>CAWUFW010013218.1:0-489292 GCA_963921515.1 Calotriton arnoldi
CCCTGATTTGGGGATAAGGGACAATTATGGATGAACTATGTCTAAGCTAGAAGATCAAGCTTCTCTTGCCCTTATTGCTGGTGGACAGAGTAGCAGTGCTAAATATTGTAATTTTGCCCAAGTTGCTGTACCTTTTTGTTAGCATACCTATTGCCCTTCCTATGTACTTCTTTAGGAAGCTCAGGTTCATTCCGAATGCAATATTATGGTTGGGCAAACAGCCGATAATTGGCTGGGATGTACTCACATTGCTGTATGAGAGAGGTGTATTTAATGCGCCTGACCTGTATCTATACTATCTCTGAGCGCAGGCCCACTTTGCTCATTATTGGCACACTGCACATGAATACACACCACATGTTGCAGTGAAACATGATGACGTTCACCCTACTCCACTGTCGACTCATATCACACAAATGACACTTTAAAATCTACATTATCAGCATGGCAACAGCTGTGTGGTGAGGTGGCAAGACTTCCGTTGTATGCACCGGCGATGCCTTTAAGACATCACCCCATGATCTCGGTGACTCAAGAGGACACTGCGCTGAAAATACTAGCACAGGCTGGTTTACAGGAACTGGGAGATGTTTATCCTGGGGCACATTTATAACGCTTGACACATTTACAAATTTGAACAGG
The DNA here is from genome assembly GCA_963921515.1 of Calotriton arnoldi. Taxonomy (NCBI): domain Eukaryota; kingdom Metazoa; phylum Chordata; class Amphibia; order Caudata; family Salamandridae; genus Calotriton; species Calotriton arnoldi. Next base: position 643 of record CAWUFW010013218.1, read on the forward strand.
TCATCTCCACTCACAGCATTCATATATTACAGGCTTAGCGCGGCAATATGGGAGCTTTATCCTAGTTTTCCGGATGAGCCACCAGTGCTCGGAGCCTTACAAGTCCTCCTCACCACAAACATGCATAGCCACCTCATTACTAACCTATAGGTTGCAGTACAGGCGGATAGGCCACAGCCCACTGACAAGGCGAGGGAGTGCTGGAATGCGGTATTGGCAAACCCTTTGGAAGAGGAAGATTGGACCTTCTGTTGTGCACAATTATATAGCCTCACTTCCAATTGAAACTTACTGCTTATCCATTTCAAATTTCTTCATAAAATATATCAAGTGTGTAAAATTGCATAAATCGGATTATGTGCCGATGATAATTGTACCAGGTGTGTGAGCAGGGAAGCTGATTTTGTTAATTTGGCATGGACGTGTAATGCTATAAGTCAATATTGGATTAATGTAACTGAAACGTTAACTGAAACCATTTCCAAATCTGTACCATGTGACCCAGTGATTTGCTTGCTAAGACTAGTTAAAGATGTGCCACCTGCTTCAAGGAAGCTTGCAGCAGTGGCCACACTGTTGGCAAACAGATGAGTAGCCCTGCACTGAGATAGTAGTCTCAAACCTACCAAAACAAACTGGATTCAGGATATGGTCTATTGATAAATCTCAGCTAGAACTCTATGCATAAGAATTACCGAGAATATCTAGCCCCAAGGATATATGGGGACCTTTAACGACATATCTCTTGTCGCACCCACTGGATAACTGACATCCTTAGCAGAGGACAGTATCTGAACTATGTACTGTATTCACAGGGAACTCGTTTGTATCACCTCGACGGATTGTGTACTGTGTCAAATGTAATGATTTTATATGCTTCCGCTACACGGAAAAGAAAATGCATATAGGGGGTGTCTCACAGTTTGATGTTTATTTCTCCTTTTATTTTCTTGCATTCACTTAATGTGCACATGTAACGTGTTCAAAATCGAATAAACAAATAAAAAAAATTCAAAAAGGAAGCATTGTCCTCAGCACCTGTCCTAAAGAACCCTGATTTCAGTAAAGAGTATATTGTCAAGATAGATACTTCTGAACATGGGATAGGGGTAATGTTGGCACAGGTATATGAAGAGGACCACAGTCAACCAGTTGCCTTTTTTCAGCAGTCGACTCCTCCCCAGAGAGTGCCATAAGAGTTAATTCTTTGCTGTGGTTTCATCCCTGAAGAAACTGAGCCCCTACCTGTTTGGGACTCCCTTCAGAGTTCAAACTGACCAAGGGTCTCTCAGGTGACTGATTCAGATGAGAGCCCCAAAATGAGACTGATCATGCCAGTGCAGATTGCCTTTGCAGGTTCTTCCACATAGATGATGAGAACTACCAGGGTATAGGTTAGTTGTTTTACACCTTTCACCTGGAAGGGAGTTGTTATACGTGTCAGCTTTAGGATGGTCTGCTCTCAAACATTTTCCTTCTCCCCTCCTATTTTGCTGAATTTGTTTTTGTTGGCCTTAAGACTCTGTGCACTGTACCGCTGCTAACTAGTGCTAAAATGCTTGTGCTCACAACCTAAAACATAATAACATTGGCTTACACCCGATTGGCATCTTTAATTTACTTGTTAGTCACTAGCGAAGTGGCATACTATATACCCACCGTTGGTGAATTAAATGCTACTGGTAGGTCTGAGGCACTTATTGTGCCACCCACTTAAGTAGACCCTTAAACGTGTCTGAGGCCTACCATTACTGAGTGTGTGTAGTTTTAAACTGCCAATTCGACCTGGCAAAAGAATCCTCTTGCCAGGCCTAAAACTCCCTTTTTAATATAAATACGTCAACCCTAAGGTAGGCCCTAAAAAGCCCGGAGGGGAGGGTACAGTGTATTTAAAAGATTGGACATGTATTTTTATGTTTTACATCTCCAGGTAGTAAAAAACTTACACATTTGTTTTTCACTACTGGGAGGCCTACCTCTCCAATAGGATATCATTAGGGTTACCTTATCACATTTAATAAGTGATAACTTTTATTTGGGTGCAGGTGGAAATGTCATGTTTGGTGCCTAAAGAAGTGTAATTTTAAATCCTCTTGAATGGTAAAGTTAGATTTTAAGTCACAATTCTGAAAATGACACTTTTAGAAAGTTGACATTTTCTTGTCCTATCCATATGGTGTCTGCAGCCTATTTCCTGGATCACATGAGTAGGCCTAGTTGGCAGTTGGCCTTTGTGTATTCCTCCCAGACAGTCACACAATAGAGAGATTGGATGTTGGTGGAATGGGCCATCCTGACAGGATGAGAGGGGCAGAGGGTCCTGGCCCTTTGAAAGGGGTGTTAAAGGTGCCCAGATAGCACAAATCCAAAACATGGGACATAGAACATTTTCAGTCAAAAAATGCCCTGAGAACCGATAGCAGACCAGGACTTACCTGCTCTCTGATCTGCCCAAGGTGTATCACTGGTACGCCTCCCGCTACATTCTTATGAGTAGCAGCAAACACTGTTCATCGGCTCTTCGCAGAAGCGGTATCCTGCCTCGTGGGTCCCTCGCTGGCCACACCGTGCAGCTTCGTCATGCTGCAGATTTTTGACTTCCATAAAAGATACTAAATCCGGACATAGAAATCTTCACCACGACTTCATCCAGCGGTTCCCTGACGACAACACCTCCTCCTCCCCGGACACCGTGAGCTGCCTTGTCCCACTGAACTTTACCCTCTCAGACATTTTTTTCCTAATGCTACTTCTAAGTGCATAGGTAAGCGGAGACCGGGCCCAATCCACTTCATCTATCTGAACCTCGCTCCATCGCAGTCGGCCATAACTTTCGACTTTCCTTGGTCTTGCATGACTTTATGTCCGCAGTTGGCGCTTTGATCTTTTAGGTGCTTTAAACTTTAAAAATTCATAACTCCAGATCTACTAATTGGATTGTTGTTGTTTTGGTGTCAAATAATTTATTAAAATTTACTCAATTTTTCTAATTTAGTGTGGGAGTTTTCTTGGGTTGTGTTTTCACTTTATTACTGTTTAAGTCCTGCATAAATAATGTACACATTGCCTCTTGGTTAAGCCTGTCTGCTTTTATGCCAAGCCACCAGAGGGTTAAGCATGGGTTAATTTAGTGACTTTTTGTGATTCACTCTGACAAGGATTATGGCTGTTGCTTGAGTTGGGTTTCACCCCACCCCCTTAACCAACAATTCAAAGAACAATCATACGGGCCAGGTAAAGAAATACCTCTTTTTGCTTGATCACCCCCAAAGTTTTGGACTGATGCTGCTGGTTTGTTGATTGAGAGAATACAGCGTACTGCCAATCAGGCCTAAATGCCTGTGCTCTGACCCTTAAAACACATATGGTTTATTGGCTTGTGCTCAATTGACATACCTTAACTTACTTATAAGTTCCTAGTATATGGTACCAGGAGTACCTAGTTAGTGTTAGTAAGTTAAGGTGTCCTTCTTGGACTGCACCACTTATTGTGCCAGCATGAGTGTTAAAACATCGACTCCCAGGCTACCACTAAAGGCTAGCAGAGCAGTTTACTGAATAGATAACTTGACTTTGCCATTTAAATTAATGGCAGAGCCCAAACCTCCCTTTCTAATATATATAAGTTAACCCTCAAGCAGGCCTTTTGAATCCTAAGACAGGGTGCAATATATTGAGAAGCAAAGCACGTGTTTTACATCTTCTGACTGTAAAACTTCTCAATTATTATGTTTACTGGTAGCAAGGCTAGTAGCCCCATTGATGAGTGCAAGGTTACAACTCAGCAGTGCTAACCTCTAAATGGGACTACTAAAAAGGATACCTCAAGGTATTTAAAGAATCATGACGTTAAATCTGACCTAATGGTTAAGTCGAATTTAATGTACCTTTTCTGTAAAAGCCAACTTTAGAAAGTTGCCACTCTGTTGCCCAAGTTTTCAGCGGCCATTTACAGTTGCTGGCCACAAGACAGCTTTTAGCCCTCCAGGTGAGGTGTGTGAATGAATCTTAGAAAGGAACAAGAAGGGCCTGCTCTGGGAAGCAGTGTGAATCTCTTCCTGGAATGAAAGCCAAAGTAGGCAGGAGTCCAACAGGTGAGCTTCAAAGACGGAGCCACATTTGAAGAGCAGAGAGTGTACACATATGGAAGGGGCTGGCCTTTTGTTTTAGTAGGTACGTTGGCTGCAGGGACAGAGAGGGAAAAACAGTTACCAAACAGTTTTTTCCATGGATGTGTAGACCCCAGGTAGCCACACATCTTTAGGCTGGGCTACCAAGCTCCACACACCGAAAGATGGGTTTCACCATTTTGGGAGTGGGCAGAGTTTGCAACTTGGGATTGCTATTTGCCACACATTACAGGAGTTCTCTTCAGGTGGGAGGGACAAAAGTAGCCCATTGACTAGTGACGGCCGCTTAACTCGAGGGCACCTTCTGTGCATAAATATGGCACCCCTGGTACCCAGACCTTAGATCACATCTGGGCTGGGGAGAGGACAGAAGATGGACTGCCCTGTAGTTCCCTGGACTTGGCAAACAGAGGATGCACCACTAACTGGTCTGCACCAGCTGATACTTGGACTAGTAAATAGAGGACTGTGCCTGTGATGCCTGGATTGAAGTAAAGTCATTCCGAGCCCCAGACCAAAGAAGTGACTCCAAGAGTCAGTAGACTGACTTCTTGTTCTCAGCTACATGACGACAAAGGCTGAAGTAACCCACCTGGGCTAGCCAGTTGCTCCCTTCCTTGCCACCGACCGCCAACATGCATCCTGAAAGATCGAGTCCAAATGCTCAAAAGTTGCACCCGAGTGCACTGGACCTGGGAGATTCATCGGAGTGCAGTGTGGTTGCTCAAGAAGGGCCCTATCCTCCACCAAATGGAACCAAAGGTTTTGGTGTGTCTGGAGATCAGTAGACCAGTGGCAACTGGACTTTTGCTGGACCTCGCCAGGACTTCGAGGGACATTGACCCCTGTGGCCAAATTTTCTCCTTCAAGACACGGACTGAGGAGTAGTCCCAGGATGCCCCCTGTTGACTGCACAGCATCTTCATCATCCTACAGCATCTTCAGCATCCTGCATCGCTTGCATCAGGACTACTCCATTAATGTCTATTTCGGTTCGCCTATCGAGCCTGGAACTGGACTGGAGACTGCTTTGGTGGCAAGCTGTTCTATAACCCCTCACTGGTCCCCTTGAGTTGCTCCCTGCCAGAGTTGGTCACCCAAAGTGGGCTGGAGAACCCAAATACAACTTTACAAAAGTTTTACAAAGTTTCAGAAGTTACCTCTAACAGCGACATTTGCCAATGCTTTTTTGCATTTCTAGTGAAAATCTGTTATTTACATTTTACTTAAATAGTTATATCTCCAGAACCCTAGGTGGATTTTGTTCATTGTGGCGTCTAAAATTCAGGTAGAGTTTGATTCCAGTGGCACAGTGAGCACAAGACCCGCGTCTGGGCATGCCCATCACACTTAGGGCATCAATTGCAACAACAACAAGATAATGGATAGAATGCTTGAATTAATCTCAGCCACTGGCTGCAACCTAATCCATAATTTTTCACCTACCACGCCACTTCAGTTTGGACCTAGCCTTATGCAAATTAGCCTTGATCCTGCTCCTCATGGAAACAGTCCAGCCAGAACTGCCAAGCCAGGTCCTCTCTGAACCAGAATACAAGCAACCCAAGACCGGTTTCACACTAGTTGGTCCTCTTCAGTTGGGTGAAGCTTGGTTCCAGTGGCATGGTGAGCACTGGACCCACATCTAGGCCTACCCATCGCACTTAGGGTGTTGTACTGAAGTAAACAAAAAAGTGATGGGTCAGAAGCTTGAATTAATCTCAGCCACTAGTAATTACTCAGGGCTGCATCCCAGTCCATCCAGTAGGAAAACATCTGTTTCTCAAAGGTCAAGTTATTCCCAAAAGGTGTTCAGATTCCACATAAATGCAGTATCTCCGGTGTTTTTTGATGTCACATCAGCTTGAATGGTTAAAATATAAATACTCACTGCACAGTTCATTGGGGTATTCACATTTCTATTGCTCTTTTATGTTCCATCCCCACATTTTTTATGTGGTTGTCACTTCCAATGCTGTTCCCTCAATTACATCCCTCTTACAACATCTTTTGCAGCAAAGAAACTGTTTTCTAACATTCAATTAAGCTAAAAGACGCTATAAGACAATAGCTGATAATCAACAGTAACACAGAGTTCACATCAAGTGAATGGCAAGGCCTGTTTATCTACAAAGTACTTTTCTTTACAAAGTTCTCACCCTAAATTCGCTACCAGGTTGGAGTGATCATTTAGTATTTTGCAAATAGCAGGCTTAGTGGCTGTAAGATTTTAATTGCTTAAACACTGGAAGATTCACTCAACTTTTCGCATCTCAAGGGATAAACCTGCAGCTACCTCGTGTCCATCCAATCATTTAGCTGTTTTAGTTCATAATCCTCCAGAATATGGGGCAGGGGGATTTTAGAATGTAGAACTATCAGGAAACAGTAGCAGGACATAAACTCATGGCATGGATATGCAGTAGCGGCTGCTACCGAACCGGGTGGTGGGGCGGTGTGGAGGGGGGCGGGACAAAAAGAAAAAGAAAATAAAAACATGAAAAAAACACTTACCTGAAACGGCCGCTACCTCTCCTTCATCCTCCGTCCCTCCTACATCTTCCTGCACTCCAGGCCAGCAGCAGGAAGCACCCGCCCTCCCAGCCTCCCCATAGCCAATCACAACGCTGTAATGCACCGTTGTGATTGGTCTGAGTGCCGTTGATCGGCGCTCAGACAGGGACTGGGAGGGTTTGCATGTTCCTCACCTGGTAGGGGACATGCAAAATACGCAGGACTGCTTGGGACGGCCAAGCAGTCCTGTGCACTTCGGTGTGGAAAACAACTCCTCTCCCTACTCCGCCAGCCCCACCTGAGAGCCACTGAATTATATAGGAAAAATAGAATGATAATAAAAGTTATTATCATTTTATTTGACCTTTTGTTCAGTGGGGTGACGCTCCTCCGCCTTAGCGGAGATGCCGCCACTGTGGATATGATCCCTCTGACAGATCATGACAACCGGCTTTGTCTGTTCATGCCTCCAGTTTAGTAGCTACTTTTTACCAATAATTTCTCCATAAACCCTCAGCCAACTCCATCAAGCAGGGGAAGGAGTTCTTCAGGAGATACTGTTAAGGTTAACATCAAGAAACTCTCTATGCGTAAAGAAATTAGGCAAAGTTTTACTCCCTGGGCGAATCGTAAATGTTTCCCACTGTGATATGAAGCTCAGGCAAGGGTTAACACCTGGCAGAACATGAGGCAAGAGCAATTTGCAAGTAAACATGGTTCTTGGTGAATGTGGCATACTGAGGCTTGGCGCCTGAGCGACTACAGGCTGCTAAGTGCTTGTGCTAACATCTAGGCTTATGTTTTCAGATGTTTGGGTCACTTCTACTCCATCAATGGCAGTGACAGTAAACCAATTCCCTTTGGTCTGTTCCTGGCAAATGTCTAGTGTTTGCATTGGCTTTTCACTTGTCATACCCAGTCCTTGAGCTACACTTACTGTGTTATTTTCTCCCTATAGGGATCCCTTGGATTCCTTTACAAGGCAATAGCTGCTTGTTCTTTTTCCTGCCATACTGTGCTTTGTTGCAGACTGTTCTCCTCCTCCTCCAGGATCAAGGTTAGTGTAGTGTCTTGTGTATTTTAGAGCCCGGGACTCCTATGATCCCTAACAGATTCCGTAGTCTAGTGATGTAAGTGATTGGGGTGTGGTTGGTAAAAATTCAAGATGCAGTACGTTTCAGTAACTGGTTACACTCTGAGAAATAAAGACATGTATTACCGAACTCTGTGCGTGGCTTAATTCATTTACATGCTACCTGGTTGGGGAGGATGCTACAGTTAGTTCCTGGTTTTCCTTAAGCAGTCAGGGCATCCAACAACGAGGAGGTAGGTGAGTTTGTCCTTCAGTATTTTACTGAGTCCCTGCTATATTTCATCTCTTCCAATAGAAGTGCTGTCTGTGTGCTTGAGGAATGATACCCCAAGATGACTGAGTCCTCATGCTGTACCAGTCCCCAACTGAGCACTAGTGTTTCCATTTGTCTCCCATATTCTCTTCCCCGTTCTCTGGGCTGACAGGCTCTCAGGGTTATCTCAGAGATAGGGGAAGATAGGTATTGGCCCAGGATCCAGTGACATTAAAACAGTTTTCCTGATAAATTCCTGTTGGACCCAGTCAAGAACTCGGTTGAGTGGGCTAGAGAGACCATTTGCTGGAGTTCTCCTCTGGGAGGGCAATAGGCAAAAATAACATATCCATCTGTAGTAAGGAGGTCACCTCTCAGTCTCCTAACATTCCGAGGCACATCATTTTTTTATTTTTATTTCAGATCGTTTTTATTAAAGTTTTTTGCAACAGAACCAATACAACAGAAATAAAATAAATAGAAGTAAAATAAATACATTGGCGGTATAAGTGGGTGCAATAGTTGTAGATATCGCTAACATCAGTAATAATGATGGCAGACCAGTGGGAGTCCAAGAGAGAAACCGCACAGGTGGGATAAGAATAAATAAACAAACAAACAGACAAACAGATAAGTAACTGATAATAAATGATAATAATAAAATGTAAGGTGCATGTTAAACAGGTGTCTATCTGTGAGGCAGTGAGCTCCGAGAGGTGTGTGTTTGGAAAAACATGGAGATGATAATCAAAGCATCACAGTATAATACACATGGATAACTATGTTCGGCACAGATCAATTTGGCTCACACCAGTAATTATTTGCATCATGGAGGGTCATATGAGAAGGATGAGGCATCCAGGGATTTCCATAATTTCCTGTGCGGGGGTCTCCAGGGAGAAGAATGTAGCTCAACGTTGTCTGCCCCTCTTAACCATTCCCGCCAAGTGTTAAATGAGACCTCTTTGGAGTTCTTCCATTTACAAAGAATAACTTTGCAGGCTAGGGTGAGCATGAGATCAAGTAAAAGGCGCTCATTCAGTTCTTCAATTCTGGGGTCTAGAGCTCCAAGAATAATGTAAGAGAACTCCCTTGGGGGGGTTACATGAAATGTTTTGCTTATGTAGTCATAAATCTTATCCCAATATCTTCCCAGAGTGGGGCAATTGAAGAGCATGTGTGCCAGGTCTCCAGTCTGGGACTTACAGTGCCAACAAGTCGGATTTTCACTGAGTTTGAGTTTGTAAAGTCTATCAGGTGTCCAGTATGTCCTATTAATTAACATAAGTTTGGTTTGTGACAGGATTGGCGAGATTTTATTAGTGAATGGGGAGGTATATATTTTCCCCCAATCGAATGGGATATTATAGGAATTAAGATCCTTTTCCCATTTCAGTTCGCACTTTAGGTGAGATTTTCCCGGTTTAGGAGAGAGAAGTTTATAGATCCTAGAGACGGCATGTCCTGACCTCTGAAGTTGTATTAGTCTGGGGATTAGTGATGGGTTGGTCGGGTTAATGGAGCGACGTGTGAGAAGAGATTTTAGTTTGAGAAAGCTATAAAAGTCTATTGGTTCCAACCCATAATTACTCTGAATGGTGGAGAAAGGTAATGGAGTGTCATTATAAAAGAGATTTTCCACTAAGTTTATGCCCTTTTCTGACCAGTGTTTCCAGTAGAGCATTTCATCATTAATCCTTAAGCTCGGGTTGTGCCAGAGGGAGGATATTTTAGATTTATTAACTTTAACTGCAGAGAGGGAATCCAGACGCAGCAAGGCTCTCTTGGTGTTGAGTAGGATGTATTTTGAGTGGGGAAGATGGGATATGTCCATGGTGAGGAGAGCGGTTAAAGGCAAACCCCTGACAATTGCCCTTTCTATGTCCACCCATATCGGAGAGTAGTCAAATTGTGGGACTAACCAGTTTGAGCCCTGCTTACAAAGGTACGCCGTTTGATAGTTCCTGAAGTTCGGTAAACCCAGACCCCCTTTTTCTTTTGGTAGCTGTAGCTTTTTCATTGATATTCTAGGTTTTTTGCCTTGCCAAAAGAACGTGTTAAAAAGTTTGTAGATTTTATTCAAAAACTCATTTGAGAAGGTCATTGGTAGCATACTGGCTAGGTAATTGACAAGAGGAGCAATCATCATTTTTAAAGTCTCGGCTCGTCCCCACCAGGATAGGAATTTGGGCGACCAATAACCCTGGGCAAAGCACTACGCTACGCTCGCGTAGTTTGCGAAGTTTGCGCTACTTCGCACAACGCGAATTGCACGTAGCACAGTGCAAACATGCGTAGCGTAGTGCAGCAGTCGTTTTTTGCTTGCTCGCGGTCCTCAACGTCAAGTTGGCGACCGCGAGCAAGCAAAATGACATCCCGGCGAGACTTTTTCCTCGTTCGCGATCAGCAACATCAAGTTGCCGATCGCGAGCGTGGAAAATAAACCTCCCGGCGAGATTCTCAACGCGGGAGGTCAGGTTTCTCATTGCGAGTGGTCGCGTATGCTCGCGACCGCTCGCGATGAGAAACTACCAGTCCGTGTTGAGAAAGCTGCCGCTCGAGTAAAAATCTACTCGAGCGGCAGTAAACGACAGCTCGCACTGTGCAAGATGCCGTTTTCAATGATTGCACAGTGCGGACAAGCATCCGGCACTGTGCAATCATTGCGAACAGTGCACTACGCAGTTCGCGTAGTGCTACGCGTAGCTCGCGTAGTGCGAACTGCACTTTGCGTAGCTTCGCGTAGTGCTACTTCGCGAACTACGCCCAGGCTTAGCGACCAACCCTCAAGTAATGTGGAGATTTTTTTATATAGTGTTTGTTCATTGATCTTAAGGGAAGTAATCAGATCATCCGTGAATTCTAGGCCTAGGTATTTGAAGCATTTAGGTTGCCACATAAGTCCAGAGTCGCCTATAATCTCTTTCCCACCTAGGTTGTTTAAGAATTTTACTTCAGTTTTATCTTTGTTTAGCTTGTATCCAGATACTGCAGAAAATGAATCTATCGATGATATGAGGGCAGGGATTGCAGTGTCTGCGTTTTCAGAGATTACCAGAACATCGTCAGCATAGGCAGTTATCTTGACGGTGTAGTTGCCAAAATGTACACCTGATATTTGTGGATTATTCCTAAGGTGAAATAGGAAGGGTTCGATAGCGAGGAGGAACAAGGGAAGGTGAGAGAGGGCAGCCTTGTCTTGTTCCCTGCTCCAGTATAAAGGAAGATGAAAGACAACCTCCTGCCCTGACCCTGGCTGTGGGGTGCGAATATAGTGCCATTATCATTTGTATAAAATTTCCGCCCAGGTTGAACTTATTCAGGGTTGCTTCCAGATATTTCCAATCTATTTTGTCAAAAGCCTTTTCGGCATCCAATGTAATGGCGACTGTCGGTGTATCATTGAGTTTGGCCTTTTCAAGAACATGGGACAAGACACGAGTGTTGTCACTAGACAATCTGTTTTTTAAAAACCTATTTGAGATGGGTGGATAAGTTGAGAGAGAGATTTTTGGAGACGTTTGGCAAGGATTGTTGTGTATAGTTTGCAGTCCAGATTTATTAGTGATATCGGTCTGTAATTTTTTGGGAGTGTTGGGTCTTTCCCATCTTTGGGGATTACTGCTATAATGGCTTCAGCTGGTGTACCGGTAACCTGGCCTGATATGCTAAATGCATGAAACACTTTTAATAGCGGAGGGATTAGTAATGAAGAGAAACATTTATAAAACTGAGCATTGAAGCCATCAGGCCCTGGAGCTTTCCCAGATTTGAGAGTTCTAATCGCATTCTCAATTTCTGAGTTATTAATAGGTGTGTTAATTTCTGCTCTTTCCTTATCCGAAAGTGATGGCAAATCGCACTCATTTAGGTAGGCCTGTATTTTAGTTGGGTCTAGATCCCGGTTCTTACTATATAAGGTGCTATAGAACTCTTTGAATATCTCAGCAATTTTGTCTGGTTCAGAGTGAGCCAAGCCCTTGCTGTCGATTATATTATTGATTGTATTCTTCTGCATTTAAAATTTTAAATACGAGGCCAGGCTTTTTCCTGCCTTGTTCGACTCGCATAGTTTAAGGCTTTTTTGTTTATGTATCCAAATTCCTGCTCTATCACTGATAATTTTATTATACTCATATTTCTTCTTAATTAGATCACTCAGAATTGAGGTTTCTCTTGACAGGATATGTTTCTGTTCTAATCTATTGATGTCCTTTTCCAGTTTCTCCAGGTTTTTATTGGAGTCTCTATTCATAGCAGTTCTTATTTTGATGATTTCACCCCTAATGGTGCTTTTCAGGGCCTCCCAACGTATGAGGTCGGATGTATCTCCTTCCTTGTTTAGTAAGAGGAAGTCTTGTATTGCTTTCGCAATAGCTTCCTTATGGCACGCTTGTTCCAAGACCTCGTTATTGAGCCTCCAAAGCGGTTGCTTCCTGAGAGGTTTTGGGTCAGAGATAGTGAGGCTTATACAGGAGTGGTCTGATATCACTCTCGGTTCGATTGCAGTATCTACAATTCTAGCTGAAGCATTGCCGGAGATTAATAGGTAATCAATGCGTGAGTACGAGTTGTGTGGGGGTGAGAAGAAAGTATAATCTCTACCAGTAGGATTTTGCAATCTCCACGCGTCAAGCAAGTTGAAGCGAGTGCAAAGGTTAATTAAAGCTTTATGGGAGTTGTTAGGACGGAAGGGGCACCGTGAGTCCCTATCAAGCGCCGGGTCCATAGGTAAGTTAAGATCTCCTGCCAAAATATGTAACGCATTGTCTGGAATAGTGTCAAGCTGTCTATTTAAATCATCCCAGAAATCTACTTCATCTTTATTAGGGCGTAGACATTAGTAACATAAAATTCTGTTTTATCTTTCTTTAGTTTTGTTGTGATCCACCTGCCTTTAGAGTCTGATGTGCTGGAAACTAGTTCGATGTTCGATTTTTTGCCAACAGGGTCAGGACGCCGTTTTTCTTCCCTACTGCTTCAGAACCAACAACCTCACTAAAAAATCTATTTCTAAGTGAGTTAAATTGTTTGGAATCAATTTTTGTTTCTTGGAGCAGGAAGATGTCACCTTTTTGTCTGTATAGGTAGTCAGTTATCTTTTTCCGTTTAACCGGGTGGTTTAATCCCTTAACGTTCAATGAGATTACCTTAATGTTATGGTGTGTTAGAGGGCTTAAGGTGGTCTGCGTAGTCATGAGTGTGTTATTGACATTATACCAAGGCTTTTAGGTCTATAACGCTTGGCCATAGCGGTTGGGTCAAGATGATTATTATGTGTGTAAGATATGTGTCTCCTGGAGGGGACTACATTTTTAAGAAAACCCCGTGAGGTAGTGATAGTGCGGGATAAGCTGTAGACAGCACAGTGCCAGTGCCAGTCATGCCGTATGGATGAGAGACATTATTGATTATATGGGTTGAGCGCAAAGGGTAAACCATATACCCAGTAAGACGTTGTAGTGATACATTTGATCTGGTCTGAAAGGCATAGTACACAAGTACATTCAAATACATTAAACTAGTACAGAGCGGGTTTACCTTAGGGCGGGGATGCAAAAAACCCCTGGAGCACATACATGGATTTATATTACATCCTGTGATTACATTTGAAGCTAAACATAGTTTCCCGTGGAGCTCACCGCGAATAGCAATATTTGTAGAGTACTGGAGGACACCTGAATGAACATGCACAAAGTAAAACCTACAAAGAACAAATAACAGCAAAGTAAGAAAAAAAGAAGCCAAACCCCTATCCCTACTCGAACCCTCCCTCAACCCCAACCCACCCTCCCTCCCCTGAAGAATATGAAAGAACATGGTGACGAGGAAGAGAGCTCTCCTCCCATGGGAGCCATGTGGAGTACAGTAATCACGTCTGACAGTTGTGTTGTTCGCCAAGTGGCGGGCTATAGAAAGGACGTGTTGGCCACAGTTAGAATTGTTAACATGGAGATAGAGGACTTTACAGTAATGAGGACTGTGTATGGCTTGCTGAGCACATTTATGCACAGTAAGTAACAGTGAGTGTCGGTGGTTGTCAGTTATAGCGTGGTCAAGATGTGATGTTATGTTAAGTGGGTGGTGTGATGTCTAGATGTGATGATATGATGTGGTGGCAGATGCAGACATAATGGTCTAGATATGATGTCATGTGTCTTGTTACAGGGCATTACATGTTTTATGTGTTACGATATGTTGCATGAGGTGGGCATTCTGAGGTATTCCCGATGCATGTGGCACAACATGTTGTATAAAATGTAACATTAATGTAACCTTAACGAGTTGGAATAAGTCATAGTAAGTCGTGAGGAATGTGATGCATGTAAGGCATGCGAGGCATGTGACACCACATGTTGTATAAAATGTAACATTAACGAGTTGAAATAAGTCATACTAAATCGTAGTAATTCGTGAAACAAGATTGTTAATTGACTGTAAGTAAAACCCATAGGTAAAACATGGGCTGTGTACCTGCAGAGATTGAAGAGACTGCAGAGACCGCCGAGACAGCAGAGACAGCAGAGACTACAGGGACTACAGGGACTATTGGGCGTTGCTTGAGAATACTGGCTATAAACTAGCTTAGAAAGTATACACTTCAGGGTAAATTGTAACTAGCTATCAACTAGTTAGTAACTGAGTACTGAACCGGTGGTTGACAAAATCCATAAGACATTATACATTATACATTGCGCAGTATACATTGTACCTTATACCTTATACCCCGGGCAGTATACATTGTACCTTATACCTTATACCCCGGGCAGTATACAGTGTACATTATGCTTCAAGTACGATTTATGTGTATACAATTGAAGCATACGGCAGGGGTAAGTATTTATCGATCGCCTGCGGATGTAGAGGGACCCATGCTCGCCGTTTCCATAAAGGATTCATCTGGGCCGTCGAGGAACCTCTTTAGCTGGTATGGATCTGTGAAGAAATGTGGTACCCCCTGGACCACTACCCGGAATTTTGCAGGGCCCGCAAAGGCAAATTGGTAGTTTAGTAACTTTAGTCTTGGACGGAGGGCCAGGAAGCCTTTCCTGGTATCAACAGTCTCTTTACTGTAATCCTGAGAAATGAAGATCTTGCTTGATTTCCAGAGGATATGATTGTTCTTTCGCATGAAGGCAAGGATTTGTTCCACGTGTTGGTACCGGAGAGGTTTACAAACAATAGGCCGCGGCGACTTTTGGTGCGGAGCACTTCTGGTGGGAACTCGGTGAGCTCTATCAAACTCCAACGGCTTGGTGAACGTTAGATTAGTAGCTTGTGCGAACCAGTTTTCCAGGAAGGTAATGCAGGACCCTGAGGGGTCTTCCTCTCCCTCCGATATGCCAAATATCCGTAGGTTCCCTCTCCTGTTCCTATCTTCCAAGCTAGATAGGCGCTTAGTTAGAGAGTCCGTTGAAAGAGTCAGGTTTTTCAGAGAGCTTTGGGCTTTAATTTCTGTATCTTCCAGCCGGCTGATTCTAGTTTCTGTTTCTGTTAGCCTTTTATTAATGTCTCTTATGTCCTGCCTGATCGTCGAGGTTTCTTCTTTCGTCGATTTTGCGAGGTCGTGGACTTCCGCAAGTTTGCTCAGAATGGTATCCATTGTCGTGTTGATATCACGCTTGCCTTTGGTTGGTGAGTCTGGACCAGGGTGATCAGCCTTGAGTCTCTTTAGATTTTTCGCTTCCTTTTCAGACATTTTGAGTATCGTGTCTTGATGACGCTGAGGGCTATTATTACTGGTGCTAAATGGCGTTAAATGGGAATATTGCTGGCAGTATCAGGGTGCTCTGGGTGCCCTTAGTGGTCTGTGGAAGGATTTGACAGGGTGCGTCGTGGTGTAACGGGATGCGTTGACGTAAATTGTAAATTGAGACGTTCACCAGGTTGTCGTAAGGCGTTTTACACTGGGGTAAATAGGTACAATGATTTGCAGATTTCCCTTATCCACCTGCTTACAGAACTCACAGAACCCCTAGAACCTGCACAAATTCATAACACCTTCACCGTTTTCTCGCAGTATCTTCGCAGTGCTTCGCAGTGCTTCACAGACACAGTGCACTGTACTTTGAGTGGATAGAAATGAACAGAAATCTATATTGAGTGAACAGCTTCCACAGTAATGCGGAGTAGGTCACAGTAGGTCACAGTAGTTCACAGCTTCAGAGCACCGTAGCGCAATTAGTGTGTCTCAGAGTGTTTCCCCGAATCTCTCCAGAGCGCCCAGAGTGTCCAGAGTATCTGCAGAGTATCCCGTAGTATCACACAGATTAGCCTCAGTGATACTCCCGTACAGCCACAGTGCCCTTACAGCGCAGCTTCAGCTCAGCCACACAGAGTACACAGCGTTCACATATCGCACAGTACATACAGTGTGGTGCCGTGATCCACAGTGTATCACAGTGACTCACAATGCCTCTCAATACCCCGTGGTATTGTTGGAACCACTAGAGCACGGGATCTCAGTTGAATGGTTATCTACTAATTACATTTTATTTGACCGACCACCATCTTAGAGTCAGGCAACAGGCATCAGGCTGCAATCAGGAGGCATACATCTGTTCCTTAATTCCATACAAGGCAGCACATGAATGAGATTGAGCAGTCAAACGAGCAGTGTTGTTTGCTGATTTAGTGTGCCACACCGCAGTAGGACAGAAGCAGCGCGCGTTGGAGTTCAGTTCATAGAAGCGCTGATATAGCCGCCATTTTGTGTCGCGCACATGGTGCAGGGATCGTTAGAGCGGCGGGATCCGTCAGGTCGGCTGCTAGTGGGGATGATTAGCGATAATTAACGAGCCACTTCGAGGTTCGGCGGCAGTCCTTAATAGCCCTCATTAGTCGCTAGCAATTGTCGGTAATAGGTGTGGATTAAGCATTAGGCATTACAATGACAAGCAATGACAGGCACAAGTATGTCCTCAGGATCATAAAGGTCTTAAAAATCCACAGCGTGGTTTCACAAGCGCAGGTTTCAGTGGAGGGGCGCTAGGCAGGGATACGAAAGGAACGGTCTAGCGCTGATGTTATGCGCCAGCCATGTTGAATAGGGGCACGCACGATCTTACTTGGGTCTCTGCGTCTACTTCGTCTCTGGAGGTTGAACGGGTGCGGTCTTCAACAGTGGGCAATTACTGGCTCGGAGATCAACCCAGCAGTGGGGGCACACCGACAGTTTCAGTTTCAGGCTAGCTGACTCGCGGCAGGGCGCAGACTCGGCAAAGATGACAGACATCGAGCAGGGTTGCTGCCGTTGCCGACCTCGTTCTTGCTTTGATCGTGATCGGAGCTTGTCAAAATTACATCTCTGTCTGCATCAGCGGTTCCGACACCTTTTGCCACCAATATATCGGGAAGTCAGCGCGGAAAACAGGTGAAAAACATAAGAATTGGCCTCGCCACGGGAGGAGACAAGGGCTCACGCCGCCATCTTCACTGGCGTCCGAGGCACATCATGACTCCAACATTCTATTGAGCACACAGCACAAACACTGGCTGAGCAGGAGGTGTGAATTACATTACATTAACAAATGCAGGATACTACACCATCCTACTATAATAATTTGCTGTCACCACTGACAGCGATTCACAGCGCACAAAAAACACCTTATGTGCTCCTCATGACCCCATACCAACACATTGGGTTCTCCAACCATCACACGGGGAGCTCTTAGTGAACATATGTGAGTGTCATGTTCACTAGCTTGGGACATATCGCAACTTTTTTAGCAGTCTAACACAAAGTCGTCCAGGATCATGCAGGAGGACATTTCCATCGGCACACACAAGGTTAAGTAGAAGAGTAAAATGCACAAACCTCTACTTCAAACACAGCATGTGCACACGCAGCCTGAGATGCAGTGAACACAATCGTGTTGTTCTATGCAAGAGCCTGCCGGGTGCAGGTCAGAGTCTAGGGCAATAGTCATGCATTTGCAGCAGAGCGTACCTTTTGGTGACGTAGCACAGTGCATATGACCACCAGAAGAAGTACCTGATGTAATCTGGTGGACCCAACTCAGAGAGAGGCAGTGGCAAACAGTGGATCTCAGGGCAAGGTGCTCATGGTTGTCGGGCAGAGCATCTCGGACAACCCACACACCCACATTGGTGGCTTCTAAAATTTGGGAACCAAAGGTTTCCTTCATTGGTGCAGGTAGATGATGCTCTTGTAAGATGTACGTCTGTAGCACGAGAGCCAAAACTAATTTGCTGTCCTCTAATACCCGATTCCTGAAAGAAGTATGATATTCTGGCTCTTAATCAAAGAGAATTTCAAAGCAAAATCCCAGGACAGGGCATGTTCAGAGTGTGGTTTTGAGGGCCTTGTCAGAAATATATTTACGTAGATCTCTAAATGATTCTGAAGTCAACCCGTCCATTGCGGTTTTTCTTTCCTTTCCAGAGACCTGGAGATCATCCTGGGAGCTCACAACATTAAAAAGAAGGAGGAGTCGCAGCAAAGAGTCAAGATACTTAACCAATTTCTTCACCCAGAGTACGACCCAGAGACTTTTGCCAATGACATCATGCTTCTTCAGGTACCGCTTACCGTTGTTTTTATAAAGGGTTCGACACACGCTTAGCCTGGGTGAGGTGCTTAATTTGAGTTGGTGGTTTTCGGTGCTGGCTCCGGCACTTAATTGTGAACACCACACATATAACAGTCCGCCACATGGTGGCGCTGCTCATCTACTTCAGACAGGTGCAGCACGAATACAATATACATAAACAAAATGACTAATACCTGCCTCCCCAGCCATTCCTTCAGCTTTGGGGACCTGGAATAATCTTAGCTGTCACACTTGCAGGTGAGGGGGATAGTTAGTAGCTGTTTTGGTACCGCCATTGGCAGCGATGTCAGGGGCAATGAGTAGTACAAGCGTCAGTAGCCTAATGGTCAGGGCCCTGGCACTAATTATTTTACAAATTATGCACTGGGTGAGCAGTGCTTAATTAGTGTGGTTGTTTGCAGGTGGTCGGCACCGTGACTCCATTTTGGGACCCGCAGATACTTCTTCATCAGACTGTGACGCAGAACAAGTAACGTCATTTTGTCTTTAAGAATAGGGTGTCTCTCACTGAATGTAGGAGGGTTTGAATAGATAATGAGTCATATCAAACTGATAGCTAGAAAATGCTAGGAAAAAAGAAGACGTAATCATATTATGAAAATCAAACGTTAAGGGGTGAACCGGCTATGTTTTAAATTACACAGAAATAATCCAAATTTAAATAACCGACCAATGTACAGGTGCAGTCACTGTGGCCTCTCTGAAATATTCCTCTGTTAAAGAATAAAATGACACATTATCAAGCAAACCGTGAAAATGATGGAAATAACAAGCATGCCTCAAAGGAGTACCCATGGAGCTTCCAGCCAGCGAGTCTTCTGCACAGTACTGTGGGAGGGAAGGGAAACTCAACAAACAGAGGCTTCAACAGAACCTAGCGCAGAGATATATTGAAAGCAACATTTATCCTTTCATGGCACATTCTGTATCAACATGTACCTAGCTGTGGAAAAAGAAACCTTTATGCTTTTAAGCCTTTGATGGTCTACTGAATCTGTAAATTAAATTATAGATGTGGGGAAATCAGACGTGCTGGGCCTATGGAAAAATGATCTGGCTTTACACCTTTGTAAAGGGAATGCTTGAGGCACCCCGAGTGCTCCTTAAACACCACCTGTGTCCCTCCAAAGGTGTTCAGATATCCCTGACAGATTCTCGATCACCTTCACATAGCCCTCAGAGACCACCATCTCACTATTAGAGGCACCTCACTATCAGATACACCCATCTGGCCAATCAACATCCGGGACCTTTGACATAAACTCTGACACTTCCAGAAGGAGCTTGTAGAACTCCCAGCAATGCCCTACAAACTGTGTGTTTGACTTCAGACAAGCCTAGAAACACCTCAGGCCCACTTCAGACTCTCCGGACAAACTCTTAGCGATTATCAGTTTCCCCTGAGAGACATTACAGCTTAGCCAGCCCTCAGACACCCACATTTGGTCATTAGATACCTCAGCCAGTATACAATCCATATTCAGTCACCCCAGCTACCATCAGATGACCCTCACCAGATGTCCCACAGAGAAGCTCAGCATACCTGCAATAGGCCTGCAGAGACCTTTGGCTAGCATTCTAACAACCCTGTTGATCAGTGAATGACCTCCAGCATGCCCTCTGCCAGCTAGCTAGCTGTCAGCTCAAGTCACCCTTAACCTGCAGATCACAATGCTGCTGTTGGAACCATGTGGTGCCATCCAGTCTCTTTCTCCATCAACAGTGCTGAACACATCCAAGACTGCGCTTGGTGCTGTCAGCGAAAGGGGGTGAAGGGGATAGGGGTGTGAAAGAAGGCTCACAAGAAACATTCTCAGTTTGACCCTCAGCCTGCCAGCAGGCGTGCCCAATAGAGCTTCTGGGAGCCTCAGCCAGCCATTAGAAACATGCAGACCACTTCCAGAAACCCCCAATCACCTCTCAGAAACCTCCAGCAGGCTGTCAGCCCGCCGCTTGGATACCTCTTGTTATCCCTTAGACATACCCAGCTGTCTTTCAGCTCGCCTGCAGACATCACCATTAGGTATTTAAACAAATTAGGTGTTCTCTCAGACACTCCCAGCATACCATTAGAATATACAAGCTTGCTCTCAGAGGACCAATTCTTCGCTACCCTGAGCTGGACATTAAGCACTCTAAATTGGCCCTTTAGCCAATTGGTACTGCTGGCATGCTTTGGGATACCTACATGAATACACCTGAATCAGCTGGTCTAACACTTGCAGACCTTAATGACCCTCATTGTGCACTCAGACACAATTCCAGCAGACCTTATTGAGACCCTTCTTTCGTACATAGCATTCCACTTTGATTTGTAGGTACACGCATCATGCAATGGCGGCAGAGATGACAGCTTGAAAAACTGCAATAAATCTAAAATCAGAGGCTAGCAAATAAAAGTGGAATGATTGCTGACAAGAAGTTATAAAGAATTCACGAACAACTTATTGAATATAAGAGGATATAAGAAATTAACCAGTCAAGGTCCTGATGAGAACCCTAAACTCTTTAGTGGTTCGAAACGCGTCGACAATAAAACCTTGGGAACTCCTTCATTAAAATCAGCTTGGACAGTAGGAAAACAATCTGAACAAAAATTCCACGCCTGTTAAATAACTTTGAAATCCTTAAGTTCCTTCCAAGAGGGTCACGGCATTCAAGAAAACTGTGATAGTCACTTCTGGCTTTGAATCGTTTGACTGGTTCTGATTATTTTATTCAAGTCTATGTGCACAATGTTTATATATATGGAATCACCATTTAGGTTGATGTTTATTGTTTTGATGCACCAATTCACAGACATTCGTTATGTTCATGTTTTGTTATGTTTGGTATCATGATTGAACTGTCTTGTCCTGTGGGGTATATTTGATCAATGAAAAAGTTGAGAATTGTTCTTTTTCAGGACAGAATGAAAGTTCATAATATGTTTTTGAAAATATTATTGAGTTAATTGAGAAATAAATACATGGGCCAAGAAAATAGAGTTACTTGACCTGGTTTGTCTAAAGAGGAAATTTGAATAATCACAACCATTTCTTTCTGTTTTGTGAAATTTTCTAGAGGTCCAATTTGGCTCATTGTAAAAGGGCCCAACCCCCTAGTATGTGACTTTTAGAAAGTTGGCATTTTCTTGTCCTAACCATTTGGTACCTGCAGCCTGTATCCTGGGTCAGATGACTAGGTATAGTTGGCAGATGGCCTTTGTGTATTCGTCTCAGACAGCCAAACAATAGAGGGTCTGGGTGATAGCAGGATGGGACATCCTGACTTGAAAGGGACGGAGCTGTCACCTATCACACTTGCACTTCAAAGACACTGCCTCAGCTCACACACAAAGGACTTCACACTAGCCTGTTGACCAGACAGACTGGTACCAGGGTAGGGAGGCAGGAAAATCAAGACACTTCTGTAGGGGGAACATACCAGAAGTTTCTTCCACTTCAAAGTGGCCACCAGGTATAAAGAGGGGACCCTCTGACCCACTCTTCAATACACTCCTGGACCTGTGGATACTACAGAAGAAGGACTACCCTGCTTCCCTGCTGCTTGCTGCCTGTTGTCTGAGAAGGAAGACTGGACCTGCACCCTTCATCTCAGGCTGAAGTGACTCCAAGGGTCAGCTGACTGACCTACTGTTCTGAGCTGCAGGATCGCAAAAAGCCCCAGAGGCCTCTCTGCAACTGCCCCGCTGCACTGGACCTGCCTGAATCTGCAACTCTACCTACCTGAGCCCTGCTAAGCACAGCTGGAGTGGGTTCCTGATCCCCAAGTGGTGCCTTTCATCAGTGGCGTAACAAAACTTTAGGGGCCCACCTGCAAAATACATGGAGGAGGCTCCCCACCATTGGACCCAGTCAGGAGCTCTCAGGTCAAGGGCCCATCGCCCATGCACAGTGCCGGAGGGGGCCCCCTGGAGCTCAGGGCCCCCACTCCACAGGAGCTGGGAGCGGGCTAATGTTATGTCACTGCCTCGCATGCCATGGACCCTTTGTGTGGCATCAGTTGAGCTCCTTCTAGAAGAAAAGGAGAAATCCTGAAGTTTTAAGCAACCACCAATTGGCTCTTTCATGTCAAGGTCTTGCCACCCACGCCGACAGCCAATGCGAAGCTCCGGTGAACCCAACTCCTGCGCTATAGCGACCACCAGAAGCGACCGACAAAGCAAGATCTGTACGTTGCGTTACACCGTTGTCAGGCCATGGTGGCTGCCAATGCGACGCTCCAGCAATGACCCAGACTGCTCTTCGCGCTACAGCAACAACCATCCACAACGCTCTCTTTGCTCCTCGTGGCCTCTTCCACAAACTAGACTGTTTGCGCTGGACTTTAGAAGGTAACTTTTCAGTGGGACTAACCTGGTCTCGGTATCCGGACATTGTTCCATTGTGGTCAGCCTGAACGTGTGACTTTCATCCAGTCTCACAGGACCATATAACTGCAGGTGGCACTTTGTGCTTTTAGAGGCTATACTTACCTAAAATCTTAAATATTTCATATCTTCGGTTCTACTAATTGGATTTTTGACATTTTCATGTCAAATAATACATTTTGCTCTATTTTTTCTAAATAGGTGTGGGATTTTTCTTGCGTTGTGTTTTCACTATATAACTGTTTGTGTGCGGCATCAGTACTTTACACATTGCCTCTAACTTAAGCCTGGCTGCTTCGTGCCATGCTACCAGAGGGTTAAGCACAGGTTAATTTAGCAATGTTTGTGGTTGAACCTGAAAAGAGCTGTGTTTGTTGCTTGAGAAGGGCCCATACCCCTCTCAACCCACAACCCAATTTCTCACAATTTGCAAAGGGACTCATTAGCCCACCACTCTGTCATTCACCTGCACTGCTTTTTAGGTGAATTTTCACATGTGACCAGGATAAATGTTGTCACGTACAGCTGAAGAGATATGTTACCAAGAAAATAAAAGAGGGATAAAGAATGGAAGGATTCCCTTGAAGAGGAACTCACAGAAGATGAAATCCAACACGCCATACGTGACATAAGCTCTGGTAAAGCTACGGGACCCAATGGGCTCCCAATTGAGTTTTTCAAGTCAATGGCTTCCAAGTTAGCCCCTTATCTTCGCCAGATGTATACAGAAAGCTGCGATAAAGGGTTGTTACCAGCAGAGATCCGGCTAGCTACGATTGTAGTTATACATAAGCCGGGTAAACCAGCCAACGACTGCAAGGGTTATAGACCTATCTCCCTTCTCACGGCGGAAGCTAAGATACTAGCTAAGCTATTAGCCAATAGACTCATTCCGCTGATCACAGGGTTGATACACCCGGACCAGTCCGGCTTCATGCCTGGCCGTAATACCGCCCTGAATCTGAGACGCCTCCATGGGGTACTGGGTAGGCATCACACGATTGGAGAACAGGTGGCTTTACTGTCTCTGGATGCCAAAGTGGCCTTCGACACCATTGAGTGGAATTATATGCTGGTGGTCCTAGAGAGAATGGGATTTGGACCCAATTTCACAAAGTGGATCAAATTACTCTACACTAGCATAATTGCTCAAGTGGTAGTAAATAAACACACATCCAGACAGTTTCAGTTGGGAAGGGGAACACGGCAAGGGTGCCCCCTGTCGCCCTTAATATTTGCCCTAGTGCTAGAACCCTTGGCGGTATGGGTTTGGGGAGATCCCCTCATAAGGGGACTCAAATGGACCGATGACCATGAAGGTAGAATTTTGCTATATGCGGATGACATATTGTTATATATGGCCTCTCCAACAAACACTCTTCATCGCATTCTTCATATTTTCCGTATATTTGGTGATCACTCAGGGTATATGATAAATTGGCCTAAGTCGCAAAAATACTTACTGCGGGCCCCCAACCTCGTGTACCCAAGGAATACGACATACCAGTGGCCTTAGAGGGCTTCCGTTATTTAGGAATCTATATTACGCTGGGCCCCAATCGTTTTCACGAGGCAAACTTACTAGGACCCTTGAGGCGCTTTCGAGCAGATGGGACTAGGCCTGGGCAGAACACTACGCTACGCTTGCGTAGTTTGCGCAACTATGCGCTACGCGAATTGCACGTAGCACAGTGCAAAAACGTGTAGCGTAGGGGGCATTTTTTGCTTGCTCGCGGTCCTCAACGTCAAGTTGGCGACCGCAAGTAAGCAAAATGACATCCCGGCGAGACTTTTTCCTCGTTTGCGATCAGCAACATCAAGTTGCCGATCGCGAGCGTGGAAAATAAACCTGCCATGCCTGCCATGCCGTTTGCAATGATTGCACAGTGCGGACAAGCATCCGGCACTGTGCAATCATTGCGAACAGCATTTCCTACCGCACTACGCAGTTCGCGTAGTGCTACGCGTAGCTCGTGTAGTGCAAAGTGCACTACGCATAGCGCTACTACGCGAACTACGCCCAGGGTTAGATGGGACACAGTGGCATTCCCTCTCTTTGACACTCCTGGGACGAGCGGCCCTCTTCAAGATGTTGGCGCAACCTCGTTCCCTTTACGCGTTACAAAATACTCTGTATAGAATCCCTGACGCTTACTTCTCTAATATTGACAGCGCAGTGCACACCTTGTTGTGGGACGGACGGGCACCGCGTATAGCCCTACAGAAACTAACAATGGGATGGTACGACGGGGGAATCGCGCTGCCAGACCTCAGCTCATATTATTCGGCGTCCCAACTTGTGGCGATAAATCGCTGGGTACATGGAGATCGGGGAGATCCGAATTTCCGCATGGATTGGTGGCTTATGGTGCAAGGTAGATATCATAGGGCGTTATACACGAACCCCAGGAAACTGGTCCTTACCGGCCCGACGGCACATACAATCGAAACCTGGCATGCGGTTAATACAAAATTGGGATGGCACAATAAAATCACACGTGCCACTCCTCCATGGGAACCCGAGCAGTGGGGGCGACTGAGAGTGTGTCCAGGGTGTTAGAACTGGGGGTCTCTAGTCGGCTGAGGTAGGTACCTTAGTCCAAATAGGGACCCTTGCTTCTAAGTCAGGGAAAGGAGGGACACCCTTGTTGATAACCCCTGCTCACCCCCCTGGTAGCTTGGCACGAGCAGCCAGGCTTATCTTCAAGGCAAATGTGTAAAGTATTTGCAACCACGCTCTCAGTGACACAGTGATAACACCACAAATGGACTCCACACGAGTTTCATAAAAAACAATTATATGTTTATTAAAAAAAAGATATACGATGAGACCACACGATAAAAATCCAACATATGCGTATTTGTAATATTTCACCTTGCCGGTTATTAGGCCAGCACGCACTGGTAGGTTCTTGCAGTATTAATGAGCAATTCTCGATGATCCAATGCAGTCCTAATGCAATGCTATGGAGTTCGTAATGCAAGAATCAGGCAGATCGTAATGCAAAAATAATGCAATTCGTAATGCAACAATCAGGAAGTTCGTAATGCAAAAATAATGCAGTTCGTAATGCAACAATCAGGCAGTGCGTAATGCAAAAATATTGCAGTTCGTAATGCAACAATCAGGCAGTTCGTAATGCAAAAATAATGCAATTCGTAATGCAACAATCAGGCAGTTCGTAATGCAAAAATAATGTACTTCGGCACTGATCGCGGTGCTCTGGACAGTCTCTATGCCACTCTTACTGACTCGCGGTCAGCTACTGCCAAAATATGCCCCCAACACTGTCATGATGGAAAACAAAGTGCAGCTCCACACTCCGGCCCCGGTACTGCCACTCCTCGGCAAGTACGGGCCGCGATACGGACTTGAGCGGGGGCTCGCGCTGCAAAGATGGGAAAGGCCGAGAGCGTTTCTCTCGTAGCCCGCACCACGCCCCAGGCGGCGACACACGCACGCTCGCTGAGCGTTACCTGGGGGGTGCGATCTCACTCTCCTCTCCTCGCGGCTTGGGACTTCGTTGATCTTGGGCAGTGGAACTCGGACCCCCGACAATGATGGTTCGAGGTCTCTCCTTGGCAAAGGCAGGCTCGGGCCGGCGGCGGTGAATTCTCACAGCTCCTCTGGGGATGCCGGTCCGGGCCAATGGCAATGACGATCGCAGCAGTTCTGGCCACGCTGTCGATCGAAGCAGAGAACAAGACTGCTCCGGGACACACAGTCACGGGGCAATTTCTCACGAAGGTCTCAGGCTGCAACAGGGCACATGCACACAGCGTCGCTGAGACTCACTTGAGCTCCGGGTGCACACGATCCCAGGGCAATCCTCCCGAAGGTGTCAGGCTGCACGAAGCACACGCACACAGCGTCGCTGAGACTCACTTGGACTCCGGGTGCACACGATCACAGGGCAATCCTCACGAAGGTCTCAGGCTGCACGAAGCACACGCACACAGCGTCGCTGAGACTCACTTGGACTCCGGGTGCACACGATCACAGGGCAATCCTCACGAAGGTCTCAGGCTGCACGAAGCACACGCACACAGCGTCACTGAGACTCACTTGGACTCCGGGTGCACACAATCACGGGGCAGTTCTTACGAAGGTCTCAGGCTGCAAAAAGCACACGCAAACAGCGTCGCTGAGACACACTTGGAAACTTTTATGTTCCTGAGTTTCCACAACAGGGAGCCAGCTCTCCTCGGGCCCTTGGAGACACGCTACTTAAGGACACAGCACACAGCAAAGTCCTCACAAGCAGGGGGACACAGCACACAGCAAAGTCCCTTGTCCTCTCCTTAGTCAAACCAGCAAACTGCAGGCCAGCCCCAGAACACACAGCAAGGGCAGTCCTCCTCTTCAGTCTCTTCAGCTGTTCTTCCTTGGCAGAGGTTCCTCTTGATCACCAAGTAGGTTCAATCCTTTTTCAGTATGGATTTCAGTCTAAAGTCTAGGGGTTTCAGCTCTCATAGTTATACCCCTAAATGTCTTTGAAATCTTTGTGTTCAGGGGGCACTGACCCCTGTCCAAACCAGTCCTGGGTGTCTCCCTGCCAGTGACACCTTCTTCCTTTGATAGTGGGGGTCTGGATCTTCAATCACTCAGCAGGAGATGGAGCCTTTGTTTTATGGCAGCAGCCCAGGCCTCTTCACCTCCAGGGGCTACTCCTCCCCCCTACACTCCAGATGCAGGTCAACCGTGGCTGTCTCACCTACTCCTCCCCTGGGTCAAGACATTTCCCAGATCCTATCACATTCAAATCCAAACAGTCAATCCACAACCAGGCAGAGACACACAGAATTGTTAGAAGAAAAAAACCAGCCACTTCTAAAAGCGTGGTTTCTAAACACACAATTCAAAAACCACCTTCACAAAAAGATGTGTTATTAAATTGTGAGCTCAGGCACACTAAACTTCACCTCTCCATCTTAAACCTATGGGAAGATAGGCTGGAAACATATTACACAGCCTCCCCCATTCTGTCCTATGGGCGGGCAAGATGGCCTTGCAACAGTGAAAAACAAATTTGGTAGTTTTTCACTGTCAGGACATGGTACACACCTTAGTACATGTCCTACCTTTCACATACACTGCATCCTGCCCAGGGGGCACCTTGGGTATACCATAGGGGTGCATCAAAAGGGAAGGGTAAGGCCTGGCAAGTGGGTGGACTTGTCAGGACAACATGGTAGTTTAGCAAACTGCACGCAGGCACTGCAGTGGCAGGCCTGAGTTCTCTCTTTGGGGGCTACTTATGTGGGTGGCACAATTAGTGCTGCAGGCCCACGAGTAGCATTTGTATTACTAGCCCTGGCACACATTTTGCACTTTACTAGGGACTTTACTAGTAAGACAAACATGCCAATTATGGACAACCAATTGCCATTACACTTTACACAGGGAGCACTTGCACTTTGACACTGATCAGCTGTGGCAAAGTGCCCAAAGCATCTAAGTTGGCAACACCATGTCAGAAAAAAGGTCTAGGGGGAAGGCAAAAAGTTTAGGGAACTTTAGCCAAAAAGGGCCAAGTCCAACACAGGGTTTGACAAACGGGACCTGATTGGGATTTCAACAGTGGGGAAATGTGGAACTCTAGGGGATTGGTCACATTCACGGATTTACAAAAAGAATATGACCTTGCGTCAACCGAAACATTTAGATATTTGCAAATTAGCCACGCACTCAAATCAGCAATACAAAGGGGTGGTCCGCTTCCCGAGGCTTACCCGCTAGAAGATAGATTGATACTTGACCCTATGGTCAAGAAGGCCATATCCCTAACGTATTAAAAATTGATTAATAACCGCCCTGATCTCCTTGCGCGCCTGCGGCAGCGAATTTAGGTGGACCTGGGAGAGTTAGAGGAGGAGGATTGGCGAGACGCCCTGGCCTCCCCAAGGGAGGTTGCTATCCCTATGAGACTGCGGCTAATCCAACTTAAAGTCCTGCATCACGTCTACTTGGCCGCGGGAGTCCTGGTCAAAATGGATGAGACCGGATCCCTATTGCCTCAGACATTGTCGCAAGGAGGGAACTTTCTTTCACATTATTTGGAAGTGCCCAGTTGCCCAAACATACTGGAAAAAAATTACAGCCCAATTGGAATACGCTGGGGGGAAAAATTGACGATCACCCTGAAGCTTTGCCTCTTAAATATATGGGAAGCCACAGACCTCACCCAGACTGAGGAGGCGTGGGCTTCACTAGGGTGGGCCATAGCTAAACGAAACATCGCACAAAAATGGGGCGTGGGTGAAACACCAAAGGGCAGGGATTGGGTTGCCGATATGGATAGAGCCATGATTGCTGAAAAGGATGTGTTCAAGCATAGAGGATGCCCTAAAAAATGGGATCGTAAATGGGCTGCCTGGAATGTGTACAGGGGTGAGATATGCTTGTCTCCTACTGTGGAACTACAACGCAGCGTAGACAGATTGCATGGCCCAGCGGACGTCGAGGGTGAGGTGTTTGAGTGATGAATTTATGTTGTACCAATCTGCTGAGAACAATCTACCTGTATATCGTTTTGATCATATGTTAGTGCCACTTTGCATAGCTGTGCAATTTGTTATGATGCTTAATAAAAGGAGTTAAAAAAAAAAGAATGGAAGGATAAACAATTGGCAAAATAAAGTATTGACTCACAAGAGCGGTACTGAAGTATACTTATTTTAGGTGGATGTGCACCTGATAAGGCTAAATACTGTCACTCACAGTGTAGGAAATCCAGAGGCTGAAGTGGGCTAACCCACTGCCCCATGTTATATGTTGTGGTGAGCAGAAGAAAAATATTCATGACAGTTAAACCGCCCCAAAACCCCTGTATGTATATGTATGTATTTTAAAATGTTTTTTTAAATTACATAAGACCGTTAAAGCAAATTGTATTTAGTCCAGATCTAAAAACAGAACTGTATTCTCTCTAGGGGGCAATGGCCTTCATTACGAGATGACACTTATTTACGATGGGGCCAGTAACGGCAGTTACCAGCACCATTAGAATCATGAGTGCTGTAGGATCACAGTGGATCTGTTTACTTTCACTCATGGATTTTGGCTGCTAATTGGACCGGAAATCGGCAGGTCCTGGACAACAATGAGGAATTATTCGGGGAATCAGACCCAGAATTATTGATTCCCTCAGTAATTTCTGACAGTCTGGTATATAATGGGATAGATTTTCCCCACCATTGGAGTTTATGGAACCCCCAGATGTCCGTAGCTCCGGTGTTGAGGAAATATGAGCAGATATCCTGGGTCACTCATAATGAGGGCCCATATGAGATCAAACTTAAAATACAAGCAGCAATCTCAGAGGGGTGGTGGGGGCAGGGTGAAGGGGTAGAGAGAGACGGCACAGGGCGAGCAGGCTGCCATGAGCAGGAAACAAGACGCAATGGTGAAAATGAAAGCGATGTGCTGTGATTTTGGGCAAATCACTTAAAATATAATCAGCGATCTCGAAGGGGTGGTGGGTGTGGGGTGAAGGGATAGGGAGAGACAGTACAGGGCGAGCAGGAAACAAGACACAATGGTGAAAATGAAAGCGGAGAGGGGTGGGGAGAAACAGCACACAATGTGACTGGAACAGCATTTTAGCTTATAAATGACTCCATCTGGAAACATTTAAAAACTGCAATAAAACAGCAGCAAACATGCTGTGGAGGGTGTGCAGTCAGAGCTGCCGACTAGGGAGTTCAAGTCTCACTGTCGGCTCAACATCCTGTGATTTTGGGCAAATCACTAAAAAAAAGCAGTGATCTCGGAGGGGTGGTGGAGGCCAGGTGAAAGGGTAGGGAGAGTCGACACAGGGCGTGCAGGCTGCCACGAGCAGGAAACAAGACGCAATGCTGAAAATGAAAGTGGGCACATCGTTAAAAGGTGCATGGCCTTCAAAGTAAAACAATAATTAAACTTGCGATGCAAATACCGACTGAAACATGAAGCACAGTGTCCGTGAGGCGGGCACTGTGCTGATACACAACCTGAGGCAAACAAGAAAAATAATAGTGTGCACAATGGAAATTATAAATTTAAAAATAGCGTATGACCACATGTAACTGGGGCTGTCTCCTGGGAGGGTTTAAAACACAAAAAGGCAGGATTAATTAAGCATGCTGACCAACCAAAAGCATGCATTTATGAAGGGCACGAACAGGAACGAATGGAAAATATGGAAGGTGCTTCAAGTCACAGTCTAGATTACAGCATGCCTCGCAGAGCAGCGCATGCACTGCCCAGGCTCGACCTAAAAAGTGATGAGATCCTCATTAGAAGCAGTAATCATTGTATGAGTAGTCACCCGGCAATCATCTTCTTCCATTATTCAATAGTGCTCTTTGGCAAGATTAGGAGCATTATCTATGCAATAAGAATAATACAGCTTCTCAGCCATTTTAATCTCTTGCTTGTGTGGCTTTGCAAGGGATATGTAAGATGTGTAAAGGGTAGGATCATCAGATTGCCTCTATTTTCTCTCTTTTTATCCCTAACTTTTAGCTTAAGCTTGAGTTAACCCACATCTGTTGAAAACCATGGATTATATTTTGGTTTGAGATCACCTCTTTACTTACAATCTTGCAATGGCAAGGTTTAGTTTTAATTAAATCCATCCTTCTGCCATTAATTTGAGCCTTCTACAATGCTCTTGGGGTGGGATGAGGAGACTGGTAACTGCTGCAAGTTGAATGCTGAGGAGACCTGAGCAGCAATTTATTCAGGGTCAAACTCTTTCCAACTTTTAACTGCTTTGGTGAATCAAGGAACAGCATCTCTAAATAGAACAGATACCGATATTCTGAAATGTAATAGCTTAGTGGTGAACCCATATTAGGTATATGGGCTCGCCTCCAATGACCAAGCTACTACTCCAAATAGAATCCAACAGGTAACCCGCCACATGTGACACTGGGGTTAAGCACTTTAAAAGTATATACTTACACAACTGCTTTAGACTGCATTGCTGCACACTGGAGCATCAAATAAGGAGTCTGAATCACCTAGTACAACAGTATTATTCTTATGTAATGTGAATTATTCTGCCAGGAAATTGGGGGCTGGGAGTGATACTGTGATATCTAGTAATTTTTGATTTCACATGCAAAAGTTAGGCATTTGTAGTCCGGATCAGTTTGCACAGGGCTTTAAGTGGGATGAAAAAAGTGGGGAGGGGTGGGTCTCTAAAGGGGTTTGGCCTGTGTAAATAAGGGTGTGGCTTAGACAAGTAAACTAAAATCTATGCTTTCCATAGAGTGCCAACAAACAGATATTTTGGGACCTGTCTGAGCTTTCTGTTATTGCATCTAGATATATCACATGACTGACACACACCTGAAATAATCCAGGACTATTGGCTTTGCCAGTGGTTGTTAGCCGTTTAAGATAAATTAGTAACAACAAAGGTTTTGTTATAAATAATACTAAAAAGGTTTCATTTCTGAAATTATGAGACTGTGAATTAAATATTACTTACTGTGTGGGGTAATTGTCTTCAGAGTGTCTGTCACTGCTGTTCGTCCCTTCACACCACTTTCCCCTGCAGTCTACGTTAGAAATGTGATTCCTGTTTCTCTCCACACCTTTCTGAAATCCTCTATCTGCATATCTCAGCTATTTCTACTTCAGCACCCTCTTTTCATTCTCTCCTGCACGTACTTTCTTCCATCTCCTTTACTTCACCACCCCCCCACGCAATGTACACACTCAGCTCTAAGCCGTGAATTTTCTTTTAATTTTGCCTTCTCAATATTTTGACATCTATGTACCTCCTTTCCACAAATTTGCATAGAAGCACAACTGGAACTGGCACACTGACCATTGCTTTCTACGCTCTGCTGAGAGGCCAGGATTGGATGACCATGTATTCTGAACATCTTTCTGACCTGCACTGTACTCCGTCTAGCCTTAACTCTCTAGCTCTCAATGGTGGCCCCTTATAAACAGCTGGGATTGACTTAGTTATTACTATACAAGAGCAGGGTCAGATTGGTAAGGGGGGCACTCAGGCAATGGGAAATGGGCCGGTATCTGAGTTGCAGCTGCGGGCCGCTTTTATGCCCAACGTGGAGACCGATTTAGGCTTTGTCTGGGCTGTTCAGAGGCTCAGTGGGGGCCTGAGCAGTCTTTCCGGAGGCAGGTGGGCCTCTATTACCTCCCTTTTACCAACAGGGCGGAGGTGTCATTCCTAGTCTCTCGCTGGGCTGGCCCATTAATGTACGCAGTTTGAGCAGGGGCAGGGGACCTGAGCAAAAGTGGCCTCACTTATATTCAGGGGTGGTTCACCATTGTGAACTAATACGTGCACAAAGAGTCCTGGTAACATTTGCATTTATTTTATCTCAGTGAAGATAAGAAAACATGCCTCTTTTAGAGAACTCCCCCCCGCCTTCTTTTCATAATACTCAAAACACTGAAGTAGTTTTTTGCGAAAAGGCATAATCTGCAAATGTGGGCCACTTTTTTATATGGTGTCCGAGCCAATTTTTGATTCCAATCCAACCCTGTACAAGAGTAATTTGGTGCCCGAAAAAAAGATCGTAACACAACATCGTGGAAAAAGTGAACACTTTTATGGAATGCAAGATTTAGTAATGTAGTGAAATGTAAACAGGAACGATGCGGATTACATTAACCTTTTTCACACTCATCGTTCACAAATCGAGTTGTACAGTTAACAGCAAGCAGGCACATCCAGTGTACAAAAACACAGCTAAAAACGCCATAGCACCTCACATATGTCAAAATGGCACCCAAAATGGATGACTATTTACAGTAAAACAAGTTATTTGAATGCAGTAACCAATGACTTATGATGTCGTTGGGCCTTATTTATAGTTTAGCATAGCAGGAGCAACATTGCTGATTGGCAGTGCTCACACCCATAGTGCCGATATCGTTTAACAGTAAATGGTCGCGCTGCAATAAATAATCAGTCTACACCAGTTATTTGGGAAACAGTTTGTCACAGGTTTATTTTCATACATGAAGTATGCTAATGTGGTGGGTTAATTTACGGGCGATCCAAGGGAAGGCAGCGGTGAGGAACCTAAGCTGCCCGCCCGCCTGATGAGCCAAACAGCACCTTGGCCGACCCAATCAGTGCTACCCTTTTCTGGGCTATTTCCCCATTGATTACCGCGGACCACCCGCCATGACTTTCCTCAATCCTTTTTAGGGGTGGAGCGTTGCAAGGCAAGCCCCCGTTTGCTCAGGCTTACAACAGCCCGAAGGACGAGCGGGGCGCCGACGTTTTCATCCAGGGTCCGGCCCTAAAGGCTCCTGGGGTTTGGCATAGGGCACCCCTGTTGTGCCCCTGAAGAGGATACCCCTATGTACCAATCAGCCTCCTGATCGCCCTGTAACTCCACCAACGCCCTGATGTGGCCGCCATCATACCTGGGCCCCCCCACCATGGCAGGCTCCTTAACCTCTTGCAACCTGCAGTTACCAGTCCCTATCTACTTCTGGCAAGTGTGCCCCGTCCCTATCGGGGACGCATGTGGTGTTTGCACTAATAAGGCCATGCCTAATTTACCAAGCCCTTCTTATTTTATTTTGAATTTGAGTTGAACCAAGCCCTCCTTTTTGGTGGGCTTGTACATGGCTTTATTTACCCTTCTGTAGGAATGTTTGATGGCCTCCCCGGAAGTTGGGAACTACTGTTCTCTTCTTTAACCACAGTTCCGTGTGATGTCCCTATGGTGCCCTCTTTTTTTATATTTATTTTTTTATTATCACCTGTGGTCTACACCATTCAGTTATCTTCACCCACTTACTGCCATTTGCAGCTTCATCAGCGGGCCCCTAGGTACCAGTTGGGAACTACTTTTCTCTTCTTCAATCAAAGTTCTGTAGGATGTTCCTATGGTGCCCTGTGTGCCAAGTTGTGCCTTTCTGGATAGGGGGTACACTGGTAACCATATGCAACCGGCATACTATCAAAGTGGATTACTAACTTGTGGGGTAGGGATGATGGAGCAAGGACTCGTAAATGAGACTTGCTCGGAAGCAATCCTCTCGTTTAACTCACTAATGAATTATTAACAACGTGTTTTGTGATTAATAATACGCATTTCCTTTACACGCGGGAGAAAATTAAGCTTGCCTATGTGTTTACTAACTGCAATAACATGAACGAAGGACTAAGATGCACTCTAACACGGGATCTTTACTGCGCATGCGTCTACTGCATCTACGTACTATGACGTACTAACGCTTGGAGGGAAATTCTGGCGCCTGCGCAAAGAACCATAAAATGGCCGCTTGAAAACTCACATGCATGGCACCTGCTTGCTGAAATTAGAAAATACGTTTTATACTAACGCAAATGCAGAAAGGGAAATAATAAATGGAATGGGTTAGAGTAGAGGTTGGTGGTATACAGTGAAATCATTTATTTTTGAGAATAAAATTTTTCCTTTTGACTTTATTATTAGTGCGTATTTGGGCCTGTCAGATTTGTCTGAGTCGAGCAGACTGACGTTGCGCATCGCATGCGCCCTGGCGAGAAAGTACGAAAAGATGACTAAGGACTTGTCACGCGTCCAAGGCCGGCGAAGATGTGCCCTGGGAACATGAGGGTGAAGAGTTCATATGAAGGAACTTTATTCAAAAGATCGCAACATTTGTATTAATAAAGTTTGGAGATGTATGGGAAAGGAAGTGGGAAATAAAGTTTGAGGGGAGGAGTTTTGAAACAATGGTTTAAAGAAATAAGTGAAATGTAAGCATGGTGTGATGATCATCCCCCCTCGCCTGTCCAATCAGAGTTAGTATTTTGTAAATTTGAAACATTAATGGGTGGTACATGCTTATGGAAGGGTATAATTGAGGTAGTTCTAGTTAGCGGAAGGAGGAATTTAAGAGAGAACTTTGGGGAGTATTCAGAGAGATTCTGTTCGGAGAACTGGGTGTGCTGGGGTGGTGCTGGAGCTGTGAGACGCAGATGAAGAAAACTGAATACAGAACCATCTACTTAATTTGGGTGGGTTAGAAAGAAGATCGCGGAAGAACCACGAGGAGGAAGAGAGTGTCAGAGAGGAGTGCAACGTAGTCGTCGGTATCTAGAGAGGTGAAGTATCCTGTCCTGATTCCTGTCCTGAAGTCTTTGTCTCTTGATCTGTCCTGGGGACCCTTACCAGCCCTTTGGTCAGGGGGTTGGTCTTCACACCATACTTGGTAATTATAAATTCATCGTCTTGATAAATGCTCTACTCTCTCTTTCCTCTTCTTTCTGAGCATAGTTGTTGTGTGGATCTGAATTATTATTATATCTATTGAATTTTTGATTGAATTGGCACTCTTGCGAATGAGGGTGTTTGTACTGAAACGTTTGAGATGGTTCACAAACAACTAATTTACATAAAGATTTTAAAACTTCTCGAGTCTGTGATTATTTCATTTAATCGAGAAATGTATAATAAGACATGTTAATTATCACCATCAACTAGTTCCACCTAATGGTCCATTGACCAGAGGAAAGAACTATTTGATCAGTGAAAGGTTTAGTTGGAGAGGAAATAACTAGACCTTAAGGTATGAGAATCATTAAAACTAAAAGTTCCAGCGGTCTACTTGGTGTTTAGTGGAAGCGAGTTGTATGGGCCCAGGTGAGTATATGGTAGTGGAGTATCTGTTGCTAGTACGTCGCTGGATCAGTTTTCTGGTAGCAGAGCTATGGTTATTAGTGACTAGTTTGGTAATAAGTATAGATTATTAATTATTTGGTTTATGTTTAACAAAAAGAGTTAGTGTCTTGTTTTATGTCGTTTGGAAAATTCACGGGGAAATGAATAGCGGATGGTGATAGAAACCACACTGCAGTGAGGTTACTCGTCTGTTGGAATAACACTGAGAAGCTAGGTAGGGCTGGCAGTGTTAAAATAGGGACTACTTTCTGTATAAAAGTGAGAGTGATTGATGGCAAAGAGTTCGCTAGTGAAACTTTAGACGTTATTCACCTAGAAAGGGTAACCCTGAAGGAGTAGCAAGTTCTTCTAAGCTAGATTGACAGCAAAAGGAGTTCGCTGGTGAAACTTTGGTCTCAAATTTCCCAAACGGGTGATACCGGAGGAGTAGCAGGTTCTCTGGAGCTTGTATGAAGAGTAAGCGGAAGGTTTTACTCGCAGTGAAAAGAAATAAACTATCCTTTTGATTTAGTGGAACAGACAGAGTAGCGAATGTTTTTACGTTGTTATTAACAAAGAAGTTTAAAGAGAATTTCAAGAAATAAAGTTTCATATTACCTTGTAAAGGGAGGGTCAGCTGCCGGAGTGGTACTGACGTCACAGAGAGCCGCGCTGGGATTGGTAGAAGCAGCTGGTGTGTGACAGGAGGAGCTTTGTAAAGGAGGGGTAAGAAGCCGTCGGAGTTGGACTGACGTCACAGAAAGCCGCGCTGGGATTGGTAGAAACAGCGGGCGTGTGACAGGAGCAGCCTTGTAAAGGAGAGGTCAGTAGTAAGGAGCAGAACTGACGTCAGGAAAATTCCGCGCTGGCATTGGTCAGAGTACGAGTGTGAGCCTGATTTGATTGGATACCTAGTTAGAAGCCGCGCTAGGATTGGTGAAGAGAAGATTGTATGCAGGATTTTGATTTGACTGTAAGTGCAAGACGTACAGGTACAAGATTTCAAGGGTTTGCGGAATACAATTTCCTACACAGTTCTTCAAGAATGTATGGAGAGAGAAAAGAAAGATGTCAATTTTTAAGAAAATAAGGAATTTCTTTGTAAAGGATAAGCCTGTGTTGACTAGAGAAGGAATTCCTATTCCACCACCGAAGACAGCAGCATCTTTTATGATGATGGAAAGAGGATATCATACTTGCGTGTGGTTGGAAAACTGGGTAGAATACACGAAGGATGATGGTGTGTTAGCGTTTCCTAAGGATGGTACGTTTAATGGGAGGATTCTTCAGAATTTGCGATTGAAAATGAATGATTTGGAACCTAGACCTATGTTAACTCAATATGAGGCTTTGGAAGAATGGGAGACTGAGTCATATGAAAGAGAGAAATGCAGAGGTGGAAAATATAGAGGATTCTTTCCCAGACATTTGCATGAGTCACGAGAAGGGCAGATGAAACAGTGGAGAAGAGCTATGGTATCAGAAGGGTTATATCCAGTATTGATGGCTGAGGAACAATCTGGAGGAAAGTGTAAGGAGAAAACGAAACATATGAATTCGACAGGATATGGTGAATCAGATGACGAATTGTTAGAAGATATTTTAATTAAAAATCCACCACCGTATCAAGAAGCAGCTAGTAAGGTTACTCCAAGTGCACCAGTAATGGGAATGCTATTAACCCCACAAATCTTACATGAAACGTCATATAACAGAGTGTTGCAAGATAATGAAAGAGAAGCTTTGAATAAAACTAGAGAAGAACTAGTTCAAAAGATAAGTCAATTAAATTTAAATACTGAAGCTCTGACAGTACCAGTAACCATTGGTCCGGTAATCCCATTGTATGGAGATAATAAGATTTGCCAGAAACCACAACTTGTGACAGTTCCATTAAATAGTCCTAGGAAAGAGATAGTAATTACAGATGATCAGGTTAGCGAAAGTGAGTCAGTTATTTCATTAATGGATCTCCCTATTGTGGAACCTTTGACGGAAACTTCAAAAAGAGTTACGCCTATGAATTTGAGAGAAAGAAGACCTTTGGTTCCGGCTGGAACTACAGGCGCAGCAGTAGTCACCTCTGAAGAAATAGAAAGGTGGGCTCAGGAAAGAGATAATCAGAACCCAACACCAAAGATTTTAGATATCAGCAGATTGAAAGTGGAATTGGAAGAGATGATGACAGGATGTGTGGGTACAGAAAGATTAAACGTTTACAATGATGTGGAATTATTGTTTCTATGTAAGCGTATAACTAGGAGAGCGAGAGTATTTCATGAGAGACTGACTGAAGTTGCTTCAGAGATTGGAATAGACATAGGGAAATCAAAGTTGTTACAGAAACCTTATCGAGTGGATTTTACTGATAAAGATTTAGAAAGTGTAAATGCTTCTGGAAAGAGACTACAGATAAAGGAATTAATGAACATTTTGCGAAAGTGGGGAGACATTGATAAATGGAGAATTAGATGGATAAGAAAGAAAGAGGAAGTACAAGCAAGAGAAGCAGAGGTTGCATTTCCAGTAAGAGAATCAGGTAGAGTGGAAAAATTGTGTCCGATGAGAGAGGTTCCTGGAGGTGGATATATTCATGTTCCTTGGAGTAGACAAGATATTTTATCATTTACAAATGATTTTCCAAAACTGAGAGAAAAACCAGTTGAATGGTACAAACAGGTAGAAAGGTTTGTGAAGGTTTCAAAGGTGTTATTGAAAGACTTGGATGGTCTATTTGATATAGTGGTACCTGCTGATTTATGGACAGAATGTAAGATCACAATTGATTGGCCTAATGAGGAGTATCCTAGAGATGCAAAAACAGGAGCACCTTTGGTGGAAGTGATGAAAAAGTATCACCAAGTGATTACGTATTTGAAAGGGAAAATCCCTCCTAAAGAAACAGATTGGGTAAAAATAGATAGAACAACACAGGAACCAAATGAATCTGTACATGCGTACTATGAACGGTTATTGCAGGTGTTTAAGCAGTATAGTGGCTTTGAGAATATCGGTGACAAAGATATGGGACATTTTGTGTATCAGTTTGTATATGGTTTAAAACCAGAAATCAGTCAGATGATACAGCAGCACATGTTGTGTTGGCAAAGCAAGACAGTGGATGAGATTCTAAAGTACGCAAAATATTGCGGAGATGACATTGAGGCCAGACGTAGGAAGCTAAAAGAGAAAATGATGTGGGCACAGGTTAAATTGGCAGAGCAGCAAGAAGAAAAAGCAAATGACCAAAATAATAATCAAGTGAAAGAACAGAGTCAGAATAATCAAGGAGCGAATGGTAATAAATATAAGGGACGAATGGACAGAGAAGAAGCAAAAAGAAGTTTCCTTGTCATGCGTGCGGAAAGCTTGGACATTGGAAGAACGAGTGTAAGAGTATTCAGAATAATAATAATAATAATGGGCCAAATCAAAATTTAATCCCACAGATGCAGAATGAAGTACTTATGAATCAGCAGCAGCAGGTAGTTACTCCACAATATCAGGTACCACCAGCTCCTATGCCAAATTTTGTGAACCAACAAAGTTTCAGTGCGAACACCGGATTTCAAGGAGAAAGTGGTAAGAATAATAGAACAATTGCACAATATTTTTTACAGAATGATGAAAAACATTCGGAAGCCGCACAATGACGGTGCCTGCTTGGCGCATCCTTGCCGGTAGATCAGTCAGGTCCATTTGTTGATGGAAGGGTAGAAGGTAAAGACATTACTTTCCTATTGGATACTGGTGCTACCAGGTCTACTGTGAGAACAGCAGACATCCCAAACCTACCCCTCTCGGGAGAGTCAATCCAAGTTGTAGGCGTATCTAACCAACAGATTAGAACCCCAATCACAAAACCAATGGAGGTGCACATTGGGAACTTCAAAGAAATGCATCGATTTGTAGTTTGCGATTCCAGTCCAGTAAATCTGTTGGGAAGAGATCTTTTGTGCAAGATGAATTGCACGATCTATTGTACACCGGCGTTGCTTTCCAAACCCCTGATGAGGACGTTGTTTATAAGATGATGCTGGCCAAACAGGGAACAGAAGTAGATGAAATGTTTTCATTAATAACTGAGAATGAATTGCCAGAAGAGTTAAGAACGACAGTCAATCCAGAAGTGTGGGATTTTACAGGAAAAGACATTGGGCTAATGACAAATATAGACCCAGTTAAAGTGACGGTGAAAGAAGGTGCAGTGTATCCAAATACCCGACAGTACAAAATGAGTCCAGAAGTAAAAGCAGGAATTATTCCAGAAATTGAACGAATGGTTAAACAAGGTATTTTAAAAGAGGTGATGGGTAGTCCCTGTAATTCGCCAATAATGGGACTGAAAGAGCCTAGCGGAAAGTACAGAATAGTGCAAGACCTACAGAAAATAAATAAAATTGTAATTCCCTGTTGTCCAATTGTGCCAAATCCAGCAGTGATCCTTTATCAGATACCCTGGAATGCAGGATGGTTTACAGTAATTGATTTATGCCAAGCGTTCTTTTCTATTCCTTTGCACCCAGACAGCCAGTATCTTTTTACGTTCAAGTTTGAAGATCATATTTACGCATGGTGTCGTGTTCCTCAAGGGTACACGGAGAGTCCTTCAATTTTTAATCAGATTTTGAAAAAGTGGCTAGAATCGTTGATCATGCCTGGAAATTCTATTCTGGTTCAGTACATCGATGACCTATTGGGGGCATCAAAAACACGAGAAGATTGTGTCACAGACACAATTGCATTACTGAACCATTTGGCTGAAGGAGGACACAAGGTGTCTCCAGAAAAGTTACAGTTCTGTCAACAAGAAGTTAGATATTTAGGGCATAAAATAGAAAGAGGAGTTAGAAAAGTGACACCGGAAAGAATAAAAATAATCAAAGAAATGCAATTGCCACAGACTCAGAGAGAAATGAGAATGTTTCTGGGAGTGGTTGGATACTGTAGGCAATGGATTAATGGTTTTTCTATGTTAGCGAAACCATTAATACAGATGATTCGGAAACGAGCAAAAGATCCGATTGATTGGAATGATGACTGCCTAGAGGCATTTGTGAGACTAAGAAATTGTTTGTGTGAGGCTCCTGCTTTGGGCATGCCTGATTATTCAAAAGACTTTGCTTTGTTCTGTTGTGAAAGAGAAAATTGTGCACTTTCAGTCTTAACACAGAGACATGGATTGAGTCGACGTCCAGTGGCATATTTTTCAGCCACATTGGACCCAGTGGCTTCAGCATTGCCTGGCTGCTTAAAAGCAGTAGCTGCTACTTGTATGAGTCTGGAGCAAAGTGAGTCGATAGTGATGGGACATCCGGTAAAAGTTTTTGTTCCACACTCGGTTGAGATTCTTTTGACAAGAACAAGAACACAGCACCTCACCCCTAGTCGTTTGACAAAGTATGAAAGAGTGATTTTGGGAGCTGAGAACGTGACTGTGATAAGGTGTATGATCCTGAACCCAGCCACCCTATTGCCAGACCCCTGCGATGAAGCAGTGAAAGATGAAAGTGATCATGATTGTTTGGACGTGACTGAGTTATGCACGAAGCCCCGCCCGGACATCAGAGAGTCACCTTTGAAAGAGGCTGACCATGAGTTATTTGTAGACGGTTCCTGCCTTAGGACACTAGAAGGAGGACTAAGTGCTGCATATGCTGTTTGTAAAATATCTGGGGTAATTGAAGCATCCTGTTTACCTGGGGTCAAGTCTGCACAAGTAGCTGAATTGGTTGCCTTAACAATGGCATGCAAAAAGGGGAAAAATTGGAGAGTAACCATATTTACGGACAGCCAATATGGGTTCGGGGGGTGTGCATGACTTTGGCCAGCTTTGGATGCAAAGGGGATTTCTGACTTCTTCAGGATCTCCTATCAGAAACAGCAAAAATGTAAAGGATTTGTTGGAAGCATTACAATTGCCAAAAGAGATAGCAGTTGTAAAATGCGCTGCACATCAGTCAGGAAATTACTATGTGACCGCTGGCAATAATTATGCTGACCAAGTGGCCAAATACTGTGCTAAAAATGCAGTAGCCATAAACAGAAAAATTGAAACGGGTGAAACCAGATGCCAATTTATGTACTTCTCAGTACCAGAAACATGGGATGAGATTAGACAATTGCAGGGAGAAGTTGAGGAAAAGGAAAAAGAAATATGGATAAAGGCAGCCTGTACAAAGAGACCACATGATGAGGTATGGGTGTATTTAGATGGAAGACCAGTCATGCCAGATTGTTTGCTTTCAAAAATGGCGAGAGTGTACCATGGAGCAACACACATAGGGAGAGATTCAATGATCAGGATATTCAGACAGAGATGGTATAATCCGAAGTTCAGGGTAGTCGCAGAGAGCCTTTGCCAAAGATGCTTAACCTGTCAACAGCAGAACCCAGGTAGAAAGACAGTGGTAAGCTGGGGAAAGATCAGAAAGGCAGAAGGACCCTTCACCAGATTACAGTTAGATTTTATTGAATTATCCCCATGCAATGGACTGAAATACGTACTTGTCATAGTATGCCTTTTCTCAAGATGGGTGGAAGCCTATCCCACTCGAAGAAATGACAGTCTTACAGTTGCGAAATTGTTGTTGAGGGAGTTAGTGCCGAGATTTGGTTTTCCGATCACTTTGGAATCAGATAGAGGCCCTCATTTTAATAATGAAATAATTCGATTAATCTGTGCTGCGTTTAACATTGAACAAAAACTGCACTGTGTTTATCGTCCAGAGGCTTCTGGAGTTGTTGAACCAATGAATGGCACAATCAAGTTAAGATTGGGAAAGGTGTGTGCATCCACAAAGCTGAAATGGCCAGATGCATTACCTCTTGTATTGATGGGTCTCAGAAGCATTCCAGACAGAAAAACAGGAATGAGCCCACATGAGGTTCTCATGAGAAGAGCCATGAGACAGGCATTTATTCCTGGAAATAAACTAGTGAGTATAACTGATGATCTGGTATTGGACTATGGCAAAGGATTGGCTGAAATGATGCGTTCTATCTCTCACCAGGTTGGAGAAGATGCAGTTGAAAGACAGCCAGACCAAGCGCATGATTTGAATCCTGGAGATTGGGTGCTAGTGAAGAAACACGCAAGGAAGTCGTGTCTAGCACCAAGGTGGGACGGGCCACAGCAAGTCATACTAGTCACTACCACAGCAGTGAAGTGTGCAGGTCTGCCCAATTGGATTCATGCCAGCCATACCAGAAGAGTTCAGAGCCCATCAGATCAACAAGAGCCACCACTGACTGAGCAGGCTGAAGCGTCAGGAGTTGTAAATTGTGAAATAGAAGAATCTAGAGTGATAGATTCTGAAAGACAACCATATGACGAACAGCGCGAGATAAGTCAGGAAGAATGGATCCCAGTGATTGAAATAATTGATGATGCTATTGAAACCAGAAGAAGAACAGAACTGAAAAGACAGGAAAGTAGTCAGGAAGAGACAGGGGAAGAAGAACACACTCAGGTGAAAATAGAAAGAGACACAAACAAACCTGAGGAGGGAAAAATAGAAGAACACGTTCAGGCGGAAGAAGAGAAGTTTGAATTAAGACCTGAACAGGACCAGATAGAATTAGAAGAACAAGTTCAGGCAGAAGAAGAAAGGTTTGAAGTAAGACCTGAACAGGGTCAGATAGAATTAGAAGAACAAGCTCAGGAAGAAGTAGAACAAAATACGGTAGAACTTGAGCAGGAGGAAGCAAAGGAAGGTACAAGCACAGAAAACAGAGAAACAGAACAGATTGTGCCTAAAATAAATTAAATAAAAAGAATTTTACAAAGAGACAAGGAAGGTGAAAACGCAGTATAAATCAAAAGAGTCAGGAGAGGAGACAATTGGCCAACTGGAGTAAAGAAACTAAAATATCACTTGAGAAAATCTGAAAAGAGACCAGAACAAGTGAACGAAGTCACAAGTCAAACAAGACCTAAACAAACCTTAGCAAAAATAACTCGAAGA
This sequence comes from Calotriton arnoldi, assembly GCA_963921515.1. Taxonomy (NCBI): domain Eukaryota; kingdom Metazoa; phylum Chordata; class Amphibia; order Caudata; family Salamandridae; genus Calotriton; species Calotriton arnoldi. Next base: position 45,178 of record CAWUFW010013218.1, read on the forward strand.
AGTCCAAGATTGAGAAATTTAAACAGGAGATACAAGGCTCCTGAATGGACATACGTGATACTCAAGGAATTTGAGTCCCTGGATCTGTCTGATGAGACAGAAGAGGTCCATATTGCACAAATTGATGAAAGCCAATTGAAACCTCCTTAAGAACAAAAAGGAAGGCTAAGACTGAAAAAGGAAAAGACAAGAGAAAAGAAATTTTCTCAGGAATAAAATGGCGGAAACTGAAGTTACCGGGAAACCAAAGTGTGGACTAAAAAGAAAGTGTTTTAGATTTTGTTTTTGTAGTATTTTATTAGCAGCATTAGGATGGCTATTCTTAACAGTAGGAGTACCTTTAATAATGAGAGCAAGTGACCAGAATAACTCAGATACTAATGTTAAGGTGGATAGAATAAGAGAAACTGAAATAGAAATAGGGGTAGAAGATGAAACAAACTATCATAATGAATCAGACTATAATACGTCCTCTAATGTGTTTATTAAGTTGTTATTTCAATATGTTAGTACTATGGAGATTAATAACTGCTATGTGTGTATGAAGTTACCCTCATCAGTATCAGAAGGAATGACGTATCATCATATACCTTTAACTTATGGTGTGTCATGTAGTATTTTGTCAAGTTTATTTTATGCTACAGGGAAACTTCAATATTTTTATTCAGATATAGATGTAGTATTCTCTGAATTACCTATTAGAAAGAATATGAATCCAGTAGCTAGTAGTAAAAATGCACAGTTTATGGGTGAATTTTTCATAACGATGAGTTCAATAGATTTAGTTCAGGCACATAAAGATAATCTAACATGTACATTGAGAAAAGAAGAAAAAGATTTTTTGAATTTAGTAGAAGGAAGGAGACAGGATTTAATGAGGAAGGCAACTACACAGAAAGCCCATGTACCTCCATGGGTTGGGAAGGAGGGAATCTATGCAAGTGGCAATGCTCATGCTGCGATGTCCCTGGACTTTGTGAAAAGGGGTAAATTCTGCCTCCATAGATTAAAGACAGATTATAACAATAATTACATTGGTTCCAGTGAATGTGAACATAACTTCCTAATATTAGGAGGATGGGGACTAAAAGGGGGAACTGATCCTGTGTTTCCAGGAGTGTATTATGTTTGTGGGAGCAATGCCTATTATAGGTTACCTGCAAGATGGTACGGAAGCTGTTATTTTGGAATAGTTTTTCCAAAAATTTATCATGTAGACAAAATCAGTGGAACCAATGGAAATTCTAATGGACTAACACGTAGAAGAAGAGCTAGTTTTTCTGAAATTGTAGGAGACATTTTTAGTGCACTGATACCATCAGTTGGAGTCATTCTAAATTCACAGAAAATGTGTAAGTTATCAACCATAGTTGATCGTCTTTCTACAGACACTGCAGGAGGATTTCTAATGATTAACACAGAAATGGTTGCAATTAGATCTATGGTTTTACAGAATCGTCTTGCTCTTGATATATTGTTAGCAAAAGAAGGTGGAGTCTGTGGCATGTTGAAAGTTCAACATTGCTGCACTTATATTCCGGACAAGAGCAGAGAAATTAAAGGATATATTGAAAACATTACGGGAATGCATAAAGATTTGACCCAACTGGAGGTTGACAGTGTGTGGGGAAGACTAACAAAAAGTATAAAATCAATAGGGAAATGGTTTGTTGATTTTGGGAAAAGTTTTCTAGGTCAAATAATAATACTATTAGTTATGATAATAACGGTAGTGATCTTAATAATAATTACATATAAATGTTATAGAAAAGGTACGAAAGAAACAGTACACTTGGAAAGAAAAGGAAAGGGACAGACACGAAAGAGAAAATATGATGAAATACGTTTGGAAGAAATGAAAGGCAGGTTATATAAGAAGATGCGAGATTTAGAAGGAAACGAGATTATTGATGAAAAATTGAGAGGAGAAATAGAGAAAACTGAGAAGTGTTAAAGTTGGTATCTGAGATGGATGGGTAATTTTGTGATGGCTTAATATGCCATCAGAGAGGGGATTGATGGAGCAAGGAGTCGTAAATGAGACTTGCTCGGAAGCAATCCTCTCGTTTAACTCACTAACGAATTATTAACAACGTGTTTTGTGATTAATAATACGCATTTCCTTTACACGCGGGAGAAAATGAAGCTTGCCTATGTGTTTACTAACTGCAATAACATGAACGAAGGACTAAGATGCATTCTAACACGGGATCTTTACTGTGCATGCGTCTACTGCATCTACGTAGTATGACGTACTAACGCTTGGAGGGAAATTCTGGCGCCTGCACAAAGAACCATAAAATGGCCGCTTGAAAACTCACATGCATGGCACCTGCTTGCTGAAATTAGAAAATAAGTTTTATACTAACGCAAATGCAGAAAGGGAAATAATAAATGGAATGGGTTAGAGTAGATGTTGGTAGTATACAGTGAAATCATTTATTTTTGAGAATAACATTTTCCCTTTTGACTTTATTATTAGTGCGTATTTGGGCCTGTCAGATTTGTCTGAGTCGAGCAGACTGACGTTGCGCAACGCATGCGCCCTGGCAAGAAAGTACGAAAAGATGACTAAGGACTTGTCACGCGTCCAAGGCCGGCGAAGATGTGCCCTGGGAACATGAGGGTGAAGAGTTCATATGAAGGAACTTTATTCAAAAGATCGCAACATTTGTATTAATAAAGTTTGGAGATGTATGGGAAAGGAAGTGGGGTATAAAGTTTGAGGGGAGGAGTTTTGAAACAATGGTTTAAAGAAATAAGTGAAATGTAAGCATGGTGTGATGATCATCCCCCCTCGCCTGTCCAATCAGAGTTAGTATTTTGTAAATTTGAAACATTAATGGGTGGTACATGCTTATGGAAGGGTATAACAGAGGTAGTTCCAGTTAGCGGAAGGAGGAGAATTTAAGAGAGAATTTTGGGGAGTATTCGGAGAGATTCTGTTCGGAGAACTGGGTGTGCTGGGGTGGTGATGGAGCTGTGAGACGCAGATGAAGAAAACTGAATGCAGAACCATCTACTTAATTTGGGTGGGTTAGAAAGAAGATCGCGGAAGAACCACGAGGAGGAAGAGAGTGTCAGAGAGGGGTGCGACGTAGTCGTCGGTATCTAGAGAGGTGAAGTATCCTGTCCTGATTTCTGTCCTGAAGTCTTTGTCTCCTGATCTGTCCTGGGGACCCTTACCAGCCCTTTGGCCAGGGGGTTGGTCTTCACACCATACTTGGTAATTATGAATTCATCGTCTTGATAAATGCTCTTCTCTCTCTATCCTCTTCTTTCTGAGCATAGTTGTTGTGAGGATCTGAATTATTATTATATCTATTGAATTTTTGATTGAATTGGCACTCTTGCGAATGAGGGTGTTTGTACTGAAACGTTTGAGATGGTTCACAAACAACTAATTTAGATAAAGGTTTTAAAACTTCTCGAGTCTGTGATTATTTAATTTAATCGAGAAATTTATAATAAGACATGTTAATTATCACCATCAACTAGTTCCACCTAATGGTCCATTGACCAGAGGAAAGAACTATTTGATCAGTGAAAGGTTTAGTTGGAGAGGAAATAACTAGACCTTAAGGTATGAGAATCATTAAAACTAAAAGTTCCAGCGGTCTACTTGGTGTTTAGTGGAAGCGAGTTGTATGGGCCCAGGTGAGTATATGGTAGTGGAGCATCTGTTGCTAGTACGTCGCTGGATCAGGGACACGCCCCCACTGTTTTCTGCTGCATTTTGGTGATCACCTCTAAGGCCATGAGTATATGTGTTAATAAGTCATTGTCTGTGGTCAACAAAATTAAATTATCTTTACTAGCTTACTTCCGTTTTATGCTTGAGGCTTAGCCCTACCCAAACTTGGCCAGTTGTTATCATGTCCCCAAGTGTTTTTATGGATGCTGTGTTGCCATACTGATGCACCCACCCTGGCGGTGTTTGCCCAGCACCCGAATTCTGATACAGATATTGCAGGATGCAGACAAGCAAGAAAGCTTTGTGCTGGAGACAACGCTGGGTAACTGAATGCTAAAATCTTGCCTGCCCTCTCCTAAATTATGGAAATGTGAATTGCTTTCAATACACTTTGTCAGCCATTGTCCTCTAAACATGTGTTCCCAACACCTTGAGAACCCTGCCCTCTTTCTAGGGCACCCACTCCTACACCACCTGGCTGTAACGGCCAGAGGGCAGGCAGTCTCTAACTTTAAGTGAAGCATTCTGTGGCACACACTGGTTTTGCTGAGAGCACATTTCTGTTAACTGGCCACTTAGTTCCATCTTGTGACGCCTCTGCTAGCTGGGCTAACCCATCTGCTCCTTTTCAGTTGTAATTTTAGTAATTCACGGCGCTGACAACCGCAGGGGCCTATTGCAGGTCTGTGTATATGTGGCCCCGGTTGAACTTAAACAATCAGCTTAGTGTGGATGGGTTGTCCATGTTGCCTGGCCATAGTGCAATACCTTTGCCGAAGCAAGTCCCGACAAGATGTGCCAGTGAAGGTAGGAGCAAGAGTTATTTCTAGCCAGTCTTACTTTCCTCTCTTCCAGTTATCTGTGTATAGTGCTTGTTGGAGCATAACATAACAATTGTGTATTTGAAAAGTGCACGTATACCCGTAGGCATGTTGCCACTGAATAACAGATGTTTATTGTTACCCCACTCACTGATACTCATTTTAACAGCCTCAGAAGGATGAAAGGCTGAGTGAGCCCAATGGGGTTTGATCCTATTACCTTGAGGTCAATCCCAAGCTGCTACAGTGGATGCTTTAGTCCACTAAGCCACCAGACCCAACAGATAAATGGGTCATAATCAGCTGCTGGTACAACTTGAGTTGGTTAACAGCTCAGAGCAAAAAAAACAAAAAACTTTGTTTTCAGCATTTTATACACTATAGAGGCTCCAGTTCATATAAAGTGTGTATCAATGTCATGACAACTCAGACCCAACAGCCAGTTATTCATTGGTGACTATCCCACTTGGATGTGTGACAGTTCAACTTCAGATGAGCTTAGAAATATGTGACATTAAGCACGGGTGTCCTTATGTAATTGCCATATGTCCTTCATTTCTTACAGGAATAATGCAGTTCAGTTTAATCTTGGTGTTTTGCCCCCAATCTTCCCAGGGTGCTTAACTGCTGATAATGTGAGCGGGTGCTGACATTAATGGAGGGGTCTAATAGTTGCAACTTACATTTTTACGCCGCACGCCTTAATGTGCTTCGTTGTACATAATTAGGTACTTAATTTAATTTATATTTCTACCCACCCCCTCCCCCGAAAAAAAGCAAAAATCAGCTTTGATCATGAAAACATTACTAAGCACAAAATGTAACCATGGACTCTCTCAGGTGGGCAGATGAAGAACACAAGACCAAGGCAGTATGCAAGTTTAGAATGGCTCTACTCAGCCATAATGACCGGAAAGACATCACCCACAGAGAAGCCTTTGAGGTATGCTAAACTGCCCAAAAATCTGCTTCCACCTGGTCCTGAACTGGGAACATTTCGCTAGGAGGTAACAACCCCTCTGAAACTCTCAATGAGATCAGCTGGCTGAAGCTGCGACTAAAATGCATTACAATGGTTTGCCCAGGCCTGTTGAAAGTACAATTTTATTCCATTATTCAGAGCCTGGGTGATAATGAGGTGGGGTGGGGAGGGTAGGGGGGTGGGGGGGTACGGCGACTAATACCTGCATTTGAAAACAGACTTATTGTTTTAACTAATTTTTTGGGACGCAGGCTGCATAAAATGACCCTTGCGATCTCTGGTTCTAGCCAATTGAAGCTTAACCTTATGTGGCATTTGTCTGAAGAAACCTCCAGATTTAAAGCATGAAGTCATATGGCGCCTTTACTGGAACCTGGAAAGAGCAGCAAATAGAGGAGCAATGTGCACTCTACTATGTCCATGGGGACTTTTGCATTTTGGGTCAACGTGATAAACCACTGCTATGAAGACCCCCAAAAGAACAGTCAGCTGTAGTTCCAAACAGACAGGTGAAATCGAATCTCAAGCCTGCTGCATGGAATTTGAGTATGATTGTGCTGCAGTCAGTTGATGAATGAAAGGCGCCCTTGCCCACACTGCTGGGACTTGAACCGTTGAGTTGGAAGGGGCCCGTGACACCAGATGCGGAAGACCTTACCTCTGAGCTGCAGGTCCTGATAACAGCCCAGTTACTTTTCCTGGTCTGAATTAATAAGACGTATCAGCTGCGCCTGTCAGGGCACTCTGAGCCACAAAATTATGAAAGCATATATAGAAGCATTTACTTTGGAAGCTGAAGCTAATGGCTTCTTATTGCACGATGTGAGTTTGTTGACCCATATGGCGAATTGACAATATGAATTTCCATTATCATAATAATAAAATGGGGTAACTTTAATACCAGTGGCAGGGTGCGAACTGGTGGATTGCTGTGGACCTACTGACAACGAATCTACCCATGCTCAATCCAGGTTTACTAAGCGCCCGGTTATATCCTAAGAACTCTGCAGTCCTTATGCCTGTACGAGACAAGGGGTTAAATTAATGGCGCTGTTTAATATCGCTGGACGATGATGTTACTTGAAATTAAAATAAGGGTCTGAAACCAGTCCTACCACATATCCTGGTCAACCCTTCCCCTAGCCAAACCTCCGATCTCTCTAGGAAGAACCTAAATCCCCGGAGTTATCTTGACCTAAACTGACATGGTGAACCATTTGGATTATTTGCCCTCTCTGGCGACATAGCAAAATAAATTAGAAAATGCGCCCTTCATGGTGTCCCCTGACACCAGCTGATAAAACCTTTGCTTCGAAGCTGCCTCTCTTGGGCAATAAACATGCAGCTCAATTTGTCTCTCCTCATCATGTCCGACCATGCGTGCTCCTGAAACGCCCAATGACCTTGGTCAATAGACCATTATAACCCATATCAGTCTGGGCTAGTCTTGAACCATTGGGCACCTATGCATCTTCGTCCGCGCGTACACAGACCATCCCGCAGGGAAACTGCAGCTGCCCAGACTCACCAACCTTCCCGATGAATCGGCGCTGTCCTCTGGCTCGATTACGATGCAACGCCAACTGCAAGATAGGGACAGCGTGTCCCATTCAATAGCCCCTACGAGAGTTGGCCATCCACGTTTAGCCTAGTTTATTAACAGTAAACTGTGGAGCAGTGTCAATCCAGGAGCGAAAATACACCTTAAGGCACTCCAGAGGATTGACGAACCTGATGTGTCAAAACCTTCACCTAAACTGCTCCATATGTGCATGGAAACCTTCCCACTTGGCAACCATGTGGTTCACAGCACAACACTGGATCCAAAACAGTAGTAATGAGGGGCCAGATGTACGACCCACCAATTTGCGACTCGCAAATTGGGATGTGCAACAGTGTCTCAGACACTGTTTGCGATTCCTAATGGGGTCGCAAATTGCATGCCTCATTAATATTAATGAGGCAGGCGCAATTTGCAACCCCATTAGGAATGGCTAGCACTCACAGGGTTGGTGGCCTGCTGGGGACAGCAGACCACCATGTCTGTGACTGCTTTTTTAAATGCAGCCCGTTTTCCTTAAAGGAGAACGGGCTGCATTTAAAAACAAGCATTTGCAATGGTATCGGTCTCGCCTTTGGGACATTATATGTATTTAGCTATGCAGCACAGTAGCCTGGGTGCTGAAACATCTACTGTTCTTTAACATGGAGGGAAAGTAAGCACCAAACTGTGTGACACGCCAGGTATGGGAACACATGGAGAGAAATATTGCCTTTCAGCTGGAAATGGTATAGTCCAAAGCTCTGTTTTTAATATAAAATCAGGGCCTTCGGTGGTCATATCACTGAAAATACAAGATTTGAAAAAAATATTATTTCTATGGACTGGAATCTAGAGAATGCTAAAGTGATTCTGGTATTTTACTGACCTCTGCTGGTCGTTTTCTATCAAGAAAGTTAAATAGAGGCAGTTGCCAGAAAAATAAATAAAAGAAAGTCCCTGAGCAGAAAGCAATTCTGGTATTTTACTGACCTCTACTGGTCGTTTTCTATCAAGACAGTTAAATAGAGGCAGTTGAACAAGCAGAAAGCAATTCTGGTATTTTACTGACGTCTACTGGTCGTTTTCTATCAAGACAGTTAAATAGAGGCAGTTGAACAGAAAAAAAAGTCCCTAAGCGGAAGCAGACAAATCCTAGGGCTGATCTCCAGAGCCCACAAAGTACATACACATATAAGTATTTACTAAAGTATATACAAGAGATCTCGAATGCTCGACCTAAAAACAACGTGGTCTATTTACAAGCCGCTTGCGCAGCCGGTACGTCACTTTTTCCCATATTAAAGTGACGCACTCGCAGCGCACGGGGCTTGTAAATAAGCCCCAACGTGTTAGACAAAGCCGATGGCCAGAAGACTTGATTGTTGAAAGCTTTGGATTTGCGTTCGTTTAAACATTGTTGTGAATTATGCTGTTCACAATCAGAAATAAACACGCAGAGATAAAAGAGGCAAAATTTACCTTCTGTGGCTCATGGTCACATTTTAAACGTTATCATAAACTGCGACCCGAACTTCAGTCCTAACCACAATACTAATCCAAACACCATCCCTTACTTAGACCCTAAAACAGTACTAGTTCTAACCTGAAATAATTTTTTTGTCATGTTCAATATTAAAAAACATGTTAAAAACACATTAATTATTATTTTTAGAAACCGTTTTGAAAAATTAAATTAGCAGAATACCATGAGTTTGACTCAATCTATCAATAATTCTATCACAGCTTGTTTTAACGTAACATTTGTACTTCAAACTTTATGCCTGTGTGGACCTAAACACCAGCAGTAGATATTAAACGCAGCGATTCATCCCTATGTCCGAATCACAGAAAACATTTTTGAGAATAAGGACAACAATATGATTATTCTGACTAGCAGAGAACTTCTCTGAATGTTCGAGTGCAATGCATTTATATTTTGCTCTACCTGAAAAATGGATGCACATACGACCGCACTACCTGCAAAGAGATGCTACAGGCAACATGTTTTTTATTGTGGGGAGCAGGGGAGAATACATGTCGCATACAAAACTTTAAGTTTTTCATATCCATATACACTTTTCAGACCCCCAAGAATGTACACAACAAACTGAACTTTCTCCTACTATGCCCCACATTTGGGTGGTGCCAGCCGCCACATAGCACAGCATGGCACTGAGTATTTAGTTTACAGGGGATGCGGGACTACATTTAAGGATACCTCCACAACATCTCGTATCTCTTAATGTTGGAGAATGAAGCATGAACCACAATCTTTCTATGCTAGAGGACTTTAGCTCACATTTTACCAAGATATAAGTACCACTCCACTCCCATAGCTTACTTTTGATGTGCAGGCTGCGATCCATCTATGCTAAAGCGCATCAGCCTCTTCCCTTTCTGACAGTAAGGGAGGTATAAGGCTCTGATCCCTGGTAACGACAACCACTATATTTAATGACAGCGATGGGTATGTCTGCTGCTGTGCAAAACCCTACACAAGCAGTCAGTAAGAGGGTGGAGTGGATGCTGATAACCCCGTTTCGCTATGAGGGGGCGGGGTGATGGGGGCACTACTTCTACTAGGATGGATGAGATCCTATTCCCTCTCTTCCATACCTTAAGGTGTCAACACAAGGACTCTGTAAAGCAAGACCCAAGGGCCTCCAAATCTCCATGCCAACTTGCTAAAGTAACACATTAGCTGCATATAACTGTGGAAGGTGCCAGCTGCTCTATCCCGGCTCTGCGGTCAGCCAACGTCCGCCAACGCATACCCCGCATGGGGAAAATGGACATCCTGCTCCCAACCCATCGCACCCATAACTGTAGTTTACAGGGGAGCTTTCGGGTCAACCACTCCTCCCCCAAGCTATACCTGCCCCACTCTTACCTGCAACTCGGCCCGTTCCGTCTCCCAACGGCATTTCTCAGCCTCAAAGCGCACCCACTCGTGCTGGATGTAGTGCAGGATACCAGGTACGCTAAATTCCTGCCGTCCTCCAGGCTCTAGAGCTGCTGTCCCCCGGTTAGGCACGGCCCAGAAAGCCGCTCTCTCCTCCATCATGGAAGCCGTGGCCTTCTGCCTGTATATGCGACAAAGGGATCCATCCAAGGAAAGAGAAGGCGCAAGCGTAGATCGAGCCAACACCACTTCCTGCCAGAAAGAGAGCCGAAGACGAGGAGCGGAACAGGGAGAGGCAGAGGAAAGCCTATGGACAGAAAAGACAGTCAACAACAACAAGGAGGGGAAGACATGCAATCAAAATGAAAAACAGACAACACTGTGAGAGAATGCGTGAAGCAGGCACACAGAGAAAGATCAAAAACTAGTTAATGAGGTCTCATAGAGTTACCAAGCAGTGGAAAATCCAACAAGCATTTGCAATGCCATAGGCAAGATGGCTGCGAGTAGGAGCTCTCCTCTGAAGCTCCCGGGTTAGGGACTACCAAATCGGTTGATATCCCTTGTTTACCCGGCCATCCGCCTCCAACCTACAAACGACTGTGATTGCAGTGTACCTTACCTTTTGAAGACGGCCGCTGACGACCCGACGCTCGTTCACATCGCCTGCCTAGCCGCTCCTCGCCAGGATCGGGCCTTACGAACCGGACAGGATACGACTCCTCCACCCTCTGATTCACGGATACGGAGCTGTTCCACCGGCAGCCACGCTGATCCTTAGCTGGCCGAGTTTCCCCTGGGTGGGGCGTGCCTCCTCTCGTCGCCTTCTCTGCAGCACCGCTGGCGCTGAGGGTTCACGGAGTTGTGTTTTGCCTGGGTCGGATGTCCGGTTGATTGACCGTCGAAGCTCCATGAACTGATCTGCACCCTGCTGCCGCGCAGCACCTGGCATCGCTGGATCCGTGCCCTCTCGCCACACCGACCTCTGCCTCTTCCTCCCTGGTGGTTTGGCTGCCTCATTTCCGAGGTGCCTGACGGAGCACCGTGTCCTGATCTGCGCCTGGCCGCCGCGCAGCTCCTTGCATCGCTGGATCCGTGCCCTTCATCCACCATGACCTTTTTGAGGTACTCGACGAGGCACCTTTACCTTCTGCGCCCTGCCGCTGCGCTGCAACCTGCATCGCTGGATCCACCACTCGGACCGCTCCCCCGTCCTCCCTGGTTGTTTGGCTGCCTCATTTCATGCAGACTCAGCGAGCCTCCTCCAATTCCGGTGAGGCCGGCCGGGACCTGACCGCCTTTCGGACCGTTCCCACGTCCTCCCTGGTTGTTTGGCTGCCTCATTTTATGCTGATGCGACGAGCCTCCTCCAATCCCGGCAGTGCCGACCGGGACCTGACCGCCACTCAGACCTTTCTCACGTCCTCCCTGGTTGATTGAAGGCCTCATTCTTTGCTGAATCAGCGAGCCTCCTCCAATTCCGGTGGTGCCGGCGGGACCTGACCGGCGCCATGCTGCCGAACTGTCCCCGACACCGATGGTTCGCGGGCTACCTGTTCCGTCGCGATCGTCAACTCCACCAGAAGGCCGCTCTTTAAGATGGCGACGATCCGCCAGTTCTAAGATGGCGACGATCCGCCTGCCTTCTCTCCTCGCGAAGACGAACGTCATGGTTCTCCAGTAAGGCCAGGGTGAATGATTTTTACCTCTCTGCTAAACTAGCCTGATCCTCCCTCGAAGCTCCACACTGAGCTGGTGATGAATCGAACCCACCAGGGGGCCTCCTTCTATGATTGTTTTGAACTTTTTCCGCCGAATATCTCCCAACACCAACGCGGACTACCTCATCTGTTTCTGATCGTCAACTCCACCATAAGGCTGCTCTTGTAGATGGCGTCAATCGGCCAGTCTTTGCTCCTCAAGATGGCTGTTCTTCAGTGAGGCCAGGAATGTCCGCAGGAGTCCTTGATCCGGATCGACGCCCTGCCGCCGCATGAGCCACGTCATCACTGGCCGCGGTGAGCGACAATTTTATGACCCCCCAACCTTTGTCCATTCAACCAGGTAGCCTAACCTACGTTGCCCCCTCTAAGTTTGCTCGAGTCCAACGACCCCCAGGCTGAGTCCCCAAATGGTCAAGTACTTATGCCCAATTCAACCTATAACCCATCATTTGACCTCCCAGTGATGCTGCCTGAATGATGTCCCACCATCATCCCCTTGTTGTGAACATACTGGCGGATTTCTAAATCCCGATTCCGCGGCGTGTGACCGTGCCACCCACAGCCTTTAATCAATGCCTCTGCAGTGACGGCTGTAATCCCAGGCTCTCCATCCTGCCTCACCCTCCAGACTTGTTTCTCCTACACCTGCGGTTACCCCCGGCTGAACTTTGATGTGATCGCGCTATTAACTTTTGACCTCGCCCCTTGTACCATCACTGATGTACTCTCAAGTTACACCTGTTTTGCTATTGCGGCTGTTCTCCCATTATTAGCCCTTTTGTCGTTCTCTTATTGTTATACTCTCTACTACCTAATATATTGATTCTTTACCCCTTCTTTCCTCCTCTCCCTTCTCTCCTCTCGCCCTAAATTACTCTCTCTACAATACTCACTCCACCCCCCTTATTTTCTCCTATCCCTTTCTCCTTCTACTTTACCCCTTGTCCCTTCTAGCGTCCTAATATGTTGAAGGTTTCTTAATACGTTTCCTCTCTCTCTGTGATCTGCATTTCCTGTGACAAACCTACCCCTCCTCCCCCCTAACACTGACTCTCCTCTCCCTCTTGCTATTCTTCCCCTTGGTCTCCGCACTCACCTTTTTTCTTATCCCCGCCTTGGTCTCCTCACTCACCTGTTTCCTATCTCTCATTTCTTTATTTCCTCTCCCCTCTCCCTCATTTCTTTATCCTCTCTCCCCCCTCTTTTCTCTTCCCTCTAGTCCTCATCTAACGACTTAACATGCCCTCCCCAAATCCCGTCCTCACAACTCCGGACCCTGCCCTCTCCTGACATGGCTCCAACTCGTGGAAAATCTTATACCCTTCCAATCTTTCCAAGAACGCCAAGAAAAATTTTAAACATAAAATAATGACTCGCCACCCCGAAACTCTAATAGTTGATTCCTACCATAGCCTTACCTCTCCTATAAAAACAAACCGTATTTTCTACTCCAAACGCCCCTCCAAATGGAAAAGCATTTTCCTCCTCCATCTTAGTCACTAAATCAATCAAAATACCATATGGATTCATTATCTACCTCCCCGTCACCAGCTTTTCTCGGTGAAATTGACATTTCCATTTTCAAAACTGGTAGTATCCTCATTCAAGCATCTGAATACCACCTGAACATCTTTGACCACCATTTCAGTACCCTGGCGGACCATATATCCAAGCCAGTCCCCAACTCTTCTTCCTCCCAATTGTCTGACACCCTTATGGTATCTCCCCCCCCCCCCCGGTTCTGACCCCCCCCAGACATCCCAACTGCACACACCATTATCCAAACTCACTCTTTATCTAATGACTGACACCCTCAAACCCCTCTCACCTTTTCATTCCTTTCCGCTACTTCCAGTCCCCCTCACCCAGAACTTCTGACCTTAACAGCCCCTGTACCAATTTCTCCTCCTCTAAACTGTTCTCCATCCCCTCACCCTGATGTATTGACTTCCTGGCCTCCACTCCAAGAACTTCCGAATCTACCCCTCACTGTGCCATTATCCCCCTCTCTAAATCTCACTCTCCCCCCCAAACTGATGTCTCTTCCCCATTCATCCCTCGCTCCATCACCACGTCCAACAACCTGAACTCTCCTCGGACTCCCCCACCCGGCATCTCCCCTCCTCCACACTCCAGACCTTCCTCCCCAACGAACACGAAATCCTCTATTCACCCCCTTTTCAAACGAACTCCCCCTCAATTTTATTGCTCTGACACTATCCAACATTGAATGTAATCTCTCAACCATGAAGACGGAACTAACGTGACTTAGAGAGGATTTCAACGCCCTTAGCGCCAGGGACTTCCTCAATCATACTGATACTGCCTGTGCTAGCTTCCCATACATCTCCCAATGTAACCATTGGAAAACCACACCTCTTTGCAGTAGATCACCCCGGCCTCTCCGTGCTATGAACTACCTCTCCTCTTCTGACCTCACCGACCTATGCAATTCCTACCTTCCTAAACCACTGATCCCCGATCAGCCCCTCACTTATTCCAGCATCCCAGTGATCTTGGGAACCAGCAGAATCCCCTCCTCTCCCATCTCCCCTAGACCACCAGCTCAACTTACCACCTTACACTCTTGCTCGCCCACCAAAATCAGCCCTAAACCCCTCTCCTGCATGCTTGTTAACTGCCGCTCGGCTGTCCGACATGCGACCGAAATATCAGAAACCATCCTCAGTGGAACTATCGACATTGCCTTCCTCACAGAAACCTGGCTTAATGACCACTCGACGGCCATCCTTGACTTACTCACCCCCCCTGCCCCCCCGGTTACTCTATCATTAGGAAAGACAGGTCGGACAGAAAAGGGGATGGTTTCGGTATAATCTATAAAAACATACTTCAATTCTCCCTTATTAAGAACACTGAACATCTAACCTTCGAATACCTTGGCGCCGAACTCATTGTGCAAGGCTCTCCCCCAATACGTCTACATAACATCTACCACCCTCCGGGAGATCCCCTTCCCTTCGCTGAGGAATTATCCGACCTCCTTACACAATCCTCACTTTCCAACTAAAAAAAATCTCTTCTTAGGAGACTTTAACATTCACTGGAACAATGTTGTTGATCCCACAGTCAGCCACCTCATTAATCTTCTAGAGATCAATGACCTTACTCAATTATGTCACACTCCTACCCATACCAAAGGGGCCACTCTTGACGCCATCATTTCCAATAATGACTTGGCCACCCTTTCAAACATCCTCCCTATTGACTGGTCTGACCATCACCTCATTTTATTCAAGATCGAATCCACTCCCCTCCTCCCCACCGCCAAAAATTGCAAACCCATGAAATGGACCAGAAATCTTAATCAAATCCCCCCTGATGAACTTGAGTCTAAACTCTAAGCACAACTTCTTCTCACCCCTCTCTCCCAAGATGCCAACGAGCTCACCGAGCTTTTCAATAAGACTGTCAATGATGTCGTAGACCTATTCGCCCCTCCCAAACAAAAAAAGCAAAGAAACATTCCATCCAAATCTTGGTTTAACTCTGATCTCAATAACGAAAGACGCTCACTTAGAATGACTGAAAGAACATGGAGACAACACCCCTCCCCCTCCCATCTAGCCCTCCTCCGAGCCGCTAGATCAACTTACAAGAAACACATTTTCAATGAAAAGGCAACCTTCTTCCGAACACTTCTTGATCGTGCCAAAAATAGACCCAGAGAACTATTCAACATAGTTTGAAATCAAACATCCTCAACCCCCCTTATGCTGACTGCCTCAACTGACAGATGTCACGAAATCGCCAACTTCTTCTCAGACAAAATCGCCAAAATAGATCTATCCTTCCATCTAACCCAGATACCACCCATCCCCCCATTTACCACTGACATTTCCTTAGACGTTCCTCCCTTGCTGACTCTACCTCCTGATTCTTCCTCCCTCCCACACGTTACACCCCTCATGATTCTAACCTTCCCTTCCTAGTTCTGAAAAACAATGCATCCTGGCATAACTTCCACCCCGTAACTGAGAGTGAAGTCTTTAACATCATTGCCAAACTAAAGCCGACCTCACACACCAAAGACCCTCTCCCCTCTAACCTTGTTCAAGACCTTAACCATATTATTGCCCCTTACTGGACCACTATCATCAACACCTCCCGTTCCACAGGATGTGTCCCTAACTCCCTTCAACTCGGACAAATCACTCCTATTTTCAAGAACCTCACTGCTGACCCTAATGACCTGAACAATCTCCGCCCTATCTCTAACCGCCCACTCGTTTCCAAAGCCCTTGAAAAATGTGCTTTGCTCCAATTGGACAAACACATTAACAATTTCAATTTACTTGACCCCTTGCAATCTGGCTTCAGAAAAGGCTGCAGCACTGAAACCGCCATGCTTAATATAGTTGATGACATCCATTGTTCCCTTGACAATGGTGAGGCTTGGCTACTCATTCTCCTCAGCCTCTCTGCCTCCTTTGATACAGTCAACAACAATTCCCTACTTAACTCGCTCAAGACGCGCTTTGGCCTTAACGGTCTTGTCTTCAAATGGTTCGCCTCGTATCTCCAACACAGAACACAACAAATCAATGACTTCCTCTCAAACACCGCACCGGTCTCCCTAGGTGTCCCTCAAGGCTCTATTCTCTCCCAGTCTCTCTTTAACCTCTTTATGGAACCCCTTACCCTTATTCTGAAACAAGCTGGAATCAATTATCACCTCTATGCTGATGACACCCAACTTTACTATAAGATTAGGTCCCACTCTGACATACTTCATCTTAACAATACACTGAGCAAGATACAATCCTGGTTCTTCTCCAATCATCTTAAACTAAACCCAAAAAAAACTGAAGTCATCCTCTTCTCTCCAAAAAACAACAGACTCCCCATCCAATCCTGGATTTCTGACCTTAACGCCCTTAACTGTTCGCTCTCCCTATCCAATTCAGTGAAATCACTCGGGATCACCATTGACAAAAACCTAACTCTCAACGACCAAATAAAAAACTCAGCTAAACGAGTTCTCTTCACTCTGTCATTTGAAGAAAATCAAACCCTTCATTCCACCTGAAGAAAATTGACTATGGTAACGCTATCCTCACAGGAACCCCCAAAGTACACCTCGCCCCCCCTTAGATCTGTGCTCCACTTAGCGGCCAGGCTTATCACTGACTATAAGCGTTTTGACCACATCTCCCCAGCCCTTAAAGCCCTTAATTGGCTTCCCGTTGAAGGTAGATCCTTCTACAAGACAGCATGCATTACGCATAAAGCTCTCCACCAAAATACCCCGTTATACCTCTTAAACAAACTCAAAAAAGCGGGCGACTCCAGACCAATGAGAAGCACTAACGCTCTCCTCCTAGTCCCCCCCTTGTCTAAAAAGAGAACCACACAATCACGCTCCTTCTCCGGAAATGCACCAGACATCTGCAATGCTCTCCCCAAGGACCTGAGATGTAACCCCTCCTACCTCAGCTTTAAAAAAGAGCTCAAACATCACCTTCTCAGCAAATATTGGGGTCCATAACCTCACCTCCGACCCTACACTCAGCCTCCCGTCTTGATTCTCCTCGACCTCATCCCTTTCACAAAGCCTCCCCGTCTTGATTCTCATCCCTACTCTCTTTATTCTCCTCTACCTCATCCCTATCTCTCCCCGCCTCTTTCTTATGTTTCACCCTATTCACTCTCTTCCTTCCCCCCTTCTCTCCCCTCACCTCCTTCTACTACCCTCACCCCTCTCCTCCAAAAATCTCTCGCTATCTACTTTACCTCCTCTTCCCCAATTTTGGCTATGACCCACCTATTCTTATCTAATTTATTCCTCACCCGTAGCCCAACCCACAATCTTTTTTTCTCCCACCCTCACTCTTTAAGTAACTTTACCGTGCTTCTTGTTACTGTGCATAATAGCCCTCCGTGAGAACCTTTTCATATATATTGCTCCCTGCCTATTTTTGTTTAATTTACTCTTTTTAATATTACCTCCCTGAATGCTCTGCTTTAGACTGCGCGTCCTGTTACTGTTTAAATTAGCCTTTCCATGAACTCCTTTTCATGTATATTGCTCTTTGCCCTTTTTGTTTTAATTTAATTTGTTTTATATGAATGCTCTCCTACCGAATAACTGTTCCTTGTCTTATAATCTTTTGTACACATGTAAAGCGCTCTGATACCCCCAGGTCGAGCCAGCGCTATATAAAACCTTTCAAATAAATGCAATAGGACTCGCATTTAAGCGAGACCTATTGCATTGCAAACGGTACTCATCACGGTACTCATCACGGACAACGGGAGGGAGGGGGGTGGGTGGAGGCACGGCCATGGGAGTGCAGGCGGGGGGAGGGGAGAAGGCACGGACAAAGAGAGTGGGGCAGGGGGAGAGGGTGAGAAGGCACAGACTACGGGAGTGAGGGGGGAGTAGAGAAGGCAATAGGAGAACCTCATTAAAGTAAATAGTGCTCACAGTCTAAATAACACGTACCGTGTAACACTTGAAGTAAAGGGGCCAGTATGTAAATATCACAATTTTAGGAACAATGAAAATAGTTATGGACCTAAACAATATAAAAGACATATACATGCAACCTCAGTTCAATAATATCAAAAATGTTTTTATTATTTTATAGATAATTGAAACTAAATACACGGACAAAAACAAAACATGTAGTCCTCTGTGTGTATATTTACACTGGGTTCAAAAGGTCAAATGACAGAGAGGGATTCTTGCTTTGACCAAATCTAATATATAGTGTATACATAGACATTCATTAGTATATGAGGAATTACTTGACAAGATACAATTGATGTCACAAGCATATAAACAATAATAATCATATGGATATATTCAGAGGACAATCATTTCTGGCATGGCTCTTGGAAATCTGTATCCTACGCGCGTTTCGGCTGTGTGCCTTCATCAGGAAGCCATGTACAAAAAAACTAAAACCTCATTATAACTCATGATGTTAATGGTTGGAAATAATATGGAACCTCAGACTGGAAAAATGGTTCACTGGTCGGTAGAGATTTAGCGCTTGAAAGGAGCCTGTAAGGAATGGAGTCCTCTCGTTTGGATAGAGCAGTCAGGAGGTAGTGATGTACATTTCACATCTGGGATTGTTGTGGTTCACTATGAAGTGATACAAGAACCTGGAACTAGCCGTTGATAGCAGTATTATTAAGAGGCGAATGACGGTTATGCAACAGCCAGGTTTGTACTTAAATTCCAGTAATTAGGAAGACACAGCGAGGGACCAGGTCAGTAGGGAAAGTCGATACGGGTGAGTACCAAGGTGACTTCGTTCCCAGTTTTTATGCTCTCGTGCGTCTGAGGGGCTCCATGTTCAAAATCTGCAATGAGGCTGAGACTTCCCTGATTTAGGAACTTTTGTCAGGGGTACCCTTTTCTTTACATACACAGTAAAGGGGCCAGTAGCCATGGGAGGATACAAATGACGATATCGCCGTAATAAGGAGGGACTAACAAGCCTTCAAACAAATCGGAAGGCAGCATTTACGAAGGACAAGGACATAAGCCAATGAAAAATGTGGGCAGGGCTTCCCTCACGTACTGAACTACAGCAGATCTTCACCAGAGCAGTGCTTGCGCGCTGACTCCAGGCTCGACCTAAAAAGAAAAATGAAACTTTTCAGTTTCATTTTTTAAGGGCAGGCAGTGGTCCCTGGGACCACTGCCTGCCCTTAAAAAATATTTTATGACCCATTCACAAAGGGGAAGGGGTCCCCAGGACCCCTTCCTGTTAGCGAATGGTTTACCACCTACTTGAAGTAGATGGTAAATGGCAAGTGTTTTGCGACCGCAATTGCGGTTGCAAAACATTCATACATACAAATGCGAGTCGCTATTAGGAAGGGACACCCTTGGCACACCCCTTCCTAATAGCGAGTCGCAAACCTCATTTTGCGAATCGGTAATAATTTACCAATTTGCAAAAGGAGGTTTGTAAATGGCCATGCCCTAAATTGCGGTTGCAATCGGGCCGATTGCCCATTTGCGACCGCAATTTAGGGTCGTACATCTGATATTCCTTGATGGAGCAATCAGACTGCCCTGACCTCCATGAAACACAGCCGGCACACACTCAGCGCATGACAAGGACGTAGCAGTGTAATGAAAGCGCAAGCCATACCTGCCAAATATGGAACGCTTCACGAATTTGCGTGTCATCCTTGGGCAGGGGCCATGCTAATATTTTCTCTGTATCGTTCCAATTTTAGTATATGTGCTGCTGAAGTGTGTCCATTGCCTTAACCACTTCGCCGGGATACCTCACAAATGGAGATGCTGTCTGCATTTCGTAGGAGTTATTTCATCCCATAATCACCTGCCATTTATATTTATGATTGCGGGATCTACAGGACGCGAGGCAAAGCACATGCGATGTTGTTGCCCCATGCCACTAGCAGTGTCAAACCCCACCGCGCTCCGATAAGGGTGCAACTTCCAGCCACAGGGGGTCAGAGTCCTGCACACAACAAA
Organism: Calotriton arnoldi; assembly: GCA_963921515.1. Taxonomy (NCBI): domain Eukaryota; kingdom Metazoa; phylum Chordata; class Amphibia; order Caudata; family Salamandridae; genus Calotriton; species Calotriton arnoldi. The sequence goes on from CAWUFW010013218.1 coordinate 65,329, forward strand.
ATGGCGTAATCGCGTTTGCCATGGTGCAAAAGGATTAACTATCCCCAAATAAGAACAAGGCAGATACGGTGTGTTTGCTATTCAATAAACACCACATTAACAAAAATTGTATACATGGCTGTTTCCTTTAAATATCTGGAAATATTGTCCAGGAACAATGTTTATCAACACTTTTATTCTACACGCAACTAACCACACTCAACTCCGCGAGTGGGACACCGTTCCCACTAATGAATGAAACCTTGCCTCAGAGATACAGATAAGCTCCTGGGAATGAAATGTGTCAAACCACCAACAAAGGTAATCTCTGTTGCCTCCGCAAAACGCCCTAAGCAGGGTCTGCTCCTTTCACTCTCTGCCCCAAGGTAAATGACCAAAGCCGCTGTTTCCCAAGAGGCAGAAAACCTGGAAGCTAGACAACGTGCTCACCTTCTGATAAAGAAGGTCCACACGCTGCCTCACAGCACAGAAGAACCTGACGCTCCCTCTGCTCGCCGTAGTATCAGTACAAAGACACCATCTAGTGATACGACAAGGATGGATAACACTATTTGGGTCATCGCACAAAGTCTATAACGGATCAGACAGCAGAAAGTCTGTGTAAAGATGACCTTGCAGCCACTGCTGGGGGGCTTGAACCCTCACCTTAGAGAGGCCTCTAACGCCAAATGCAGAAGCACTTGCCTCTGAGCTACAGCTTCCGCCGCGAAAAGCTTTAAATAATTGCGGGTGGAACCCATTAAATCCTGGACGTAAAAACTCTGGCGAGATAGGAGAAAACAACTAAATATTGGGACAGTGCCACCCGGTGGCCTAAATATCCCATGGCACCCATGAGGCTAGGTCAATAGCATTGGGCTCTTACTGTAAGAAAGACCTTCCAACATATTGCCACCAGAAAAGAGACTTAACCCTTCCTGTAAACAGTGTAGAATGACCCGTGACACCAAATGCTGTGGCACTGTATGTGGCGCTCTAACACACACATAGCTGCCAAGGTTTCGGATTGCTATGTGTGACATTTTCATAATTTCAGTGTAATTATGAGTGACAGTTCAACGACTATGAGTGACACTTTCTCGCGATCAAAATAAAGCAACGAAGACGAGGGAAACATAAATATCAGAAATTACACCCATTGAAGCAAAAAAAAACTCTAAGAAAATCTTAAAACTGCTACAAAGTACCATAATGGAAGGGCACTAACCTAGTGCCCTTACATAGGGGTGCTGCATGGAAACAGTGCATTGCTGCAGCCAGGCCCCAGAGTCAGGGGTTTGAGGAAAGCGGGACGTGTGGGAAGGCTCCATTAATAGGGTTGCTGCCTGGAGACAGTGGGTCACTGCAGGCAGCAAGGCCCCAGTTTCAGGGGTTTTGAGGGAAGCAGAGGGGTGTGAGAATGCTTCATACACATAGCTGCCAAGTTGTCAGATTGTGTGGCATTTCCATGGTATCAGTGCACTTATGAGTGACACAACTGCCAAATGTGTGACATTTTCCTGCGAGTAAAACCAAGCAATGAAGTGCATGGAAAGAAAGATTAGAAATTACACCCTTTTGATCAATGAGAAGCCCTAAAATATCTTTCAACTGCTTCAAAACCCGTGAAATGGAAGGTTAAAATACTGATACGGAACTATTTGTGTATCAAAAAGATATAAAAGTAAAACAATCACTATAAAGCATCTAACCTCCCTCCCCCACATGCCATTGCACTTTTTTGCGCCCGAATACAGTTAAGTACGTGCTGCAGAGTTCAAATAAACACAGGGTAGATATTTTAAAACACATTAAACACGTGTCTAAAACACGTCAAAAGTTCTGACAAATGGCCACGGCTAACTGCAGGAACAACACAGGTGCCATTGACACCATGAACCACACTCTCACTGACAGGCACTCTCCATCTCGAAACTGTCCCACACAGGACATCTTGAACCTAAAAACCCTCACCCTCTCCTCACTGAATATGACTCAGAGACTCTCTGCTGGAAAGCCAACTAGAAACTGTAATACAGGGTATAAACAAAATCCTATTGAACCTTACCACACATCTGGGGCATACCCATTGCTTACACCCTCCACCCATGGGCACCAAAAATCAACACCCTAGTCTTTCCAAAGCACAGTTGCACAGCTGGAATTCCACTCCTTTCATAAATCAACCTCAGAGACCCAAAAGAGAGAGGCGACTGAGCTTGCCAACTCTTACAACTCATCCACAACTGTTAACCCCAGCTCCACGATCCGGGTATACACTGGATTTGGGAGAGACCGCATCACACCAAGAACGATGAGGCCTCCAGCTAACCACATTAATATCCCCATGGCTCCACCTCCGAAGAAGCCCAAAAACAAGGGAACGACCAACTGCATGCTTATACACTGCAGATCTGCAACCAAACACGCAACAGAACTGGCAGAAACCATCCTAAACAATGACATCGATATCACGTTCATCACAAAAACCTGGTTGAATGAATCCTCTTACCCAATCATTGACATGCTTCTGCGTCCTGGGTTCTCAATCATCAATAAAGACAGAAAGAACCATTGTGGGGGGGGGGGTATTGCAATCATCCACAAGAGTAGCATTTCCATAACTGAAACTCGCTCCTTCACTTACAACACATTTGAATACGTGACCACCACCATTAAGACGAATGACAACGAAACGCTATACTGCCATCTCCTCTACCATCCGCCAGGCAACACACTCACTTTCGGAGAACACCTTTCCGACCTGTAACACATTGCTCACTCTTGGACTCCCACAACATAATATTAGGCGACCTCAACCTTCATTGGAACAACGAAAGCAACACTCTGTTTCAATACTTAAACGAACTTCTACTCAATAATAATCTTATCCAACACTGCACAGAGCAAACCCATAACAGAGGCTCGATCCTTGACGCCATTATAGCCCATGAATATACAGTTACTATCGACCACAACCACATCATTCTATTTCACATTAACCAAATGACTCATCGCCTACCCCGTACACAGGAATGCCTTCATTGGATGAGAACTTTAAGACAGATTCCCCTTTCCGGCCTGGGAGAAAAGGTGAGGACTCTACTTCCCCTCAATACGAGTGACCTCTCTCCAACAGAACTTACTACACACTACAACGCAATGATGACAACCATTCTAGACCAAGTAGCCCCCCTGAAACAAAAAAGAGGCAGGAACAACCCATCGAGATCCTGGTTCAATACTGACCTAAATTCTGAAAGAAGACAACTCAGAGCTGCCGAAAGACTTTGGCGGAATAACCCGTCTGCAACCCACCTCGACCAGCTCAAAACAGAATGCAGGAATTATAAAAAATACATAACGAATTAAAAAACTACCTTCTTCCGTAGCGCACTAGACAATGCCAAAAACCGTCCCAAAGAACTCTTCAATATCATTAAGCAACAAACTTCCAAGCCTCCCACAATAACCGTGCAGGCCTCCAAAGTTCTATGTGACAACTTAGCCAATTTCTTTATTGAAAAAATCACCAAGATTGAGCGCTCCCTTGATAACAACCTCCTGTCACCCGAGGAAAGCCCGCCTCCCAGCAAAGAAGGAATCAACCCACCTATGCACCCCCTCAGCAGCTGGAAGACATTCAACCCCATCTCCGAAGCAAATATCACTGAAATGATTAACAGGACCTGTGAGAAGTTGGCCTGGTATATGCTGTCCACTAATTAAAGTGGGCACCTTGCACCAGTCCAAACCACCCTTATGATGTATGAGGTCAAAGATAACCTTTAGAAAGCTATCCTAGTGGTAGCTGGGGAGAGCAGCCTTCAGGCTTAGTCTTGAAGGAATGTAAAGCAGCTTGTTTCACCAGAATATCACCTTTAATATTAATTAAATGAAAGGAGAACCACACAGCAGTTATAAAAATATGTATTTATTTATATAACACTCTCTAGTATCCTCTACACTAGGGTACAACACAAAGCACACAATACTTTAGCAAAGAAACAGTTGTAAGTAGCACAATACACAGTGGGCTCCAGGGGGAGATCAAACCATATATTAAAATAGTGGTATAAGAACTAACACTGAAGTCGAGACAGTGTCTAGAACATGTAGAATCGCTGGGACCCCAAGGAACCACCCAAGGTGAGTAAATAGGGACCCCACGGAGGACGGGTGCAGTGGGCTCCGTACAATTCTATGGGGAAGTCGTGGTTACAATTTTAAAGGTTAAGGACCCTTCTCGGTGGACTTCGAGGAAACCCTTTGGAACTTAGGACGTTGGAGAGCAACCCCACACGTGGATACCTGAGTACCCGAGTTACCTATCCCAGAGGAGCCGGGTGCATAGGACTGGAGTGGTGTCTGAAACCGCTGTTGTTTTCAATGGAGGGCTTCAAAGAAGAGCTGCTGCCGGGAAGGAAGAAAGTGTCCGTTGGAATCCAAGGGTGAATTCGTGATGGAATGAACCTGAAAGCAGAGGGGACAGAGTCTGGGTCATTTCAGGGTGACCAGGGGCTCGGTAGACGAATGCCCACCGATGTCGGGTGCTTCAGGTGCGAAGAAAGGATGCTTGACTCTGCAGGCACGAGGTCCAGGAAACGTCGAGGATGACCAGGAGCCGAATGCGAGCTGTCCCACAAAGGATGTCGAGTGCTGAGGGGTCAGTGTCCGGCTGGAGCACCTACAAGCCTTGGAAACAGCAACCCACGCAGAAAGGTCAAGCAGGTTACGGGGTGGACCAGCAAGGTCCAGGGGACTCACCAAGCAATGGGGAGTCGGGGCACATCTAGAGCAATGAGGAAAGCCCAACAGAATTCAAGATGACCTTCAAGAGGACCCACAGGTCGAATGACCAGGAGTCGCGAGGGGACCTCAAGCAAGATCACAAAGTACCAGCCCACGGAGCACTCGGTGCGAGGAGGCCGGAGTTCTTTGGTGGAAATACTGCTCGAGGTCAGGACTATACGGAGTCCAGTGCACAAGCTCAGGAATTGCCAACAAGCATATGCACTTGCAAAAGTACACGGTGCACAGGGTTTCGGGTTATGGGGTCCCCCCGAGGGATACTGGCCTCAAACTCGGTCAGAAGGCATCTCAACCTCAAGGAACTTTGAAACCTACCTCCTGAGTTGCTGGAGCCTTCGGAGTCCGCAGGAGCTCAGGATCAGCAGACCGGTCAGTTGCGTTAAGCTGCCAGCGAATGCAGGGGAGTGACTCCTTCATCCCAAGGGAGATTCTTCAGATGTCCTTCAATCAATCAATCAGGGGTTTGTTAAAGCGCGACTACTCACCCGTAAGGGTCTCAAGGCGCTAGGGGTGGGCGGGGGGGGTGCGCAGGTTCCATTCCATCAAGGAGGGGGTCTGTCGAAGAGCCAGGTTTTGAGGTTTCTTGTGAAGATGGGGAGCGATGTTGTCTGTCTGAGGTGGAGCAGAAGGACGTTCCATGCTTTGGTCGCGAGGAAGGAGAAGGAGCGGCCTCCCGATCTGGTCTTTCTGGTGCGGGGGACCATGGCGTAGGAGAGCTGGGCTGATCGTAGGGTCCTTTGGGGTGTGTGGAATTTGAGTCGGCTGTTCAGGTATGCTGGTCCGGTGCCGTGGAGGGCCTTGTGTGCGTGGGTGAGCATCTTAATGCTGCACAGGACCTACACGGAGCCTGTATGGTGCAAGGGCACAGACAATGCTTAGGACGGAGAGGGAGACTAAGTCGGGCCCAGTCGAAGTCCAGCGAAGTCGGGCCCAGTCGAAGTCCAGAGTGTCCAGATGGTCGAAGGTCAGTGGTTTCTTGTTTCAGAATCTTGTCCACATCAAATCTAAAGTCCTACAGCCAGGTAAGCCCTTATGTACCCACAGGAGACGGTTGGACAGATTCAGGGGACCCTCCTAGGTGAGTGTCAGGACAGAGGGGAGGTTACTCCCATGTCCTTTGTCCAGTTTCGCACCAGAGTAGGAGCCAACGGCTCCCAGAACTGGTTTTAGCTGGACTATGCACAGGGACACCAAGTGTGCCCCAGATGCAGACTTTCGGGCACTTTGGAAGTGCACCCACCCAGCCCCAATACACTAAATCCTGTCTGGGAGGTGGTCACACCTCCCTGTGACAGGATACCTACTGTGCTACCTTCCTCTGCTCGAGCTTGGCTCAGCAGCAGGAGGGCAGAAATGTGTCTCTGGTCGGCAGCATCCATTTTGTGCTGTCCGGGTCGAGACGGCTGGCACCGGAAAGACCGATGACCCCACGAAGCTAGCTTCAGAAGGGTGGAATCATACCTCTCACACTGGTTACCGATGTGGAGGTATGATTCCAAGGTGTTTGATACCAAACACGACATGTTTTATTTCAGCCATTGTCGAGATAGCATTTACCGCGGGGTTATAATGCACCTCTACCTATATGTCTGGCTGCATCACAGACAACCCGGGAGAATGGTCGCCGAAGGCTGCAGAGGGGCTCTGCTCATGCAGGGGCACCCTCTCACATACAACCCAGCAACCTGCCTTCAGGATTGTTAAGGCCTGCTATAGGGGTGGCTTATAAGTTTAAAGTGTAGTGACCTATAGATATAGTGCACCTATATCTAAAGTAAGTGGTGCAAGCACCAGCTTACACAGGCTGCAATGGCAAACCTGTAGTTCCATTTTGCATGGCCTCTCATGGGTTGCATAATAGATGCTTCAGCCCAGGGGAGGCCTCTGGGGTACCTAAGCCCTGGGTACTTGTGTACCATATACTAGGAATTTATAAGGGTACCCCAGTATCCAATCTGGAGTGTACCAAAGTACATGGCATAACATGTTAAGGAGAAAGCAGATAGACTGGGGTCCTGATTAGTAGGATCCCAGTCAGACTAGTCAAAACAGTGTAACATCAAGCAAAAAGTGGGAGTAACCATAAGAAGCAGATCCTACTTTCCTACACAACTCCCCCCAAACGTAAGGAGATGAGACTAACCTTGCCCAGTTGAGTCTTAATTTTCTAAGTGGAAATATCTGGAGAGTCCATCTGCATTGGCATGGTTACTCCCTGGTCTATGTTCCACTGTATAGTCCATCCCCTGTAGGGAAATGGACCACCTCAAAAGTTTGGGGTTTTCACCCTTCATCTGTTTTAGCCATAAGAGGGGCTTATGGTCTGTCTGAACAATGAAGTGAGTGCCAAACAGGTATGGCCTCAGCTTCTTCAGAGCCCAAACCACAGCAAAGACTTCCCTCTCAATGGCTGACCAACGTTTCTCTCTAGGGGTCAACCTTCTGCTGATAAAAGCTACTGGTTGATCCTGACCCACTGCATTAAGTTGTAATAACGCAGCCCCTACCCCGAACTCAGATGCATCTGTTTGGACAATGAATTGTTTGGAATAGTCAGGACTTTGCAGAATGGGAGCAGTGCACATGGCCTGTGTTAGACCTGGCATCCTTGGCGTGGGTCTCCCTCTCATTTTTTCATAATGCCTCCACTGTTGTCGATATGTTTTTGCTGGACTAGATGCTCATGGGCACTTTGCCACTGCTAATCAGTGCCAGAGTGCAAGTGCTCCCTATTGTAAATTGTGTTATGAATTAGTGACTCCATGTTTGGCTTATTTGAATTACTGTCATACCCTAGTACAGTGCACTGAGTGTGCCCAGGGCTTGTGAATCAAATGCTGCTGGTGGGCTTGCAGCACTGGTTGTGCCACCCACAGAAGCAGCTTGTAAAGTGTGTCTCAGGCCTGCCATTGCAGAGCCTGCGTGCAGCCTGTGACTGCCATGTCGACTTGGTAAGTGCACCCACTTACCAGTCCCTAAACCTTCCCTTTTCTTCATATCAGACTCCCCTACGGTAGGCCTACGGGCAGGGTGCATTGTAAGGATAAGGTGGGACATGCCCTGGTGTGTGTGGCATGATCTAATAGTGAATTACAGCCATTTTCGTTTTTCACTATTGCAAGGCTACCTGTTCCCCATAGGCCAGAATGGGCAGTTTGATTATAACATCTTATAATCCTTAACTGACTCAGGGAACTAGGTAGAAATTCGAGTTTAGTATGCCTGAACTCAGAATGATAAAATACATCTTTTAGTGAAGTTGATTTTAACATTCTGTGTTTGAAAATACCACTTTTAGAAAGTAGGTATTTTCTTGCCTAACTATCCAGCCTGCCTCTGCCAGCTTGTGTATTGTGTGTCTGGTTTGTGCGTGACAGGGGCTGGGGGTGGCTACAGGAGACAGGGTGAGGCAGCACAGGGCTGAATAGAGAGATCTGCATCCAGAGTGGAGGGAGGAGTTGCAGCTGGGTCTGAATAGGGCTGTGCCTGCCTTCCACAATGCTGGCTCCACCTCCTGCCGGGCGTCTGAGTACCCTGCCCCACATTCTGAAAGGAAAAGAAGGAGACATGTACACAGAGTGCTCCAAAGCTGCACAGAACTGATTTAAACTAAGCAAAGGCCTCTCTGCCTTCAGAGAACAAAGAGAAAAGGAGTCTAAGTACTGGGGCCCAAACCCAGGAATTTTAGATCACTTTTGGGAACAAGAAGAAACCTTTGCTGAGGAGCGGAACCAAGAAGAAATTGAGGAGAGACTATCCCTAAGCCTGAAGTGCTGCTTGGGGGATTGGCCTGCAGTGGTTTGCCTGACTGCCAAAAGAAAGGAGAAAGGAACTTTTGCTTTGCTGTGACTTTCATCAACTTGTGAAGGATCTCCAAGGGCTTGAAAGAGAGCTTGCCCCCTGACCGAAGTCCCAGGACCATTGGACTTCACCCCCTTTGTGAATTGCTGCTGGAAACTCTGTTTCAGTGGCTACAGAGGTAGGGAGCTGTGACCGACTCTCCCGACCGGCTCGATGTCCTGTTGGCACCGCATCGAACAACACCTACATCTTGCAACGCACGGCCTTGGTCTCACTGACTCCATCAACGAGCCGCTGCCTGCACCGTACCCTGTGAGCCCCGCACCTTGCAACGCCTCGCTACACCGAATCCATCTGGTCGGACCGACACGGTCACTGTTGCTGAGTTCGAGTCCTGTGACAGCACCGGAGTTGGGCACCGCTCGCACGTTTCGCGACGCACCGCCCGACTCGCACTGCTGTCCGGACTAATCGACGCCAGCTCCCGAATCTGGTTCCGTCGCCGCACCGCAACCTGCCAGCACCGCATCGAAGCACTGTCTCACCCTGCAACGCACGGCCCTGGTCTCACTGACTCCGTCTCGACGACGTCAACGAGCCGCTGCCTGCACCGCATCGAGGGACAACGCGTCCTGCAACGCTTCCATCTTGCATCGCGACCGCGACGTACAGCCATCCGGCTCGCACGCCCGTGCCTGCCGCTTCAAGTAAAAGGTACTGTGACCGAGTCTGTCTACGCTGTGTTGGCCCGTCTCGACGCGGTCAGCTGGATTTGTTAGACTCTGTTTGTTCTTGACATCGCCGTAGCCGGAGGAGGCTACCGACTCTCACAGAACCTTGAATTAAGCCTTTTTGATCAGAACTAAGCATTCTTGACAGTATTGTGGATTATTTTTGTCGTTTATGGTCTTGTGATAAATCTATATAAAGTATACCTATTTTTATAAATATATAACCTGTGTGGTGTCCATTTGTAGTGTTGTCACTTGATTACTGTATGTGTTCACAAATGCTTTACACACTGCCTCTGAACTAAGCCTGTGTGCTCGTGCCAAGCTACCAAGAGGGTGAGCAGGGGTTATTTCAGGAGGGTACCTACTTTCCCTGACTAGACTCAAGGGTCCCTATTTGGGACAAAGGTAACTACCTCTGCCAACTAGAGACCCCCAAATCTAACATTGGTGGTCAGCGGTGGGATTTTGGACTTGCATTTGTGACTCATGTACAGTTATTGGTGAACACTACTTAGTGAGTGCAGACCAAAACGCAACCACATACTTTTTGATAGCATTTTTTTTCTGGGATTTCCTATTTTTGCAACTGCCAAGTTTAAATCACCATGGATAACGCACCATCTGTTGATTGTGATTGGGAGGAGGAGAAACTGGAGTGCTACACCCTCAAACAGCTCAAGCATTTCTGCAGGAAGTTTAAAGTCTCCATGACCGGGCTCACCAAGAAGGATGAGCACCAAAAGGCACTGAGGGCCTGGATTGAAGCAAGGAGCACACCTATACCTATAGAAGGGGATGAGAATGCAGATGGTCAGCTAGAAGGGCTATTGGGTCCAGGGGGGAAGAAAGCAGTCTCCCCTGTATGTAGCAGTGTTTCTGCCAGAGGACTGTCTCCAGAGGAGTTGGAGGACAGGAAAGAGAGTAGGATGCACAAAATGGAGCTGACCAAGCTCAAGCTGAATGGGCAGTTAGAATTTGAAATGCAAACTAGGAAATTAGCCCTAGAGGAAAAGAAAATGCAGTTTGAACATGAGAAAGTTTTGAGGGAGTTGGAATTGAAGGCCAAAAGCTTAGAGATTACTCCCTCTGGTGGCAGTGTACCGCCTGTGCCTGTTGAAGCTAGGGTGTATATTCCCAAAGATGTGGTGAAGGAGTTTTTAAAAATGATGACATTGGGCAGTGGTTCAAAGCCTATGAGGTAGCCATGTCTTCCCACCGGGTCCCTGAGAAGGATTGGGGAGCGGGGTTGTGGGGGCGGTTCCTGAGTGAAGGGCGGGATACCTTGTTGGATTTGCCCTCTGAAGTCTATAATTCATACAGCCACATGAAGGATGCTTTAATGACCAGGTATGGTTTGACCCCTGAGCTTTATAGGCAGAGGTTCAGGAACTGTAAGAAGATTGAAGGCAGTACCTGGGTGGAATATGTGACCTTCTTTTGCAGAGCCTTGGATGGTTGGGTAAAGGGTAGCAAAGCGACTGATTTTCAGGCGCTCTTTGATTTGATTGCATGGGAGCACTTGTCCAGTAATTGTTTTCCTGAGCTACGCCAGCACCTGATTGATAGTAAGCTGACTAACCCTAGGCAGCTTGCTGAGGAGGCGGACCGCTGGGTGAGTACCTGGGTCCACAAGGGTCACGTGGGAGACTCCGCCAAGGGTGGGCAGGGTCCCCAGCAGAAGAGTGGGGGGGACAAGAGCAAACAGAGGGAGTTCCATAAAGGGCCCCAAAGTAGACCCCAAGGGAACCAAGGGAAAGGTTCCCAGCCTCCCCTGAGAAGAAGCCAGTGGCCCTGACAGGCCCCCTGTTCACCAGGGACCACTGGTATGTTACAAGTGTGGCGCCCCTGGCCACAAGGCAAACGATCCTCGTTGCCCTTTGCATGGAAAACCAGCACCCACTGGTGCAGCCCCCGGCAGTTGGCTAGTGTAGCCCTGGGGGAGGAGTGGGGTGCCCAAGATGGGGGGGATCCCACAGTGTTTTCCCTTGTCTCATTAGGAGACTCTGAGATGGTCCCTAGGACCCAGCTGCCTGAGAACACTAAAAAGTACAGGCAGTGGGTGACCATCAATGGCCATAGGGTGGAGGCTCTGAGAGACACAGGAGCCAGTGTGACAGCTGTCAAGTGTCACCTGGTGTCTAAAGAGCAGGTTGTCCCTGAGGCATTCTATCCGGTTGTTGCCGCTGACAACACAGAGAGTCACTGCAAGGTGGCTCAGGTTCCCTTTGAGTGGGGGGGTCTCGGGTACTCTTCAAGTAGCTGTGAGGCCAGCCATGCCTGTTGACTGTTGGTTAGGGAACGATTTGGAGAGCTCACCTTGGGCTAAGGTGGAGCGGAGTGCGCATTTAGAAATGTTGGGCTTGCCTGATTGGGCATGTGTGACCACCCGGTCAATGGCAGCTAAAGGTGTTCAAGAGGACCTGGAGCCTGAGAGGGAGGCCCAGGTGCCTGCCGGAGAGAGAGGAGGCAGGGGGCGCGGGAAACCGGCCCCCGAAGTTCCCACAGTCCAGGAGGAGGCAGACCCTGAGGGGGATGCCCTGGAACCTACAGGAGAACAGGTAGCTGAACTGGGGGACCTGCCTGAGCTGACCCATTGGCAGCAAGAAGGAGGACCCTCCAGGGAGGAATTCTGCGAGGAGCAGAACACATGCCCTTCTCTCGTGGGTCTGAGGCAACAGGCCACAGACCAGGCAGCAGGTGATCAGTCTGGATCACATTGGATTTACTGGGAGAATGGTCTCCTGTATTCAGAGCCTAAGGTTGCTGAGCCTGGGTCAGCCCGTGTGCTGGTGGTACCCCAGCACGTCAGAGCCTTCCTACCGGGGTTGGCTCATGATGTACCGTTATCAGGACATCTGGGGCAGGACAAGACCTTTGAAAGGCTTGTCACCCATTTCTATTGGCCCCAGATGCGCAGGAGTGCCGCCACTCACTGCAGGACATGCCAGACTTGCCAGGCAAGTGGAAAGAGTGGGAGGAAGCACAAGGCTCCTCTCCAGCCATTCCCTGTGGTCAGCACCCCTTTGAACGGGTGGGTATTGACATTGTGGGGCCACTGGACCCCAAGATAGCCATGGGCAACAGGTTTATCCTGGTCTTGGTGGACCATGCCACCCGGTACCCTGAAGCCATCTCTCTGAGGACAGTGACGGCCCCCGTGGTGGGACGGGCACTGATGGGAATTTTCTCATGTGTGGGATTCCCTCAAGAGGTGGTGTCTGACAGAGGTACCAACTTCGTGTCCAAGTACATGAAGTCCCTGTGGCAGGAGTGCGGTGTAACTTACAAGTTCACCACTCCTTACCACCCTCAAGGAAATGGGCTGGTTGAGAGATTCAACCGGACCCTCAAGGGCATGATTATGGGTCTGGAAGAACCCATGAGGCGTAAATGGGACGTCCTCTTACCTTGCCTGTTGTTTGCATACCGGGAGGTGCCACAGAAGTCTCTAGGGTTCAGCCCCTTTGAGCTCCTCTTTGGAAACACGGTGCGAGGACCTCTGAGTTTGGTCAAGGAAGGCTGGGAGCAATCTCCCAGGAAACTTCCCCAGGATGTATACAGTTACATGCTGGCCTTCAGGAACCAGACTAGGCGTTTCAGAGAGCTTGCTGAGGCAAATCTGGAAGCCAGCCAGGAGGAGATGAAGCGGTGGTACGACCAGAATGCCACTCTGGTCGAGCTTCAGCCTGGTCAGAAAGTGTGGGTCATGGCCCCAGTGGAGCCTTGTGCGCTCCAGGATAGGTGGACCGGCCCTTTCACGGTGGTGGAGCGCAAGAGTCCAGTTACCTACTTGGTGGACTTGCAGTCTCCCAGGAACCCCTTACGGGTCCTGCATGTGAACCGCCTAAAGCCCCATTTGGAGAGGTCCCAAGTTGGCATGCTCTTAGCTACAGATGATGGGATGGAGGAGGAGACCGAGCCTCTTCCTGACCTCCTGTCAGCCCAAGAGCAAGATGGATCAGTGGAGGGAGTAAATCTCTCTACCTCCCTCACACCTGAGCAGCAGGGTGACTGTCGCCAGCTGTTGGGACAGTTCCCTGACCTGTTCTCCCTGGTTCCCAGTGTCACTCATTGGTGCGTCCATGATGTGGACACTGGGGACAGTCTTCCTGTGAAGCACAAGGCTTACAGGGTGACTGACAGGGTCAGAGCCTGCATCAAGGAGGAGGTCTCCAAGATGTTTGCGCTAGGGGTCATTGAGTCCTCTAACAGCCCTTGGGCCAGCCCAGTGGTCTTGGTTCCAAAGGCTGCCGCGCCTGGTGCCACACCAGAACTCCGGTTCTGTGTGGACTACAGGGGACTCAATTCCGTCACCAGGACTGACGCCCACCCCATCCCCAGAGCTGATGAGCTCATAGATCGGTTAGGGGCTGCGCGGTACCTCAGCACGTTTGACTTAACATCTGGGTACTGGCAGATCGCCTTGACTGATGGGGCAAAAGAGAGGTCAGCATTCTCCACACCAGATGGGCACTACCAGTTCCGGGTGATGCCCTTTGGGATGAAGAATGCCCCTGCCACCTTTCAGAGGTTGGTCAACCAGGTGTTGGTTGGACTGGAGGATTTCAGTGCCGCCTACCTGGATGACATCGCAGTGTTCAGTGCCAGTTGGGAAGAACATCTGCACCACCTCTGGGAAGTGTTGATGGCGCTGCGGAGGGCAGGCCTCACGATCAAGGCGAGTAAGTGCCAGATCGGGCAGGGTTCCATGGTGTACTTGGGACACCAGGTTGGGAGCGGCCAGGTGGCGCCCCTCCAACCGAAAATTGATACCATTCTGGCTTGGGAGCCCCCCAAGACCCAGACAGAGGTGAGAGCCTTCCTAGGACTCACCGGGTATTACCGGAGATTCGTCAAGGGGTATGGCAGCATTGTTGCCCCCTTGACAGAGCTGACTTCCAAGAAGCAGCCCAGGAAAGTAATTTGGACTGACGACTGTCAAAAAGCTTTTGACACCTTGAAGACTGCCATGTGCACGGCGCCTGTGCTCCAGGCACCCAACTTCTCCAATGAGTTCATTGTTCAGACGGACGCTTCAGAGCATGGTGTAGGGGCTGTTCTATCACAGATCAATGAGGAGGGCCTAGACCAACCTGTAGCCTTCCTCAGTAGGAGGTTACTTCCCGGGAACAGAGATGGAGTGCTATTGAGCGTGAGGCATTTGCTGTGGTCTGGGCACTGAAGAAGCTGAGACCATACCTGTTTGGGACTCACTTCCGGTTTCAGACAGACCACAGGCCCCTCAGATGGTTGATGCAGATGAGGGGTGAGAATCCAAAGCTATTGAGGTGGTCCATTTCCCTACAGGGGATGGACTTTACGGTGGAACACCGCCCTGGTACAGAACACGCCAATGCTGATGGTCTGTCCAGATTTTTCCGCCTTAGTGATGAGAACTCCCTAGGGGTAGGATAGTTCTCCCCACATCTCAGCTGGAGGGGACACGTGTTAGACCTGGCATCCTTGGCGTGGGTCTCCCTCTCATTTTTTCATAATGCCTCCACTGTTGTCGATATGTTTTTGCTGGACTAGATGCTCATGGGCACTTTGCCACTGCTAATCAGTGCCAGAGTGCAAGTGCTCCCTATTGTAAATTGTGTTATGAATTAGTGACTCCATGTTTGGCTTATTTGAATTACTGTCAGACCCTAGTACAGTGCACTGAGTGTGCCCAGGGCTTGTGAATCAAATGCTGCTGGTGGGCTTGCAGCACTGGTTGTGCCACCCACAGAAGCAGCTTGTAAACTGTGTCTCAGGCCTGCCATTGCAGAGCCTGCGTGCAGCCTGTGACTGCCATGTCGACTTGGTAAGTGCACCCACTTAGCAGTCCCTAAACCTTCCCTTTTCTTCATATCAGACACCCCTATGGTAGTCCTACGGGCAGGGTGCATTGTAAGGATAAGGTGGGACATGCCCTGGTGTGTGTGGCATGTCCTAATAGTGAATTACAGCCATTTTCGTTTTTCACTATTGCAAGGCTACCTGTTCCCCATAGGCCAGAATGGGCAGTTTGATTATAACATCTTATAATCCTTAACTGACTCAGGGAACTAGGTAGAAATTCAAGTTTAGTATGCCTGAACTCAGAATGATAAAATACATCTTTTAGTGAAGTTGATTTTAACATTCTGTGTTTGAAAATACCACTTTTAGAAAGTAGGTATTTTCTTGCCTAACTATCCAGCCTGCCTCTGCCAGCTTGTGTTTTGTATGTCTGGTTTGTGCGTGACAGGGGCTGGGGGTGGCTACAGGAGACAGGGTGAGGCAGCACAGGGCTGAATAGAGAGATCTGCATCCAGAGTGGAGGGAGGAGTTGCAGCTGGGTCTGAATAGGGCTGTGCCTGCCTTCCACAATGCTGGCTCCACCTCCTGCCGGGCGTCTGAGTACCCTGCCCCACATTCTGAAAGGAAAAGAAGGAGACATGTACACAGAGTGCTCCAAAGCTGCACAGAACTGGTTTAAACTAAGCAAAGGCCTCTCTGCCTTCAGAGAACAAAGAGAAAAGGAGTATAAGTACTGGGGCCCAAACCCAGGAATTTTAGATCACTTTTGGGAACAAGAAGAAACCTTTGCTGAGGAGCGGAACCAAGAAGAAACTGAGGAGAGACTATCCCTAAGCCTGAAGTGCTGCTTGGGGGATTGGCCTGCAGTGGTTTGCCTGACTGCCAAAAGAAAGGAGAAAGGAACTTTTGCTTTGCTGTGACTTTCATCAACTTGTGAAGGATCTCCAAGGGCTTGGAAGAGAGCTTGCCCCCTGACCAAAGTCCCAGGACCATTGGACTTCACCCCCTTTGTGAATTGCTGCTGGAAAACTCTGTTTCAGTGGCTACAGAGGTAGGGAGCTGTGACCGACTCTCCCGACCGGCTCGGTGTCCTGTTGGCACCGCATCGAGCAACACCTGCATCTTGCAACGCACGGCCTTGGTCTCACCGACTCCATCAACGAGCCGCTGCCTGCACCGTAACCTGTGAGCCCCGCACCTTGCAACGCCTCGCTACACCGAATCCATCTGGTCCGACCGACACGGTCACTGTTGCTGAGTTCGAGTCCTGTGACTGCACCAGAGTTGGGCACGTTTCGCGACGCACCGCCCGACTCGCACCGCTGTCCGGACTGACCGACGCCAGCTCCCGAATCTGGCTGCGTCACCGCACCGCAACCTGCCAGCACCGCATCGAAGCACCGTCTCGCCCTGCAACGCACGGCCCTGGTCTCACCGACTCCGTCTCGACGACGTCAACGAGCCGCTGCGTGCACCGCATCGAGGGACAACGCGTCCTGCAACGCTTCCAATTTGCATCGCGACGCGACGTACAGCCATCCGGCTCGCACGCCCGTGCCTGCCGCTTCAAGTAAAGGTACTGTGACCGAGTCTGTCTACGCTGTGTTGGCCCGTCTCGACGCGGTCAGCTGGATTTGTTAGACTCTGTTTGTTCTTGACATCGCCGTAGCCGGAGGAGGCTACTGACTCGCACAGAACCTTGAATTAAGCCTTTTTGATCAGAACTAAGCATTCTTGACAGTATTGTGGATTATTTTTGTCGTTTATGGTCTTGTGATAAATCTATATAAAGTATACCTATTTTTATAAATATATAACCTGTGTGGTGTCCATTTGTAGTGTTGTCACTTGATTACTGTATGTGTTCACAAATGCTTTACACACTGCCTCTGAACTAAGCCTGTCTGCTCGTGCCAAGCTACCAAGAGGGTGAGCAGGGGTTATTTCAGGAGTGTACCTACTTTCCCTGACTAGACTCAAGGGTCCCTATTTGGGACAAAGGTACCTACCTCTGCCAACTAGAGACCCCCAAATCTAACAGCCTGCTTGAGATCATCAAATGCCTTTTGACAGCTAACTGTCCACTGAACTTTCTTGGGCATTCTCTTTGATGTGAGATCATTTAAGGGAGTCACTATGCACCCATAACCCTTAACAAATCTCCTGTAGTACCCAGTCAGGCCCAAGAAAGCTCTGACCTGAGTCTGGGTAGTGGGAGCAACCCAGTCCATTATGGTCTGGATTTTGCTCTGCAATGGTTGAACCTGGCCTCCACCCACATGGTGGCCCAGGTATACAACCTTATTCTGCCCTATCTGGCACTTGGTGGCCTTGATAGTGAGGCCTGCTTTCTGCAGAGCCTCCAAAACATTCTTCAGGTGGACCAGGTGATCCTCCCAAGTGGAGCTAAAGACAGCTATATCATCAAGATATGCTGCACTATAGGCTTCCAGGCCTGTAAGGACTTTGTTCACCAACCTTTGGAATGTGGCAGGTGCATTTTCAAACCAAAGGGCATAACAATAAATTGATAATGCCCACTAGGGGTTGAAAATGCTGTTTTTGGTTTGGCGCTCTCAGCTAGTCTGATTTGCCAATATCCAGCAGTGAGGTCAAATGTGCTCAAGAACTTGGCTGAGGCCAAAGTGTCTATGAGTTCATCTGCCCTAGGAATAGGGTGAGCATCAGTCCTAGTGACTGCATTGAGCCCCCTGTAGTCCACACAAAACCTCATTTCTCTCTCACCACCCTGGGTATGAGGTTTGGGTACCAGGACCACTGGAGTAGCCCAGGGCTATCTGAGGGTTCAATTACTCCCAATTCCAGCATCTTTTGGACCTCAGTCCTGATGCAATCTCTGACATGGTCAGGCTGCCTGTAAATCTTATTTTTAACAGGTAAGCTCTCACCTGTGTTCACTTCATGGGTACACCAGGTGGTCTGACTAGGAGTCAAAGAGAACATATGCCTGTATTGATTGAGGACCTTCCTGTAATCAATCTGCTGTTGCTCAGTGAGGCTGCCTGCCAAGGCCACACTATCAACTGAGCCATCATCAGGGTTCTGTGAGAGGAGATCAGGGAGTGGGTCACTATCTTCGTCCTGTCCCTCATCAATAGCCATGACCAAGCCCATGTCTGCCCTGCCCACATAGGGTTTGAGCCTGTTTTCATGGAACATCCTGTGGGGGCTCCTAGGAGTTCCAAGGTCCACGAAGTAGGTGACCTCTCCTTTTTGCTCAATAATGGTATGGGGTCCACTCCACTTGTCCTGGAGAGCTGCTGGGATCACAGGCTCCAACACCCATACTTTCTGCCCTGGCTGATAAACAGTCGGTACAGCCTTTTGGTCATGCCAAGATTTTTGCAATTCTTGACTTGCCTCAAGGTTTTTGCTGGCCTTCTTCATGTACTCAGCCATCCTGGAGCGGAGACCAAGTACATAGTCCACTATGTCTTGTTTGGAAGGTTTGTGTCAGGGCCTATCCAGGACTATGTGGGGAACACAGTCAGGGACTTGGGTAAGGACTGGGAACAGGGTAGATAACAAACACAGAGAGGAGTACAGCGCTGCCCCGGATCACACAGGAAGACAGAGGAGAAAAGGGATCCAAAGGGGAAGCCTGTAGAGGTGAACAAGAAGGGTGAGACTCAGAAAAGAAGGGCACTCATGAGGCGGCTCAGCATTCAGAATCACTAAACCCAGGACGGATGTGCAATACAATTAAACATAAAACAACATTAACAATAAAGGGGATGTGTGGGGTAAAGCACTCAGGAGCTCCACACGGTAAGACTGAAGCTCAGTAAGTTCCTTACCCACAATTGCTGTTACAGACACCAACTGGAAATACCCACATATAGGATATGTATACAAAGGCAGGGTCTGTGGAGCTTATACCTATGGTGATGTTATAACAGTAACTCAAAGACAATACTCACAGTGAACAAGAAACACCACCTAGGTAGTCAGCTGTGCCCACGGATCCTGACGATCAAACAGGAACACGCAAGGCAGTAACAGCAAAGGGGTAGAACTAAATACAAGCACAATAGACAAGGAGCTAGCAAGGAGGAGTGCTTAACAGAAAAGGAAGGAAATCACAGGGCACACTTGGCAGAAATCAGGTAACAAACATACAAGGTAACAGAAGTAAGACAGCAGAATAGAAAGATAGCAAACTAGAACTGGAACCAAGGAGATGGGATGAAAGGCAGGGACTGGAAAAGGATATACAGAAAGGGAGGCTACAAGGGTGTACTAGAATAGTGCAGGGTTAGGAAACCAGAAAACAAAGTAGCATAGGATGCAGAGCTGGGGCAGGAATTGAGCAAAGGCTCAGGGGTCAAAGTAGCACTACAGGTCAGGAACAAGGAAACGTAAAGGCTCAGGAATCAAGGAAGCACTGCAAGCAGTGCTGGTTCAGGAAACAGGAAAATGGCTACAGCTCAGGAAACAAGGAGTCAAGAGCGAACTACAAGCAGTGCAAGTCAGGCACAAGAAAAATAGCTATAGCTCAGGAACTTAGGAAACCAGGTAGCACTGCAGGCAGTGCTAAATCAGGTACAAGGAAAATAGCAGCAGGTCTGGAAAAAGGCAGGACTAAAGCTCAGGAAATACTGGAAACAATAGCAAAGGCTCAGGAAGCACTGGAAACAAGGATTGGTCTCACCGGTAAACAGCTTACAATGACCAACACTGGGCTGAAGGGAGCTGGGGCTTAAAAGAGCTCACAGTAATCATATGCAGCTGGTGTGAGCAGGCTAGCAGCAGCCAGCCACAGGTGATCTGAATTCCTCCACCCATCCTTGGCCTGCAGGGGTGGAGACTAAGCAGTGAGCAGGGAATCCTGGGTGATGGAGTTTTCAGGCATGAGTAGGCTGGCTTCACAAAACCCGGCACGGACTGGGAATGGATGTTAGTTCCCAATAAATGTCCAAATGGCTGGAAGTCAGGCTTTGCATGCAGGGGAGGGTCTGGAAGTTTATTAGAGGACTGGAAAGTCCCCCAGTTCAGCCCCCTGGTGGTGGACACGGGAAAGCAGGGAGCAAGTCGTGACAATTTGAGAGGTAACTCCCATCACTCCTTCACCAAACACAAGGGACCCCTAACTGGATGCCCAAACAAAAGTTCAAAAGGGTTGTAGCCAACCCCCTTTTGTGGGACCTCTCTGTAGGCAAAGAGAAGGCAGGGCAACAGGACATCCCATTTTCACCTAAGCTTTTCTGGGAGGCCCATGATCATGCCTTTTAGGGTTTTGTTGAACCTTTCGACCAACCCATTGCATTGTGGGTGATAGGGTGTGGTGAATTTGTAATACACTCCACACTCCTTCCACATTGCAGTGATGTAACTAGACATGAAGTTTGCACCTCTGTCAGTTAAGACCTCCTTAGGGAAACCCACTCTGGAAAAAGTTCCCAGGAGGGCCCTGGCCACCACAGGAGCTGTGGTGGTTCTAAGGGGTATAGCCTCTGGATACGTAGTGGCATGGTCTACCACCACTAGAATATAACTGTGCCCAGATGCAGTTGACATAATTGGTTCATGGGACCAATTATGTCAATCCCAACCCTCTCAAAGGGAACCCCCACCACAGGTAGTGGTATTAGGGGGGCCTTTGTGGTACCACCTGACTTACCACTGGCTTGGCAGGTGGTACAGGAGCAACAAAACTCCTTAGTGTCCTCTGACATGTGAGGCCAGTGAAAGTGAGGAACAAGCCTGTCCCAAGTCTTACTTTGGCCTAGGTGTCCTGCCAAGGGAATATCATGTGCCAGGGTGAGTAGGAAGCCCCTAACCTTCAGAGGTATGACCAAACTCCTGGTGGCACCAGGCTTGGGGTCTCTACCCTCTGAGTAAAGGAGTCCCTCATCCCAATAGATCCTGTGGGACCCACTGATACTCCCAGCAGCATCAGCAGCAGCTTGCTGTCTGAGGGGTTCAACAGAGGGGCAGGTTTGCTCCTCCTGACTCAGATCTGCCCTGGAAGGGCCCCCTGTCCCCAAGAACTCAACCTGATCAGGTTCCAGTTCATTTGGGACAGTTCCTTCATAGGGACTGGGGTCATCTCCCTCAAGAGACTGATCCTGTTTCTGAGCCTGGGGGGAAGGCATAGCCTTACCCCTCCTGCTCCTTATCTTGGAAGGCACCTGGTCCCTTTTTTCAGAATCCAGGGCATGTTCAGTAGACATCTGTTTGGCCTGTGACCTGGTCACAGCAAACACATCTGCAGTGATGCCCAACATTGCTGCATGTGTCCTGAGTGCCACTTCAGCCCAGCCTGAAGTCTCCAAATCATTGCCCAACAAGCATTCCACAGGGAGGTCTGAGCTAACCACAACCTTCTTTGGGCCGTTACCCCTCCCCAGCTGAAAT
The DNA here is from genome assembly GCA_963921515.1 of Calotriton arnoldi. Classification (NCBI taxonomy): domain Eukaryota; kingdom Metazoa; phylum Chordata; class Amphibia; order Caudata; family Salamandridae; genus Calotriton; species Calotriton arnoldi. The sequence goes on from CAWUFW010013218.1 coordinate 86,817, forward strand.
TAACAATTGCCAAGGAATGGTCTGTCCTGACATTGTTAGCATTGGTCACTTGGTACATCTCACCAAGTATGATCTGTTCAGGGTCCACAAGATCTTTTGTCACCATAGTGACACTTGCACCTGTGTCCCTGTATGCCAGGGCCTCCTTACCATTAATCAAAGACTGTTGTCCGTATTTGCCCAGGTTACTGGGACTCACAAATAAGGTGGCAACATCTATGCCACCATCACAGAAAAGCACAGCCTGAGCTGGAGTTCTGACTAGGCCAGAACCCTCCTCAGAGCCCAAGGTTAACCCTACTAATCCCTTGTTCCCTGTACCACCACTTGAAACTGTACTAGGGGGAGCAGTTGCCTTAGGGGCAGTGGTGGGTGGAGTTGAATCCTTGGCCTATGGACAATTGGCATCTTTTGTCCAATGGGTCTTTTCTTTACATAAGTAACACCAAGGCTTCCTCTTGCCTTTTCCCTTGTTGGATTGCGACTCCCCCCCCCCCCCCCAGATGCAGGTTTTTGGGGCCCTGATGAAGACTTTTGATCTTTACCCTTGTCCACACCCTTATCTGGAGTTTTAGAATCTTGCTTCTACTGGTCACCACCAGAGTTCTGGTTTTTCTGCTTCACCCTGGATCTGACTCACTTATCTGCCTTCATTCCCAATTCTTGGGGAGAAGTCAGATCAGAGTCAACCAGGTACTGATGCAACAACTGATTTTGGCAATTATTAAGGATCTGCTCCCTCATAATCAAATTGTACAATCTCTTGAAATCATCCTCTTTGCTGCTAAGCAACCAGCCTTCCAGAGCCTTAATAGCACTTTCCTCAAAGTCTACCCAGTCCTGATTCTGTGCCTTCTGGGTGTCTCTGAACTTAATCCTATACTGTTCAGTGGTTAAGCCAAACCCATCAATGAGAGCACTCTTCAGTACTGAGTAATTGTCAGCATCCTCTTCTCTAACAGTGAGGATCTTATCTCCACCTTTGTCAGCAAAGGAGAGCCACAAGATAGCTGCCCACTGCTCTTGAGGAACCCTCTGAACTTTACAGGCCTTCTCTAAAGCACTTATCCATTTATGGATGTCATCCCGAACATGGTAGGGAGGGACAATCTTGCTCAGGTTCCTATTGTCAAAAGAATGTTCCTTAACTCTAGGGACACTGTTGCTGCCACCATGGGACTGTAGTCCCAATTTCTTTCTAGCTCTCTGGACTTCTAGGGATTCCTTGTCTAGGGTCAATTGCTCTTGCCTGAGCCTAAACCTAGCTTTCTCAAGTTCAAGCAGTTGATACTACCTGTCTAAGGAATGGTCCCTCTTGCTAGATACAGAGGTCCCTACAGACTGTCCTGAGTGATTTGACTCTGCAGAGGGAGATCTAGATCTCCTTGGTAAACTCTGCACTCTTCCAGGAGGAGTGAAGAGATGGCCATTTTGGCCTTCTCCACTATCTCCCTGAAGATCTGAGCTGTCCAGGTGGGAATCATCTTGATCCTCCTGGCCAGGGTTTGAATCTAGGTCATAGAAGGTGTCACCTCCTGACCTGTCTTCATTCCCTGCCCCACCCACTCTTTCCTGTTCATCTGACCCAGGGGTCTTCCTAAGATCATCCAACAGTAACACCTCAATGAGGCGTTGAGTGTTGGCATTTCTCCCTGTCTTCAACTTTCTAGAGACACACATGGCTTTCAATTCTTGGAATGTAAACTCATTGTATCTAGCAGGCAGAGAGCCACTGGTGGCTTCTCCTTTAGAAGACATACTAGGTGTGGTGTGGTATATGCACCTACCTAACCTAGTGGGAAACTAAACTCTCTTAGGTTGGAGAAAGGGTGTGCTAGACCCTGGACTACCCAACCCCAACTTCAGTAGAACTTACTTATTCTTAAGCTGGTATTATATGTACGTAGTACTTTAGTGGTTTTCAGTTAATCAATACAAAGATTTATCTGGTAAAAACAATGCAAGGTTGAATCCCAACCGCTGCACAGCAATGTGAGAAGTTGGCCTGGTATATGCTGTCCACTAATTAAAGTGGGCACCTTGCACCAGTCCAAACTACCCTTATGATGTATGAGGTCAAAGATAACCTTCAGAAAGCTATCCTAGTGGTAGCTGTGGAGAGCAGCCTTCAGGCTTAGTCTTGAAGGAATGTAAAGCAGCTTGTTTCACCAGAATATCACCTTTAGTATTAATCAAATGAAAGGAGAACCACACAGTAGTTATAAAAATATGTATTTATTTATATAAAACTCTCTAGTATCCTCTACACGAGGGTACAACACAAAGCACACAATACTTTAGCAAAGAAAGAGTTGTAAGTAGCACAATACATAGTGGGCTCCAAGGGGGAGACCAAACCATATACTAAAATAGTGGTATAAGAACCAATACTGGAGTCGAGACAGTGTCTAGAACATGTAGAATCGCTGGGACCCCAAGGAACCACCCAAGGTGAGTAAATAGGGACCCCACGGAGGACGGGTGCAGTGTGCTAACCCGACCGTGGGCTCCATACACTTCTATGGGGAAGTCGCGGTTACAATTTTAAAGGTTAAGGACCCTTCTTGGTGGACTTCGAGGAAACCCTTTGGAACTTAGGAGGTTGGAGAGCCACCCCACCTGTGGATACCTGAGTACCCAAGTTACCTATCCCAGAGGAGCCGGGTGCATAGGTCTGGAGTGGTGTCTGAAACCGCCGTCGTTTTCAATGGAGGGCTTCAAAGAAGAGCCGCTGCCGGGAAGGAAGAAAGTGTCCGTTTCAATCCAAGGGTGGATTCATGATGGAAAGAACCTGAAAGCAGAGGGGAAAGAGTCTGGGTCACTTCAGGGTGACCAGGGGCTCGGTAGACGAATGCCCACCGATGTCGGGTGCTTCAGGTGCGAAGAAGGGATGCTTGACTCTGCAGCCACGAGGTCCAGGAAACATCGAGGATGACCAGGAGCCGGATGCTAGCTGTCCCACGAAGGATGTCGAGTGCTGAGGGGTCAGTGTCCGGCTGGAGCACCAACAAGCCTTGGCAACAGCAACTGTGAGAAGTTGGCCTGGTATATGCTGTCCACTAGTTATAGTGGGCACCTTGCACCAGTCCAAACCACCCCTTATTGATGATAGGTTTAAGACAACCTTATTTGAAAGCTATCCTAGTGGTAGCTATGGAGAGCAGCCTTCAGGCTAAGTCTTGAAGGAGTGTAAAGCTGTTTGTTTTACCAGTCTATAATCTATTGAATGGCTAAATGAAAGGAGACCACACCAAGTATATATATAAAATATATGTATTTATTTCTAAACACACCCTACTAGTCTCTTTATGAGGCTAGAGGTCAAAGCACATATGTTACACTTCAAATATCACAGTAAATTAGCACAATATACGATAGGCCCTAGGGGCGAACCAAACCATATATTAAGAAAGGGGTATAAGAACCACGACTTGACTAGACACAAGGTCTAGAGCCTGTAGAATCGCTGGGACCCCAAGGAACAACCCAAGGTAGTGACACAGGGCACCCACGGGGGACGTGTGCAGTGTTTGAACACCGCCACGAGCTCTGTTAGCTTCTATGTGGAAAGTCGCGGTTAGAGTTTTAAAGTTTAGGGACACTTCGGAGTGGACTAGGAACAAACCCTTTTGGACTTAGATGGTTCTAGGGCCAACACCCACGGGAGCACCGGAGTACTCGTGTTACCTCACCCAGGGAAGCCGGGTATATAGGTGTCAAATGGTGTCGGGTCGCGTCGTCGTTTTCAACGGCAGCTTGCTGAAAAGTGCTGCTGCCGGGAAGATGAGAAGTGTCCGAAGAGATCCAAGCCTGGAACGAAGATGTGAAGAACCTGAAAGCAGAGGGGACAGAGTCTGTGTCACTAGCCAGTGACCAGGGGCACGATAGTCGAATGCCCACCGATGTCGGGTGCTTCAGGTGCAAGGAGGTGAAGCTTGACCTCTTCAGCCACGAGGACAAGGAGGCGTCGACGACGACCAGGAGCTGGATTCGAGCTGTCTCACGAAGGATGTCGAGTGCTGCAGCGTCAGTGCCCGGATTGGACACAACAAGCCTTGGCAACAGCAACCCACGCAGGAAGAGGAAAGATGCTTCGGGACGGACCAGCAAGGTCCTGGGGACTCCCCAAGCGATGGAGAGTCAAGGCACGTCTAGAGCAACCAGGAAATCCCAATTAAAGTAAAGTTACCCTTCTCAGGGACCCACAAGTCGACGGACAAGGGATCGCGAAGGGACCTCGAGAGGAATCACAAAATGGTGGCCCACGGGTCACTCGGAGTGAGTAGGCCAGCAATCTTCAGTGGATTCACTGCTCGGGGTCAGGGCTACGAGAACCCAAAGCACAGCCTCAAGGATTGACGAGAAGCATATGCATTTGCAAATGTGCACGGTGTCCAGGGGTTCCGGTTCCATGGTACCCACGAGGGCTACGGGTCTCAGCTTTGCTGGGGACTCGGGACAGCCTCTGGGAACTCTGGAAACCCACCTTCTGGGTTGCAAAGTCTTCGGCGTCCGGCGGGAGCTTCGGAGATGCAGACCGGTCAGATGCGTCTTTGGTGCCTGCCAAGCAGGGGAGTAACTCCTTTACTCCAAGGGAGATTCTTCAGTCATCTGGCGTTGAACAGATTGTCGAAGGTCCAGGATTCAGTATCAGAGTTTCGTCCAGGGAAATCTAAAGTCCTGTTGCCAGGGGTTCCTTTCTTATACCCAAGGAAGGGGTTGGACATACTCTGGGGACCCACCTATGGGAGGGTTTGGAAAGAGGGGTGGCTACACCCATTTCCTTTGTCCAGTTTCGCGCCAGAGCGCCCCTGCAACCGGTTTGAACTGGACTATGCACAGGGACACCAAATGTGCCCCCAATGCAGGACTTCAAAGCACTCTGAGAGTGCACCCACCCAGCCCCAATACACTAAAGCCTGTCTGGGAGGTGGTAACACCTCCCTGTGACAGGAAACCTATTGTCCAGGCCTCCCCTGTCAGAGTTTCGGTCAGCAGCAGGAGGCCAGACTCGTGTCTGTGGCTGCAGCATCCATTTTGTGATGCCAGGGCTCTGTTAGCTGGTACCGGGTATACCGGTGCTGTCATGTCTCTCCCTCTAGAAGGGTGGGATCATACTCCCACACCAGTTACTGGTGTGGGGGTATGATTCCAAGGTGTTTGACACCAAACACGACATGTTTCCGTGCAGCCATCCCAAAGTTAGCATTTACCGTTTGGTTATAATGCACTTAAGAGTATATGGTCAGGCTGCATCACAGACAACCCCGGAGAATAGATTCCGAAGGCTGCAGAGGGGCTCTGCTCATGCATGGGCACCCTCTCACACAAAACCAAGCACCCTGCCTTCAGGATTGATAAGGCCTGCCATAGGGGTGACTGATAGGTTTATATGTGCAGTGATAGGGTGAGATATAGTGAACCTATATCTCAGTAAGGGGTGCATGCACCACCTTACTCAGGCTGCTGTAGCAGTCCTGTGGTGTCATTTTGGAAGGCTGCCCAGGGGTGGCATAATACATGCTTCAGCCCCTGGTAGGCCTCTGGGGTATCTATGTCCTGGGTACATAGTATACCATATACTAGGGACTGATAAGGGCACCCCAGAATCCAATCTGTGGTGTACCTAAGGTACAGGGAATCAATTTAGAGAGGAAGCAGCTAGGCTAGGGTCCTGGATAGGAGGGCCCCAGCCAGACTAAAGTCGAAAAACAGTGAAACATCAGCAAAAAGTGGGGGTAACCATAAGAAGCAGATCCTACTCTCCTACACAACCCCCCCCCCAAACGCAGGGACATTAAACTAACCTTGACCAGTTGAGTCTTCATGTTCTAAGTGGAAATATCTGGAGAGTCCATCTGCATTGGCATGGCTACTCCCAGGTCTATGTTCCACTGTATAGTCCATCCCCTGTAGGGAAATGGACCACCTCAAAAGTTTGGGGTTTTCGCCCTTCATTTGTTTTTGCCATAAGAGGGGCTTATGGTGTGTCTGAACAATGAAGTGAGTGCCAAACAAGTATGGCCTCAACTTCTTCAGAGCCCAAACCACAGCAAAGGCCTCCCTCTCTATGGCTGACCAACGTTTCTCTCTGGGGGTCAGCCTTCTGCTAATAAAAGCTACTGGCTGATCCTGACCTTCATCATTCAACTGTGACAGTACAGCCCCTACCCCCAACTCAGATGCATCTGTTTGTATAATGAACTTTTTGGAGTAATCAGGACTCTGCAGAATGGGAGCAGTGCACATGGCCTGCTTCAGGTCATCAAATGCCTTTTGACAGTTAACTGTCCACTGAACCTTTTTGGGCATTTTCTTAGAGGTAAGGTCATTCAATGGGGTCACTATGGATCCATAACCTTTTACAAATCTTCTGTAGTACCCAGTCAGGCCCAAGAAGGCTCTCACCTGAGTCTGGGTAGTGGTAGCAACCCAGTCCATTATGGTCTGAATTTTGCTCTGCAATGGTTGAACCTGGCCTCCACCTACAAGGTGGCCCAGGTACACAACCTGACTCTGCCCTATCTGGCACTTAGTAGCCTTGATAGTTAGGCCTGCTTTTTGCAGGGCCTCCAAAACATTCCTTAGGTGGACCAGGTGATCCTCCCAGGTAGAGCTAAAGACAGCAATATCATCTAGATATGCTGCACTATAGTCTTCCAGGCCTGTAAGGACTATATTCACCAACCTTTGGAAAGTGGCAGGTGCATTTTTCAAACCAAAGGGCATCACCACAAATTGATAATGCCCACTAGGGGTAGAAAATGCTGTCTTTGGCTTTGCATCATCAGCTAGTCTGATCTGCCAGTAGCCAGCTGTCAAGTCAAATGTGCTCAGAAACTTGGCTGAGGCCAAAGTATCTATATGCTCATCTGCCCTTGGGATGGGATGGGCATCAGTCCTAGTGACTGCATTCAGACCCCTGTAGTCCACACAAAACCTCATTTCTCTCTTGCCATCTTTGGTGTGAGGTTTAGGCACAAGGACTACTGGACTAGCCCAAGGGCTATCTGAGGGTTCAATGACTCCCAAATCCAACATCTTTTGGACCTCTGTCCTTATACAATCCCTGACATGATCAGGCTGCCTGTAGATTTTATTCTTGACAGGCAGACTGTCCCCAGTGTCCACTTCATGAGTGGACCAGGTAGTCTGACTAGGTATCAGGGAGAACATATGCCTGAACTGGCTGAGAACTTTCCTGCAGTCAGTTTGTTGCTGGACAGTGAGGCTGCCTGCCAAGGCTACACCATCTACTGATCCATCATCAGGGTTCTGAGAGAGCAGGTCAGGGAGTGGATCACTCTCTTCCTCCTGTCCCTCATCAGTAGCCATGAGCAAGCCCATGTCTGCCCTGTCGACATATGGTTTCAGTCTGTTGACATGAAGTACCCTATGGGGACTCCTGGGAGTTCCAAGGTCTACCAAGTAGGTAACCTCTCCCTTCTGTTCAACAATTGTATGGGGGCCACTCCACTTATCTTGGAGGGCTGCTGGGGCCAAAGGCTCCAACACCCACACTTTCTGCCCTGGCTGGTAAACAGTCAGCACAGCCTTTTGGTCATGCCAGGCCTTTTGTAATTCCTGGCTAGCCTCAAGGTTTTTAGTTGCCTTTTTCATATACTCTGCCATCCTGGAGCGGAGACCAAGTACATAGTCCACTATGTCCTGTTTAGGGGGTTTGAGAGGCAACTCCCATCCCTCCTTCACCAGACACAAAGGACCCCTAACAGGATGGCCAAACAAAAGTTCAAAAGGGCTGTAACCAACCCCTTTTGAGGCACCTCCCTGTAGGCAAATAAAAGGCAGGGCAAAGGATGTCCCATCTGCGCCTAAGCTTTTCTGGGAGACTTTGATCATGCCCTTTAAGGTTTTGTTGAACCTTTCAACTAAACCATTGCATTGTGGGTGATAGGGTGTGGTAAACTTATAATTCAATCCACACTCCTTCCACATTGCAGTCAAGTAACTAGACATGAAGTTTGTACCCCTGTCTGATACTACCTCCTTAGGAAAGCCCACTCTTGAGAATACTCCCAAGAGGACCCTTGCCACCACAGGTGCTGTGGTGGTCCTAAGTGGAATGGCTTCTGGGTACCTAGTGGCATGGTCCACCACCACCAGGATAAATCTGTGCCCAGAGGCTGTCTGAGGATCCATGGGACCAACTATATCAATCCCCACCCTCTCAAAGGGAACCCCCAACACAGGTAGTGGTATCAGGGGGGCATTTGTGGTTCCACCTGCCTTCCCACTGGCTTGGCAGGTGACATAGGAGCGACAAAACTCCTTGGTGTCTTCAGACATGTGGGGCCAATGAAAGTGAGGAACAATTCTGTCCCAAGTCTTGTTTTGGCCCAGGTGACCTGCTAGAGGAATATCATGGGCAGTGTCAATAGGAAGCCCCTAAATTTCAGAGATATTACCTATCTCCTGGAAGCACCAGGCTTGGGGTCTCTCCTCTCTGAATATAGGAGTCCATCACCCCAATATATTTTATGGGTTCCACTAGCATTCCCAGCAGCCTCATCAGCAGCTTGCTTTCTGAGGGTTTCAAGAGAGGGGCAGCTTTGCTGCTCCTGGCTCAGATCTGCCCTGGAAGGGCCCCCTGTCCCAAGAACTCAACCTGATCAGGCTCAAGCTCCTCTGGGACAGTTCCTTCTTCAGGACTAAGATCATCTCCCTCAGGAGGCTGATCTGTATTCTGAGTCAGGGGGGAAGGCACTGCCTTAACCCTACTGCTCCTCCTCTTGGGAGGCACCTGGTCCATTCTTCCAGAATCAAGGGCCTGTTCAGTGTTAGACTTTTGGCCTGTGACCTGGTCACAGCAAATACATGTGCAGGGATCCCTAGCATTTCTGCATGTGTCCTGAGCTCCACTTCTGCCCAAGCTGATGTTTCTAGATCATTGCCAAGCAAGCATTCAATAGGGAGGTCTGCACTTACCACAACTTTCTTGAGGCCAGTTACCCCTCCCCAGGAGAAATTAACAACTGCCAAGGAATGGTCTGTCCTGACATTGCTAGCATTGGTCACTTGGAACATTTCACCAAGTATAATCTGCCCAGGAGCCACAAGATCTTTTGTCACCATTGTGACACTTGCTCCTGTGTCCCTGAATGCCAAAGCCTCTTTTCCATTTATCAAAGGCTGCTGTCTGTATTTGCCCAAGTTACTGGGACTCACAAAGGAGGACAGGTCCATGCCTCCATCACAGACCAGGAGCCTGAGTTGGAACTCTGACTAGGCCAGAGCCCATCTCAGAACCCAGTGTTAACCCTACTACACCCTTATTCTGAGTACCACCAATTGTAGCTGCACTAGGGGAACAGTTGCCTTAGGGGCAATGGTGGCTGGAGTTGAGTCTTTGGACTTTGTACAGTCACTTGTCCAATGGGTTTTCTGCTTACAGATTTTACACCATGGTTTCTTTTGGCCTTTACTTTTGTTAGATTGGGATTCCCCCAGATGAAGATTTTTGGGGACCTTGAGAAGACTTCTGGTCTTTACCCTTTTCCCCACTCTTGTCAGAGTTCTTAGAATCTTGCTTCTTTGGGTCACCACCTTGGTTCTGAACCTTCTGCCTCACCTTGGTTCTGACCCATTTGTCTGCCTTCTTTCCAAATTCTTGGGGAGAGGTCAGATCAGAGTCCACCAGGTACTGATGCAACAGCTGATTTTGACAATTATTAAGGATCTGCTCCCTCATAATTAAGTTGTACAATCCTTTGAAATCACACACCTTACTGCCAAGTAACCAGCCCTCCAGAGCCTTAGTAGCACAATCTACAAAGTCCACCCAGTCTTGATTCTGTGCCTTTTGGGTATCTCTGAACTTTATCCTATACTGTTCAGTGGTTAGGCCAAACCCCTCAATCAGTGCACTTTTCAAGATTTGATAATCATCAGCATCCTCTTCTCTTACAGTGAGGAGCTTATCTCTACCTTTGTCTGCAAAGGAGAGCCACAAGATTGCTGCCCACTGCTCCTGGGGGACCCTCTGAACTTTACAGGCCCTTTCCAATGCAGTAACCCATTTGTGGATGTCATCCCCACTCTGGTAGGGAGGGACAATCTTGCTTAGGTTTCTATGGTCATGAGACCTTTCCCTAACACTAGGGAAGTTGCTGCCAACATGGGACTCTAGTCCCAACTTTCTTCTAGTTTTCCGAAGCTCTAGGGACTCCCTATCTAAAGCCAACTGCTCTCTTCTGATTCTAAGCTGAGCTTCTTCATACTTGAGCAGTCTCTCTTTCCTTTCATGAGAGGATTCCCTCCTATGAGAGAAAACAGAGGTCCCTATTGAGGTGTCAGAATGTTTAGACTCCTGAGAAGGAGATCTTGACCTTCTAGGCACACTCTCAACTCTCCCTGGTGGAATAAAGAGAAGGCCATTCTGGCCATCCTCCTCATCTGCAGCAGGAGCTGTATTTCCCAGGTTAAGATCAGTGTCATCTTCCTGGTCAGCTTCAGAGGTCAGGTCATGGTTATCTTCACCCCTTGGCCTTTCCTCATCTGCTGGCCCACCTTCTCTGCCTACCCCTTCAGACCCTGTGGTCCTTCTGCGATCATCCAACAGCAGTACCTCTGTGAGGCGTTGGGTGTTTGCACTTTTTCCTGTCTTCAATTTCCTAGTACTACACAATGCTCTCAATTCCAAGAATGGGAGGTTCTCATACTTGGATGGTGGAAGCCCATTGGCTTCTGGCAGGGACCCACTGGTTCCTGGCCTTGAAGACATCACTAGTGAGGTGTGGTGTATGCACTACCTACTCTAGTGTGGCCTACTAAACTCTCTTGAGTTGTAGAAAGGGTGTGCTAAGCCCTTGACACACAACTCTAAGTTCAGTAGAACTTACTGTAATTTAAGCTTGAATTATATGTACCTCAGGTTCCTTTTAGTGGTTTTCAGTTAGTCACTCACTTGAGATTATCTGGTAAAACAAAGGCAAGCTTGAATCCCACCGCTGCACACCAATGTGAGAAGTTGGCCTGGTATATGCTGTCCACTAGTTATAGTGGGCACCTTGCACCAGTCCAAACCACCCCTTATTGATGATAGGTTTAAGACAACCTTATTTGAAAGCTATCCTAGTGGTAGCTATGGAGAGCAGCCTTCAGGCTAAGTCTTGAAGGAGTGTAAAGCTGTTTGTTTTACCAGTCTATAATCTCTTGAATGGCTAAATGAAAGGAGACCACACCAGGTATATATATAAAATATATGTATTTATTTCTAAACACACCCTACTAGTCTCTTTATGAGGCTAGAGGTCAAAGCACATATGTTACACTTCAAATATCACAGTAAATTAGCACAATATACGATAGGCCCTAGGGGCGAACCAAACCATATAGCAAGTGGTATAAGAACCACGACTTGACTAGACACAAGGCCTAGAGCCTGTAGAATCGCTGGGACCCCAAGGAACCACCCAAGGTAGTGACACAGGGGACCCACGGGGGACGTGTGCAGTGTTTGAACACCGCCGCGAGCTCCGTTAGCTTCTATGGGGAAAGTCGCGGTTAGAGTTTTAAAGTTTAGGGACACTTCGAAGTGGACTAGGAACAAACCCTTTTGGACTTAGATGGTTCTAGGGCCAACACCCACGGGAGCACCGGAGTACTCGTGTTACCTCACCCAGGGAAGCCGGGTGCATAGGTGTCAAATGGTGTCGGGTCGCGTCGTCGTTTTCAATGGCAGCTTGCTGAAAAGTGCTGCTGCCGGGAAGATGAGAAGTGTCCGAAGAGATCCAAGCCTGGATCAAAGATATGAAGAACCTGAAAGCAGAGGGGACAGAGTCTGGGTCACTAGCCAGTGACCAGGGGCACGATAGTCGAATGCCCACCGATGTCGGGTGCTTCAGGTGCAAGGAGGTGAAGCATGACTCTTCAGCCACGAGGACCAGGAGGCGTCGACGATGACCAGGAGCTGGATTCGAGCTGTCCCACGAAGGATGTCGAGTGCTGCAGCGTCGGTGCCCGGATTGGACACAACAAGCCTTGGCAACAGCAACCCACGCAGGAAGAGGAAAGATGCTTCGGGACGGACCAGCAAGGTCCTGGGGACTCCCCAAGCAATAGAGAGTCAGGGCATGTCTGGAGCAACCAGGAAAGCCCAATTAAAGTAAAGTTACCCTTCTCAGGGACCCACAAGTCGACGGACAAGGGATCGCGAAGGGACCTCGAGAGGAATCACAAAATGGCGGCCCACGGGTCACTCGGAGTGAGTAGGCCAGCAATCTTCAGTGGATTCACTGCTTGGGGTCAGGGCTACGAGTAACCTTAAGCACAGCCTCAAGGATTGACGAGAAGCATATGCACTTGCAAATGTGCATGGTGTCCAGGGGTTCCGGTTCCATGGTACCCACAAGGGCTACCGGGTCTCAGCTTTGCTGGGGACTCGGATCAGCCTCTGGGAAGTCTGGAAACCCACCTCCTGGGTTGCAAAGTCTTCATTGTCCGGCAGGAGCTTCGGAGATGCAGACCAGTCAGATGCGTCTTTGGTGCCTGCCAAGCAGGGGAGTAACTCCTTTACTCCAAGGGAGATTCTTCAGTCATCTGGCGTTGAACAGATCGTCGAAGGTCCAGGATCCAGTATCAGAGTTTCGTCCAGGGAAATCTGTTCCAGGGGTTCCTTTCTTATACCCAAGGAAGGGGTTGGACATACTCTGGGGACCCACCTATGGGAGGGTTTGGAAAGAGGGGTGGCTACACCCATTTCCTTTGTCCAGTTTCGCGCCAGAGCAGGGGCTGGTAGCCCCTGCAACCGGTCTGAACTGGACTATGCACAGGACACCAAATGTGCCCCAGTGCAGGACTTCAAAGCACTCTGAGAGTGCACCCACCCAGCCCCAATACACTAAAGCCTGTCACCTCCCTGTGACAGGAAACCTATTGTCCAGGCCTCCCCTGCTGGAGTTTCAGTCAGCAGCAGGAGGCCAGACTCGTGTCTGTGGCTGCAGCATCCATTTTGTGATGCCAGGGCTCTGTTAGCTGGTACCGGGTATACCGGTGCTGTCATGTCTCTCCCTCTAGAAGGGTGGGATCATACTCCCACACCAGTTACTGGTGTGGGGGTATGATTCCAAGGTGTTTGACACCAAACACGACATGTTTCCGTGCAGCCATCCCAAAGTTAGCATTTACCGTTTGGTTATAATGCACTTAAGAGTATATGGTCAGGCTGCATCACAGACAACCCCGGAGAATAGATTCCGAAGACTGCAGAGGGGCTCTGCTCATGCATGGGCACCCTCTCACACAAAACCAAGCACCCTGCCTTCAGGATTGATAAGGCCTGCCATAGGGGTGACTGATAGGTTTAAATGTGCAGTGATAGGGTGAGATATAGTGAACCTATATCTCAGTAAGGGGTGCATGCACCGCCTTACTCAGGCTGCTGCAGCAGTCCTGTGGTGTCATTTTGGAAGGCTGCCCAGGGGTGGCATAATACATGCTTCAGCCTCTGGTAGGCCTCTGGGGTACCTATGCCCTGGGTACATAGTATACCATATACTAGGGACTGATAAGGGCACCCCAGAATCCAATCTGTGGTGTACCTAAGGTACAGGGAATCAATTTAGAGAGGAAGCAGCTAGGCTGGGGTCCTGGATAGCAGTTCCCCAGCCAGACTAAATTCGAAAAACAGTGAAACATCAGCAAAAAGTGGGGGTAACCATAAGAAGCAGATCCTACTCTCCTACAGCAACCCACGCAGAAAGGTCAAGCAGGTTACGGGGTGGACCAGCAAGGTCCAGGGGACTCACCAAGCAATTGGGAGTCAGGGCACGTCTGGAGCAACCAGGGAAGCCCAACATAATTCAAGATGACCCTCAAGAGGACCCACAGGTCGAATGACCAGGAGTCGCGAGTGGACCTCGAGCAAGATCACAAAGTACCAGCCCACGGAGCACTCGGTACGAGGAGGCCGGAGTTCTTTGGTGGAAATAGTGCTCGGGGTCAGGACTATACGGAGTCCAGTGCATAAGCTCAGGAATTGCCAACACGCATATGCACTTGCAAACGTACGAGGTGCACAGGGGTCAGGTTATGCGGTCCCCATGAGGGATACTGGCCTCAAACTCGGTGAGAGGGCAGCTCGACCTCAAGGAACTTCGGAACCCACCTCCTGTGTTGCTGGAGCCTTCGTAGTCCGCAGGAACTCAGGATCAGCAGACCGGTCAGTTGCGTTACGGTGCCTGCAAATGCAGGGGAGTGACTCCTTCACCCCAAGGGAGATTCTTCAGATGTCCTTAATGCTCCACAGGTCCTGCAGCACGGAGCCTGTATGGTGCAAGGGCACAGAGGATGCTTTGGACGGAGAGGGAGACGAAGTCTGGCCCAGTCAAAGTCCAGCGAAGTCCAGAGTGTCCAGCTGGTCAAAGGTCAGTGGTTTCTTGTTTCAGAATCTTGTCCACGTCAAATCTAAAGTCCTACAGCCAGGTAAGCCCTTATGTACCCAGGGGAGAGGGTTGGACAGATTCAGGGGACCCTCCTAGGTGAGGGTCAGGACAGAAGGGAGGTTACTCCCATGTCTTCTGTCCAGTTTCGCGCCAGAGCAGGAGCCAATGACTCCCAGAACTGGTTTGAGCTGGACTATGCACAGGGACACCAAGTGTGCCCCAGATGCAGACTTTCGGGCACTTTGGAAGTGCACCCACCCAGCCCCAATACACTAAATCCTGTCTGGGAGGTGGTCACACCTCCCTGTGACAGGATGCCTATTGTGATGCCTTCCTCTGCTTGAGCTTGGCTCAGCAGAAGGAGGGCAGAAATGTGTCTCTGGTCGGCAGCATCCAATTTGTGCTGTCCGGGTCGAGAAGGCTAGCACTGGAAAGACCAGTGACCCCCACGAATCTCGCTTCAGAAGGGTGGAATCATTCCTCCCACACCGGTTACCAGTGTGGAGGTATGATTCCAAGGTGTCTGATACCAAACACAACATGTTTTGTTTCAGCCGTTTTCGAGATAGCATTTACTGCGAGGTTATAATGCACCTCTACCTATATGTCTGGCTGAGTCACAGACAACCCGGGAGAATGATCTCCGAATGCTGCATAGGGGCTCTGCTCATGCAGGGGCACCCTCTAACATAAAACCAAGCACCCTGCCTTCAGGATTGTTAAGGCCTGCTATAGGGGTGGCTTATAAGTTTTAAGTGTAGTGACCTATAGAAATAGTGAACCTATATCTAAAGTAAGTGGTGATGCACCAACTTACACAGGCTGCAATGGCAGACCTGTAGTTCCATTTTGCATGGCCTCTCATGGGTTGCATAATACATGCTTCAGCCCAGGGGAGGCCTCTGGGGTACCTATGCCTTGGCTACATGTGTACCATATACTAGGGACTTATAAGGGTACCCCAGTATCCAATCTGGAGTGTACCAAAGTACATGTCCAAATAGGGATCCTTGCTTCTAGTCAGGGTAAGGGGGATACACTACTAAAATAACCCCTGCTCACCCCCTTGGTAGCTTGGCACGAGCAGGCAGGCTTATCTCAGAGGCAGTGTGTAAAGCATTTGTGAACACATACAGTAACACAGTGACAACACTACAAATGGACACCACACAGGTTGTATTATAAAAATAAGTATTTTTATATAGACTTAACACAAGACCCAAAACGACAAAAATCCACAATACACTATGAAAAATATGACTGTCAATGGTAGGAAATAGTTCAGTTCAGTAAAGATGGTAAATGCGACACTCAATGTTCAATGTACCTTTGGATGCGTAACGCGATACAAACAAAAGAGTTGCAGGGAAGGTGATGCGTCGGTTCCTACACGCAAGAACGGTGATGCGTCGGTTCCTTGCTCCGGGGGAGGTGATGCGTCGGTTCCCTACTGCTGCGTAGGGGACGGTGATGCGTCGGTTCCTTACAGGAGAGGAGGTGATGCGTCGGTTCTTCACCGCGTGGGGAGGTGATGCATCGGTTTCTTACTGCGCTTCTGTGGCGATGCGACCCGCAGCGCCGCGATGCGGACCCGGTGCAATGAAACAAAATGGCATCTTCTTCTTGATGCGACACTCAGGGGGCGATGAGTGCACGCCCGAATGCCGTGCGGCGACTCTGTGAATCTTCTGAGCCGCGACAGGCCTGCGACACGCTTTTCCGATGATGCGACGGCGTCTGATGCGATGGCAACACTCTTCTCCGGTGATGCGAGGCGCTTCGGCAATGCAATGGCGACAGCGGCGGCACGTTTTCTCGGCGATGCGACGACAGCGGCTGCGGCGGCGACACACTTCTCCCTCTTGAGTCGCGCTTCCAGCTCCCAGCGACACGCAGTCTCTCAGAAGGCCCAACACAACAGCAGGCACTTCAAATTCCCAGCAAGGGAATTCAGGGGAGCTGGTTGGTGAAGTCTCGTGTCCCTGAGACTTCAGCAGGAGGCAAGCTCAATCTTCAAGCCCTTGGAGATGTTCTGCAAGATGATGAAAGTAGCACAAAGTCCTTTCTCCTTTCTTTGGCAATCAGGCAACCACTGCAGGCCAATCCCTCAAACAGCACACAGCATAGGGATAGTCTCCTCCTTCAGCTTCTCTGGTTCCTCTCCTCAGCAAAGGTTTGTCTTGTTTGTACCAGAAGTGATCTAAAGTCTTGGGGTCAGGGCCCCAGTATTTATACCCATAAATACTTTGTCCTCTGAAGGCAGAGGGTCCTGTACCTAGTCCAAACCAGTTCTGGGTGCATTCTGCCAGTGCACACCCTCTTCCTTTGTCAGTGTGGGCCAGGGACATCAGACGCACCCAAGGAGGTGGAGCCAGCATTGTGGAAGGTAGGCACAGCCCTATTCAGGCCCAGGTGCTACCCCTCCCACCACTCTACATGCAGGTAGGTCTATTCAGCCCTGTGCTGACTCACCCTGTCTCCTGGAGTCCCCCAGCCCCTGTCACTCACAAACCCAGACATACAATACACAAGCTAGCAGAGGCAGGCTGGATGGTTAGGCAAGAAAATACCTACTTTCTAAAAGTGGTATTTTCAAACACAGAATGTTAAAACCAACTTCACTAAAAGATGTATTTTATCATTCTGAGTTCAGGCATACTAAATTCGTTTTTCTACCATGTTCCCTGGGTCAGTTAGGATTATAAGATGTTATAATCAAACTGCCCATTCTGGCCTATGGGGACAGATAGCCTTGCAATAGTGAAAAACGAAATTGGCTGTAATTCTCTATCAGGACATGCCACACACACCAGGGCATGTCCTACCTCTTACATACAATGCACCCTGCCCGCAGGCCTACCTTAGGGGTGACTAACATGCAGAAAAGGGAAGGTTTGGGGACTGGTAAGTGGGTGCACTTACCAAGTCGACATGGCAGTACCAGACTGCACACAGGCTCTGCAATGGCAGGCCTGAGACACACTTTACAAGCTGCTCCTGTGGGTGGCACAACCAGTGCTGCAAGTCCACCAGCAGCATTTGAGTCACAAGCCCTGGGCACAACCATTGCACTGTACTAGGGTCTGACAGTGAATCAAATAGGCCAAACATGGAGTCACTAATCCACACATCAATTTATAACAGAGAGCATAAGCACTTTAGCACTGATCAGCAGTGGTAAAGTGCCCAGAGTCAGAAAACCAACAAAAACAGGTCAGAAAAAGTACAGGAGGAAGGCAAAAAGTTCAGGGATGACCCTGCAAAAAGGGCCAAGTCCAACACAACCCCCTTTCAGCCAAAAACGCATGGTAGACCAATCACTACCTTGGTGGGCTTCCCTGCTTTGGGCGATAGAACCTGGACCCTGGCCCGCAACAGCAGGGGCATATTCCAGTTCTACGCCAATCTGAACCTATTTGGATCCCTCTGTCCATTCTCTCAGGGCCCACCAAGCTAACCCATGGGGAACCCTTCTCCTCACCTGTGGACACCATCTGTGCAGCACCTAACCTTAGCTTGCTCACAGGTGTGTCCCAACAGACAGACAGTATGCTCATGGCCAACACAGAGGTGTGGCCCAGTCCACCCCCAGGGTGCGACTCTTGTCCCCCCAGGGGACACTCTGTCCACCAGGACAGCAAGCCACAGTGGCCACTGACAGTGGTCAGTGATGAGACCCAGGCCTTATGCCTTACAGGGCTCTCAAACCTCTGTGGCGTTAGAGAGCGGGGGCAGTAGCCCCAGGTGCTTGGCACCCTTTGTCCACTCTCCGTCCTGTCAGGTCAGGTATGACATCCTGACACTGACCCACCAGCCCCGGGCCTGTACCTGGCGGCTGGACAGGAGACTGGGGTGGGCTTTCCCACACCCGGTCCTCCTTCTCCTCGTTGGGGTTCTGTACCCTCCCACCTGGAGTGGTACCCCCTTCCAGAACTGCCAGAGCACCTGTGGCAGGTGTTCTGTACAATTCGCCCACCAGCTCAGGGGTTCTATCCTGCAATTGGGCGTCCAGGTCAGGGGGGACACCCCGAACCTGGCCCTCCAACCTAGGGTCTAGACCCTCCAGTTGAACGGGGGTCAGAGGCGAGGACTCCCTTCCTCTGCACCCCCTTCCAGAGTGCTGTACCCTCCCACCTGGAGTGGTACCCCTAGAAGACCAACCGGTCAGGACACTGTGTACAGTTGTCCCTCCCTCCAGGTCAGGCAACACCTGAATCTGGCTTCCCAACCCAGGGACCAACCCCTGCGGTTGAACACTTGCCCGGCGCACCAGGACTTCATGGGGAGCACATATGACCCCCCCGAGGGTGACACACAACTCATGTGTCGTGTGACAGTCTGCCTGGCGCAGATCTCCCGACCCCTGTCCATCTGACAGTGCGTGAAGATCTCCCAGGACAGAAGTGGTGTCACCATGGTCATTCACTTGTGGCTCAGCCCTTCTGGCTGGCCCCTGACCCACTGGTTCTTCCACTGGGGACTCTTTCCCCCTCTCACCCCTCAATCTGGACTTCTGCACCCTCCACTTAGGAGTGGCACTGCCAGACACCAGAACTGATGGAGGCCTGCTTACAGACACTCCTAGTTCACCAGACACTAGGGGATCCCCCTCAAAGAGCCTACCAGTACAGCCTAGGCCCCCAACCTGGTGTTCCCTTAAGTAACCCTCCAGGCCCTGAGACTGGGGTTCAGGCACCTTGGGACACGCTGTCCCACACTCACTCCTTCTCCGCAGAGACAGGACGTGAGCCCCTACACCCCTCCCACTGCCACGGGACCTAGCTGGGCTACACTGAACCTCTCCCACCACCCTGGGTTGGAAGACACCTGAGCCACTCCTCTTAGGGTCACTCCTCAATGCCCCTTCAGACCCTCTGGAATCCACCAAAAGGTCTGCCTCCATTGTGAGCTCCCTGGGGTCAGAGAACTCACACTCCACCAGGTGTTGGCATAGCTCTGGAAAATAGGGACTTACAATATGCTCTCCCTCAATTGGATCACACAGACCCACAAAACTATCCTTCACCTAACCATCCAGTGCCTTGCACACGTACCCCACACCACTCTCCTGAGACTGGCAAGACAGTATCTGACTGTCTCTGTCACTCAACCCACACTCTTCTGAGCGGTCTCTACACTCACACACCAGGACTTCAACCATGGGGGAACCCCTCTCCCTGCACCTCTCATCTAGAGTCAGTAGAGTGTCCCTCCCACCACTAGGACTATGAACTCCTGTGTCAGTTCCCCAATCCACCTCAGGGACACTGCGCACCACTGGAGCTACCTCACATCCTAGAACCCCCTGGTGTATATTAACCCCCTCCTTCAAGTCAGGCGCCACATCTCTGGGTGTGTGTACTACTCCCTCAGCACTAGAAAATTCAATATTGCTGCCACCATCTGAGCTGGATTCCACCTCCAACTCAGCAAAGCTCACTTCCTGAGCTACACATTTTTCTTGTTGCTGGGCTGAGACCCTCATGGTCTCAAGCTTCTCGAACTCCAAATCAAGCTCTCTTATTCTCAACTCATGTTCCAATCTCATTCTCTTTTCCTCTAGGGCCAATTTCTTACTTTCCAATTCCAGCTGCCCACCCATCTTAAGTTTGGTCAGCTCCATTTCGTGCACCCTACTTCTCTCCCTGTCCTCCAGCTCTCCTGGGGACAGGCCCTTGGAAGAAACACTGCTACCTGCTGGGGAAGGTGCTTTCCTCCCCCCTGGACCCAATAGCCCATCTAGCTGCCCTTCTTCATTCTCAGCCCCCTCCTCCTGCTCTTCCACATGCTCAGGGGTGCTTCTTGCTTCCACCCAGGCCCTCTGCGCCTTTTGGAACTCATCCTTCTTGGAGAGACCGGTCATAGCAACTTTAAATTTCCTGCAGAAGTGCTTCAGCTGTTTCACAGTGTAACTTTCTAGTTTCTCTTTCTCAAAATCAAAATCAACAGATGCGATGGACGCTGTTTTGCTCATGGTGAAACTTGGCAGTTCTTGGCAAAAATAGAAATCCCAGGAAAAACAATCTACCAAAATGTAAGTGGTTGCGTTTGGCCTGCACTCACTAGTAGTGTACACCAATTACTGTATATGAGTCACAAATGCAAGTCCAGAATCCTCACCGCTGACCACCAATGTTAGAACTGGGGGTCTCTAGTTGGCAGAGGTAGGTACCTTTGTCCAAATAGGGACCCTTGCTTCTAGTCAGGGTAAGGGGGATACACTACTAAAATAACCCCTGCTCACCCCCTTGGTAGCTTGGCACGAGCAGGCAGGCTTATCTCAGAGGCAGTGTGTAAAGCATTTGTGAACACATACAGTAACACAGTGACAACACTACAGATGGGCACCACACAGATTGTATTATAAAAATAAGTATTTTTATATAGACTTAACACAAGACCCAAAACAACAAAAATCCACAATACACTATGAAAAATATGACTGTCAATGGTAGGAAATAGTTCAGTTCAGTAAAGATGGTAAATGCGACACTCAATGTTCAATGTACCTTTGGATGCGTAACGCGATACAAACAAAAGAGTTGCAGGGAAGGTGATGTGTTGGTTCCTACACACAAGAACGGTGATGCGTCGGTTCCTTGCTCCGGGGGAGGTGATGCGTTGGTTCCCTACTGCTGCGTAGGGGACGGTGATGCGTCGGTTCCTTACCGGAGAGGAGGTGATGCGTCGGTTCTTCACCGCCTGGGGAGGTGATGCGTCGGTTTCTTACTGCGCTTCTGTGGTGATGCGACCGGTAGCGCCTCGATGCGATGACGACCCGGTGCAATGAAACAACATGGCATCTTCTTCTTGATGCGACACTCAGGGGGCGATGCGTGCACGCCCGACGGCCATGCGGCGACTCGGTGAATCTTCTGAGCCGCGACAGGCCCTGCGACACGCTTCTACGATGATGCGACAGTGTCTGATGCGACGGCGACACTCTTCTCCGGTGATGTGAGGCGCTTCGGCGATGCGATGGCGACAGCGGCAGCGGCGGCACGCTTTCTCGGCGATGCGACGACAGCGGCTGGGGCGGCGACACACTTCTCCCTCTTGAGTCGCGCTTCCAGCTCCCAGCGACACGCAGTCTCTCAGAAGGCCCAACACAACAGCAGGCACTTCAAATTCCCAGCAAGGGAATTCAGGGGAGCTGGTTGGTGAAGTCTTGTGTCCCTGAGACTTCAGCAGGAGGCAAGCTCAATCTTCATGCCCTTGGAGATGTTCTGCAAGATGATGAAAGTAGCACAAAGCCCTTTCTCCTTTCTTTGGCAATCAGGCAACCACTGCAGGCCAATCCCTCAAACAGCACACAGCATAGGGATAGTCTCCTCCTTCAGCTTCTCTGGTTCCTCTCCTCAGCAAAGGTTCATCTTGTTTGTTCCAGAAGTGATCTAAAGTCTTGGGGTCAGGGCCCCAGTATTTATACCCATACCCCATAAATACTTTGTCCTCTGAAGGCAGAGGGTCCTGTACCTAGTCCAAACCAGTTCTGGGTGCATTCTGCCAGTGCACACCCTCTTCCTTTGTCAGTGTGGGCCAGGGACATCAGACGCACCCCAGGAGGTGGAGCCAGCATTGTGGAAGGCAGGCACAGCCCTATTCAGGCCCAGGTGCTACCCCTCCCACCACTCTACATGCAGTTAGGTCTATTCAGCCCTGTGCTGACTCACCCTGTCTCCTGGAGTCCCCCAGCCCCTGTCACTCACAAACCCAGACATACAATACACAAGCTAGCAGAGGCAGGCTGGATGGTTAGGCAAGAAAATACCTACTTTCTAAAAGTGGTATTTTCAAACACAGAATGTTAAAACCAACTTCACTAAAAGATGTATTTTATCTAAGCCTGGGCAAAGCACTACGCTACGCTCGCGTAGTTTGCGAAGTTTGCGCTACTTTGCACTACGCGAATTGCACGTAGCACAGTGCAAACACGCGTAGCGTAGCGGTCATTTTTTGCTTGTTCGCGGTCCTCAACGTCAAGTTGGCGACCGCGAGCAAGCAAAATGACATCCCGGCGAGACTTTTTCCTCGTTCGCGATCAGCAACATCAAGTTGCCGATCGCGAGCGTGAAAAAAACTCCCGGCGAGATTATCAACGCGGGAGGTCAGGTTTCTCATTGCGAGTGGTTGCGCATGCTCGCGACCGCTCGCGATGAGAAACTACCAGTCCGCGTTGAGAAAGCTGCCGCTCGAGTAAAATCTACTCGAGCGGCAGTAAAGACAGCTCGCACTGTGCAAGATGCCGTTTTCAATGATTGCACAGTGCGGACAAGCATCCGGCACTGTGCAATCAGTGCGAACAGCATTTTGCACAGTGCACTACGCAGTTCGCGTAGCTATGCGTAGCTCGCGTAGTGCGAGGTGCACTTCACGTAGCTTCGCGTAGCGCTACTTCGCGAACTACGCCCAGGGTTAATTTTATCATTCTGAGTTCATGCTTACTAAATTCGTTTTTCTACCATGTTCCCTGGGTCAGTTAGGATTATAAGATGTTATAATTAAACTGCCCATTCTGGCCTATAGGGACAGGTAGCCTTGCAATAGTGAAAAACGAAATTGGCTGTAATTCACTATCAGGACATGCCACACACACCAGGGCATGTCTTACCTCTTACATACAATGCACCCTGCCCGCAGGCCTACCTTAGAGGTGACTAACATGCAGAAAAGGGAAGGTTTGGGTACTGGTAAGTGGGTGCACTTACCAAGTCGACATGGCAGTACCAGACTGCACACAGGCTCTGCAATGGCAGGCCCGAGACACACTTTACAAGCTGCTCCTGTGGGTGGCACAACCAGTGCTGCAAGCCCACCAGCAGCATTTGAGTCACAAGCCCTGGGCACAACCAGTGCACTGTACTAGGGTCTGACAGTGAATCAAATAGGCCAAACATGGAGTCACTAATCCACACATCACTTTATAACAGAGAGCATATGCACTTTAGCACTGATCAGCAGTGGTAAAGTGCCCAGAGTCATAAAACCAACAAAAACAGGTCAGAAAAAGTACAGGAGGAAGGCAAAAAGTTCAGGGATGACCCTGCAAAAAGGGCCAAGTCCAACAGTGCTCAACTGGCAAAAAAGCTCAAACTCGCCCTCGCCCCTCTCTGGGCCAAGATTATAAATAGCTCCCTGAGAACTGGAGTCATGCCAGACTGTCTTAAAATCGGCCAAGTCACGCCGTAACTAAAAAAAATGGGCACAGACCCAAACAATCCCAACAACTTCAGACCTGTCTCCAATCTCCCCTTCTTAGCCAAAATCCTGGAAACATGTGTTCTCCTCCAACTCAACCAACACATTGACAGCAACAACCTTCTGAATACTCACCAATCAGGCTTCAGAAAAGGATGCAGCACCGAGGCAGCGATCCTGAATGTCATAGATGATGTCCACAAATCACTCGATGCAGACCAATGCTGCATACTCATACTCCTTGACCTTTCGGCAGCCTTCAATATGGTTGACCACAATCTGCTCATAAATGCACTCCGAGAAAGGATTGAAGCGGACGAGGTGGTCCTACAATGGTTTACCTCCTTCCTACAGAACCGCTCTTAAAGAATAAAAATAAACAACTTCACATCCGACCTACTCCCCATAACTAGGGGTGTCCCACAAGGATCAGTTCTCTCCCCATCACTGTTCAACATCTACATGGAGCCCCTCACCGCCATGCTCAAAAAAGCGAACATCCCCTTCCACCTCTATGCAGACGATACCGAGATCTACCTAGAAACATCCTCAATTTGAAGACATACAGAGACTAAATGACACTCTAAGGGAAGTCCAGCACTGGCTATCTCACAGCCACCTAAAACTCAACCAGGATAAGACGAAAATCCTTCTCCTATCCAACAAAGAGCAGACCCCCCAAGTCACAGAATGGCTAAAATCCGTTGATGCTCTTAACTGCCATCTTACCCTGGCCGACTCTGTAAAATCCCTGGGAATCACTCTGGACCCCCGTCTAAACATGAGCAAAGATATTAAGAGCACTGCAAAGAGCGCATTCTACAACCTAAAACTACTCAACAAAATTAAACCCTTCATCCCTCCTAATGACCTTAAACAGGCCACACAATCTTTGGTTCTGTCCAGATTGGACTACGGGAATGGGACCCTCACAGGCACGGCAAAATCTCACTTAGTTCCCCTCAGAGCAACTCTAAATGCAGCTGCTAGGAGGGTGACCGGAGTGAAGAAATACGACCACATCTCTCCCTCTCTAAGAGAACTAAAATGGCTCCCAATTGAAGCACGTTCCAACTTCAGAACTGCATGTCTCACACACAAAGCTCTTCATACCGGTAAACCCGCTTACCTGGCCTCCAAACTCAAAAAGGCAGGCCAGACGAGGAATCTCAGGAGCACTAACACATCACTCCTCATTCCTCCCAAAACTTGCAACAAAAAAAAACCTTATCACGCTCCTTCTCTGGAAATGCGCAGAAAATCTGGAACTCCATCCCAGTCCATATCAGGACTAACCCCTCCTTCATAAACTTCAAAAACAGCTTGAAGACCTCTTCCTCAACCAAACTCTTCCAAATCGATAGCTTCCACCCGACGAGACATAGCTCCTCTGCCACAGGAATCTTGCCCAGCGAAGAATATAGACACTTCAACAAGAAGGCATTTATATCGCCTGCCTTTTGATTCGCTCCTATGATTCCCTCCAAGCCTTAACAGGAGTCAACAAGAGACAATGCTACTTATTGAAATAATATTTGTCCGATTGCATCATGATAAATGTTGTAAAGCGCTCTGATACCTTCGGGTCTGGCTAGCGCTATGTAAGACTCTTAAATAAATAATAAATAATTAAATAAATATGTTGATGCCCCAGCCAGTACAAGATTAAGCAAAATCACAGCTGGTACATATTTTTTTTACCGTTTATCTGTATACTTCACAGAACTAATACAAATGGAAAGCACGTTTAAATGTGTTCCAGCCAGGGCTGATCCATGACTAATACTTAAATTAAACAAACTCTAAATTTGAACGTTACAAATGCATAAAGATGATTTTGTTTCCAGTTAGTATAAGTCGTGTCCAGGATCCAGGCCTTTGCAGACTCCAGAAACATAATTAATGGCCTTAATTTTAACTTGGAAAGGTGTGAACTCTAAGCAGAATGCATGACTCACCCGAGTGCTTCCCTTCCAGAGC
The DNA here is from genome assembly GCA_963921515.1 of Calotriton arnoldi. Lineage (NCBI taxonomy): Eukaryota > Metazoa > Chordata > Amphibia > Caudata > Salamandridae > Calotriton > Calotriton arnoldi. The sequence continues at coordinate 112,397 of CAWUFW010013218.1, forward strand.
TGCAGTTTAAAGCTGTCTCAGAGCACACGGCGAGCCTAAGGCAGCTCTCCTTAACAGTGCCTCGCTCTGGCGGCAGTTTTCAGTGATTTGAGGACCCCCTGAGTGTTGTTCCCTGGTGGGCCCCCCATAAGCAGCATTGATGCCTTCCTGATGGCAGGCAGGATAGCAAAACAGGGGGTGTCAGTCAAGCGTGCAACGACCCTGTGTAGGCCTGTTTATGTTAGCACACAGAGTGCATTGCCAATTACCTGTCACGTGGACCTGAGCCTCACACTCTCTCCCGATCTGCAGCGGAATAAGAATTCGAAAGTTAATTTGCCCGCCACGTATTCATTGGCTATTATGATCCCAGCACAAACTGATGATAGTGCTGGGGGGCGGGGGTTGATAGCGGGGTGGCGCCAGTTTCCAACATTTAAAACCAACAACGCACGCGCCACTCATTTAGTGCAGGTCTAATGCGGGGTCATTTTCTCACTTAATAAGAACTGTTGTAGGTTATCTCTGTGCAGTCCTACCACGCTGTGACAGCCAAGTCACGTGCGGCTGCGCAGCGGCCGTCCTGAGAGTGAGACTGTCTGATTGAATGCAGCCCACCCCCAGGCCACAGCGTCGTGGGTGCCAACTCGTTTGCAGTGCTTCCCAGTATGTACGCAGCAGGGTCTGGTCAGACAGCACACAGTCTGTGTACTCTGCCAGCAGCGCACAGGCTCATTTCTTGTTATTATTACAATAACAGGCTGCAGCCAGCACTCGGGCTGCAGCACTTGACAGGCACAGGCGCTAATATGCGTGACTTCGTATTTCAGTGCGTTGATGCGGACCACCACACTGAAATGCGTTAGTCTAACGCCCGATGCCGTGGTACTTGGCAGGGCTGCACACACAAATAAGGGCAAGCCACCCACCCCATAGCCGGCTCACACCAATTGTTAATCCCTTTGCCTCAGAGATACCGCTCCTGGGCAATACACAGGCAGCTCAATATGTTCCCCGCTCGCGCCCAGCAACGTGTGCCTCTGAGACGCCCGGACGCCTTAGTCAATTAAACAAACATAACCCGCCTCAGTCGGAGCAAGTCTCGAACTGATGGGCAGCTCTCGATCTCATTACACGCCGACGGAAGCACCTCCTTACGCCTATACTGGGAAACTGCAACTACCACCCCACAAAAGGGGGGAGGTCCAGACTCACCAAAATTCCCAGAGCATCAGAGCTACCACCGGGCTCGAGCGCAAAACGACATGGACACGGCGTGTCCAGCAGGCAACAAAGAGGATGGTTAGTGGGTGAGGGCAGGTATAAGTCCCTGGCCCCAGCCCACTGTGTGCCGGAGATGACGCCGCAGAGGCGCCGGACATTGGGGGACTTCTGTGGGAAGGGGTCCCAGGAATGGTGCGCGGGGATGTGTCTAATGCGGCACTAAGAGGGCCGCCCTCTTACAGGGGCACACTGCATGCAACGCAGGTAGCCGCAATTCATGGTTCATCCGCTTTATTCAGAGTCAGGGGAAGCACTGAGTTTACACCAGCAGAGCCTCCACTGGCCCCACCAGAGAAACGTTTGACCTGGCAGACCATTCATCAAAGGATTCCCCGGTCACAGTGAAATTATCGCACTATATTGAGGTTGGAGCGACCGTCACAGATTTTCCCTGCCTGGGTCAACCAAGAAAGGAATAGCAGTCCATGACAAAGAAAATGCAGAATGACCTACACGCTCTACTAGAAATCTTCCTGTGCGTTGGGTTCTTTTGTTTTTTGTTTAAAGAAAACAAACTCCTGCTTTGCCAAGCCGCCAGCTCACAAGCATACAGTGCTATGACAAGAGCTGCCATGGCGGCAGCTCGCTTGGCGGCACTGAGACCCCGCCAGGCAGACAGGAATTTCTTAATAGGTGGATGATCCTCTGCTAGGGTGCCAGTGGTCATGGTCTCCATCCCCTCACCGTTCACCAGGGTCTAAGACTCTGGCCATCAATGCACTCTTAATACAGTGGACAGAACATCCAGAATGTTTTGGCAAATGTTCTGTGTCCACACAACTCTAAGGCCTTGGTTGTTCTGGCAACTATGCAGAAGGCAAACATGTCAAAGAAAGTTTTTAAGATACGTTTGTCTACATGTATGTAAAGCCGCCACTCTGCAAGATGGTTGGGTAAAATGTAGAGCACCTTGATTCAGCAACAGGGTGTCATCATAGAAGAGATCAAAATGGCAGCACTTCACAGAGCAGATCCTGGCAGTTCCACTCACCCTTTGTCACTCCAGGAAGCAGCTTTGACCTGTATCCCATATGCTACGTCAGATGCAAGTGCTTGATTTTCCCTTCCTGTGTCATATGTTACGGGCATAATATTAGAGGTCCAAGGTGGGCGTGGTTAACTGCTGAACATGGCGGCAGCACATTAGAGAACTAGCCCTCAGCGCCCAACATATCCATTTGCATCAACCTGATTCCGACTCCATAGACCTGCTGCGAAGGAGTATGCATCATTATAGTGAACAAGCAACATGAATAACCCTGCATGAAAGCAGGCGTGCCCAGTGTGCTGCGATCAGACTAGGTCTGGGCGAAAGTTTAGTTATGCTGGAGGTATTTCAGTAATTACGCATTACTCTTGTGATGCAAAAGTACTGGAATTACGCAATTTGCCAGCTTGAGTAATTAATTGTAACTTGGGCCAAAATTTCTACCGCAGGAGCACAGGAATGATGAACTAAGAGAGAGAGAGCGAATCCTGGATACTGCTGTTATTGTCCTGTAGTGTTAGATACAACTTTCGTAGCGCAAAATTCATCCTCAGACCCATTTTCAACAAGACAGCGCATTTTACACTAAGAAAATAGTGCTAAATGCTGGATAATACTTCTCACATAATTACGCATAATTATGAGTAATTTTGCAGTAATTATGCTAGAAAGCATAATGCCAGTTATGCCCAGCCCTAGATCAGATGTACCTGTACTGGCATTGCCTACCTCGGTGGGCCCAGGTGATCAAGAGTCGGCTCCCTCTATGAGAGTGGGGTAGGGTGATGGGCGTAGCAGTCAGAGTGGAGAATGAACCAGCAGTAGATCCAACCCACAACTGTGGAACACGTGCCAGAGATGAGAATGCATGACTGATACCGCGACAGGCATGACTTCCGCATTGTGGGGGCCCTGCAATGTACTTGTGAGAGGCTCCGAGCAAGCATGGCTCCAAGCAAGCATAGCCTAGTTCGACGTGCCCTCTCAGCTAGACATTCATTAAGCCTGGCAGGCAGAGGGGTTCCCACTGCTAGGGCCGATACCTGTGGAGCAATCCTGCTGGGAGTCCTCCTGAACCCCATGATATTGAAGCGGAGTTCAGGGCCGGAGGTAAGCCACAGCGAGCAGAACGGGGAGGCCCCTTGTAGCCTTGATTGGCTACCCAGCCTCAACATTTCCCTCAAAGTCCTGGGTTTTGAATGAATATCCCAGTTGACAGTCTCCTCTGGTTGTAAAGACTGGGCCAGCAACAATTACCATGACCCAGACAGGCCTAAATGACTTTGGCTGCCTGCGGGCCCTGATCGGCCTGGAGGTGAGAGGTACACTTACCTTCCTTCCATCACACCTCCCCGGTGACTGGCAGACTGCCAGATTGCTACGATGCAACGATCGTCTACAAAAAAACACATGGACAGAATATGCAGCAATAGTCCTGCGACAGCAGGGGCACTGCGAAATCACTGGGCACACTGACAATGGATCCCTACACACCCTCATCAATGGCTGAAGCACAATCCTGCCTACCTGAGTCGGTAGCAGCTAAATTGGACCAAATCCTGACAGCTATCGGCGACACGAGGGCAGCTTTGGAATCTAAGACAAATGCAGTCACAATGGACCTTAACTTATTATGGAATGATCACAGGAAACGAAGTGACCAGGTACTACAGGCTGAAACTACCATTGATGACTTGCTCCCAAGCGCCACTGACCTGAACAAAACAGTCAGAGAATTGCAAGATTGAAATGTGTGTCATGGAGGATCGAGTCGATGATGCGGAAGGACGTGCATGACGGAACACCTTTTGCATAGTAAGGCTCCCAGAATGAGTCGAGGACGCCACCCACTACATAGAAGCATGGTTACAGAAAGACATAGCCACAGAGTGTCTGTCGGGCTTCTTTGCAGTAGAGTGGGGTGTACCGAGTACCAGGGCCACTGCCTCTGCCTGGGTCCTTTCCCCACCCAATTCTACGCGCATCATGAAGTACTGGAACAGATACACAATTTTGCAAAAGGCCTAACAGGCGGTCCACTCACCATGGAGAATTCTAGAGTGATGATTGTCCCAGACTTTATGCTAAGGGTGCAAAGTTGCAGGGCATCCTGTCTGCCAGTAAAAAGACGCCTGCCGGAGCTGGGATTGAAATATGCTATGCTGTTTCCTGCTCACTTAAAGATTATGGCGGAACAGAAAAATCACTTTATTATGACCCCCGACGATGCATAACTTTGAACTGATCAATACAATTCCTCTGGAGCAGCTTGCCGAGACAGAATGGATAGTGTTTCCATCAAGTCTGCTCCACGCCTCTGGAAACGTCCACAGATGAGGTGAGTTCGTGCTGCCCTGCCCTTGCCTAAACAAATCCAAGAAGACCGTGAATCTTCCATAGAAAAAGCTTCTAATTCTGAGCCAAGGATCCAGCTACATCTGGTTTAGATGAAGAAGAAGTTGGGGACACTGACTCAGGATAAGGCTCCGTGATTCTTACCCTGATTACCCCTCAGGCAGCAGATGGTATCATTTGAATTGAAATTGTTAGACCTGGCACCATTGGCGTGGGTCTCCCTTCCATTTTTTTTGCCTTTACCTCCTGTGTTTTGCTGTGTGTTGGACTCCATTTTTGCTGGTCTAGATGCTTGGGCACTTTGCCACTGCTGTTCAGTGCCAAAGTGCAAGTGCTCCCTTTGTAAAGTATTGTTATGGATTAGTGATTCCATGATTGGCTTGTTTTGATTTACTTGTCAGACCCTAGTACAGTGCACTATGTGTGCCCAGGGCCTGTAAATCAAACGCTGTTGGTGGGCTTGCAGCACTGATTGTGCCACCCATAGAAGATTCAGCTTGTAAAATGTGACTCAGGCCTGCCATTGCAGAGCCTGTGTGCAGTCTGGGAATGCTATGTCGACTTGGCAAGTGCACACACTTGCCAGTCCCTAAACCTTCCCTTTTCTACATATTAGTCACCTCTAAGGTAGGCCCAAGGTACCCCTGTGAGCAGGGTGCATTGTATGTGAAAGGTAGGACATGCCCTGATGTGTGTGCCATGTCCTGATAGTGAAATACTGCCAATTCCGTTTTTCACTATTGCAAGGCTATCTGTTCCCATAGGCCAGAATGCGGAGTTTATTTATAACATCTTATAAACATAACTGACCCTGGGAACAAGATGGGAAAATAAAGTTTAGTATGCCTGAACTTAGAATGTTAAGATGCATCTTTTATTGAGGGTGATTTTTACATTCTGTGTTTCAAAATACCTCTTTTAGGAAGTAGGTACTTTCTTGCCTAACCATCCAGTGTGCCTCTGCTAGGTTTGTGTATTGCATGCCTGGCTTTTGGGTGCCTAGGGCTGGAGAAGGGCTGTGTCTCCAGAAGTCTGACGAGTCAGGGCTGGGCTGAATAGGCCTGGTCTGCATTTGGAGTGGTGGGAGGAGTAGCACCTTCACCTGAATAGGGCTGTGCCTGCCTTTCACAATGACGGCTCCGCCCCCCTGTGGTGTGTCTGGAGCCAGGGCTGACACTGACAATGGAGGTTGTTGTGCACTTGCAAAGTGCCCCACAGAACTGGTTTTGGATGGGTACCGACACTCTCTGCCTTCAGAGAACAAGAGATTTTGGTGTATAAAAAGAGGGGCCCAGACTTTTAGATCACTTCTGGTAAATCAAGAGGAACCTTTGCCAAGGAGATGAGCCGGATAAGCTGAGGAGGAATACTGCCCCTGTGCTGTTTGCTGTCTGGGGTTGGCCTGCAGTGGCTGCTTGCTGCCAAGGAAAGGAGAAAAAGGACTTTGCTGTTTGCTTTGTCACCTGCTTGAAGAAAAGATCTCCAAGGGCTTAAAACAGAGCTTGCCTCCTGTTCTGAAGTCTCAGGGACACAAAGACTTCACCACCAGCTCCCCTGAATTTCCTTGCTGGGAATTCCAACCTGCATAGAGGTGCCTGCTGCTGTTTAGGACCTCTAGAGACTGTTTGATGCTGGGAGCTGGAAATTCGACGCAACACCAAAGAAGCGTGTCGCATCCGCACCTGTTTTCCGATACATCGCTGAAGAAAATCGTCGCAGCGCCTGGTGCGGCATGAGAAATCGCTGCAAAACGCATCGGGTGCAACGATCGCCGAAGTCCGAGATCACCGCATCGATCCCGACGCAAGCCTGCTGTGCTACTGCACGAAGCCACGCATAGTACCGGATCGACGCATCGCATCGAGGCGCCAACACTGTCGCATCATTGGTGGATGCAGTAAGAAACCAACGCATCACTTCCCCACGCAGTAAGAAAACGACGCATCACCTCCACTCCGGTAAGGAACGGACGCATCACTTCCCCTGCGCTGCAGTAAGGAACCGATGCATCACCTCCCCCGAAGCACGGAACCGACGCATCACCTTCCCTGTGTGTAAGGAACCGACGCATCACCTTCCCTGCGGCCATTTTCTTTGTTTTGCGTGACGCATCCCAGGTACTTTGTGAGAAAAGTGTTGTATTTACAACTTGCATTGAACTGAACTATTTCTACCATTTGAAAGCCTTATTTTTAATACTGTATTGTGGATTTTTGTAGTTTGGTCTTGTTTTGGTTTAGATAAAGATTACTTATTTCTCTAAACTGGTGTGGTGTCCATTTGTAGTGTTTTCACTGTATTACTGTATGTGTTCACAAATGCTTTACACACTGCCTCTGAGATAAGCCTGTCTGCTCGTGCCAAGCTACCAAGGGGGTGAGCAGGGGTTATTTTAGGAGGGTATCCCCATTTCCCTGACTATAAGCAAGGGTCCCTATTTGGACAAAGGTACCTACCTCTGCCAACTAGAGACCCCCATTTCTAACAGAAATATTATATATTAGCCTGCTACCTGCTTACGCCCTATTGTCATATCCTGGATCAGAGGGTTTGACATCTGATTGTATTGTTCTGAGCTGTGAAACTTTTACCATATTTCTTTTTCAGAGATGAAAGTCTTAAGGGGGCAGGGTAGCCCCTACTCATATGGGGGTGCTCATGGGTGGAGGGGGCCCCTCCCACAGGGGCCTCCCAGGACCCAGGCGGCCTGGACCTTGCCAGAAGGGCGCCCATTAGAGCTGATATTCCTTGCTCTAATAACTGCAAGAGGCACTCTCCGCTACCTATAACCTTTTCACAAAAGCATATCTCTGTGACTTACAACATGAAAGGGCAATAAAACAGGGGCTACACGTGTAAGGACACACGTCATGATTCCCCCAGCCCTCATGGGCAAGTGGCAGTAAAGCAATGATAATGTTTTCATTCTTACCTTTTCCCTGTTGAACTATGTAGTTCTAAGTTTGCTTTGTTATGATCGGGTTCTAGTTACACACCTGACTGGTAGATGGGGGAGAGACAACCCACACCCTAGAAATGGCACACCATTGTAGATCAGACCCTACTCCACTTGGGAGAGGACAACAGGAACATAGCGACCTTGAGGGGGTGTTGGGGGAGGGTGCTCACACTACACAACTAGTTGAGTCATATCTGAACCACATGATAAGTTTGTTATTACTACTTGGAATATGAGGGGCCTGGGCACGCCAGATACAGGATATAGGTTACACTGGCAGTTACTGAGGTGAGGCACCCAAATAGCTGTTCTTCAGGAGCCCCATGTGACTTGCACAGAGAGCGATAGGCTGACGAAGGAATGGAGAGGCCAGTTCCACCCTGAATGCTTGACATGTGCCAGAGGAACAGCAATTTGGATTAAAGCAGAGATGCCCTGTGGCTCACAAGAAGTTCAGTTAGATCAAGATGGGCATTACGTGCTGATGTGGGGGTAGGCTAGAGGGAGGCCCAGCAGCATTGGGCAGTGTTTACTCCCCAAATGATTACCCGCTGCACTTCTAGAATCCCTAGCACAAGCATTGGCACCATGGGCGGGCATGCCATGGGTGTTAAGTGGCGATTTTAATAGTGTACTAGATATGCAGCTATAACACTTCTATTCCCCTGCCATGCATTTCTCTAGGCCATAAAGCCAGGGCCCTACAGAAGTGGCTTACTGACTGGGGGCTGATCGATGGCTCGTGGGTAACAAATGAGGGGTGCCGTTTACTCGGTCCCACATGACCTGCATGTGAGACTGAACCGAGTGCTGTGCACTGGGGATCTCCGAACACTTATCCAACATTCAACATACTTGATTTTTAAGTCCCTACATTGCCCAAGCCCCAAATTCATCTTCAACCTCATTCAAAGGCACGTACCCGTGCGCAACTTGCACTCGTCTCACATGAACCTGCTAACCATACCCGCCTATAAGCGGAAGCGACAAGGTGGTTGCAGATTTGCAGTGTTGGCGCCTGGCTTCTGGAACTCCCTGCCACCCAACATCAGAGCATGCACGGAACTCATGAAATTCAGGAAGCTTCTTAAGACCTGGCTATTTGCTCAAGCATATGATTAATTCTTGTGGAGGACAGATTAACACGGCCTCAGTTTATCCTAACCCTAGCGCCAAGAAACCAATCGGTGAACTGGCGCTCTATAAATAATTGTTAACATAATGTAGGAGAGTAGGATCTGCTTCTTATAGTTACCCCCACTTTTTGCTGATGTTTCACTGTTTTTCGACTTAGCCAGACTGAGGCCCTGCTAATCAGGACCCCAGTCTATCTGCTTTCTACTCTAAATTGACTGTATGTACTTTAAGTACACTCCAGATTGGATTCTGGGGTACCCTTGTGAGTCCCTAGTATATGGTATACTATCTACCCAGGGCATAGGTACCCCTGAGGCCTACCAGGGGCTGCAGCATGTATTGTGCCACCCCTGGGAAGCCTTTTAAAATGACACAACAGGTCTGCTACAGCAGCCTGTGTAAGGTGGTATATGCACCCCTTACTGAGATATAGGTTCCCTATATCTCTCCATATCACTGCACATGTAAACCTATCAGTCACCCCTATGGCAGGCCTTAACAATCCTGAAGGCAGGGTGCTGGGTTTCATGTGAGAGGGTGCCCATGCATGAGCAGAGCCCCTCTGCAGCTTTCGGAATCTTCATTCCGGAGTTGTTTGTGATGCAGCCAGACCATATACTCTTAAGTGCATTATAACCCCGCTGTCAATGCTAACTTGAGAATGGCTGCATGGAAACATGTCGTGTTTGGTGTCAAACACCTTGGAATCATACCTCCATCCCAGTGCTGGGGTGGGAGGTATGATTCCTCCCTTCTAGAGGGAGCCACATGGCATCACCGGTACACCCGGTACCAGCTTAACAGAACCCTGGCATCACAAAATGGATGCTGCAGCCACAGACACGAGTCTGCCCTCCTGCTGCTGGACGAAACTCCGGCAGGGGAGGCCTGGACAATACGGTTCCTGTCACAGGGAGGTGTGACCACCTCCCAGACAGGCTTTAGTGTATTGGGGCTGGGTGGGTGCACTCCAAGAGTGCTTTGAAGTCTGCACTGGGGGCACATTTGGTGTCCCTGTGCATAGTCCAGCTCAAACCGGTTGCAGGGGCTACCAGCCCCTGCTCTGGCACGAAACTGGACAAAGGAAATGGGTGTAGCCACCCCTCTTTCCTGACCCTCCCATAGGTGGGTCCCCAGAGTTTGTCCCACCCCTTCCTTGGGTATAAAGAAGGAAACCCTGACTACAGGACTTTAGATTACACCTGGACTAAACTCTGTTACCAAAAACCAAGTACTTCGACGATCTACAATACGCTGGATGACTGAAGAATCTCCCTTGGAGTAAAGGAGTTACTCCCCTGCAAGGCAGGCACCTTTAACGCAACTGACCGGTTGGCATCTCCGAAGCTCCTGTGGACTCCGAAGAATATTGCCACACAGGAGGTGGGTTTCCAAGGTCTCTGAGGTCGATCTGTGCCCACAGCAAGTCTGAGGCCCGTATCCCTCGTGGAGACAGTGCAACCCGAACCCCTGGACACCGCGACCATTTGCAGAAGCATCAGCTTTCCGGCAACCCCTGAGGCTGAGCTTTGGGTTACTTGTAGCCCTGACCCCGAGCAGTAATTGCACTGAAGATTGCTGGCCTACACTCAACGAGTGTTCCATGGGCCGCCATTTTGTGATTCCTCTTGAGGTCCTTTTGCGATCCCTGGTCCGTTGACCTGTGGGTCCCCAAGAAGGCAACTCTAACTTTTATTGAGCTTCCCTGGTTGCTCCAGACGTGCCCTGACTCTCCATCGCTTGGGGAGTCCCCAGGACCTTGCTGGTCCGCAAAGACGGATCTTTTCTCTTCCTGCGTGGCTTGCTGTTGCCAAGGCTTGTTGTGGTCAATCCGATCACCGACACCCCAGCACTCGACATCCTTTGTGGGACAGCTCGAATCTGTCTCCTGGTCATCTTCGACGTCTCAGGGACCCCGTGGCTGCAGAGTCAAGCTTCACCTCTTCGCACCTGAAGCACCCGACATCGGTGGGCATTCGATTGCTCCGCTCCTGGTCACTGGCTAGTGACCCAGACTCTGTCCCCTCTGCTTTCAGGTTCTTCACATCTTCGATCCAGGCTTGGATCCACCCGGACACTTTTCTTCTTCATGGCAGCAGCACTTTGCAGCAAATCGCCATTGAAAACAACGACGATTCCCGACACCCTTTGACACCTATGCACCCGGCTTCCCTGGGTGAGGTAACTCGAGTACTCCGGTGCTCCCATGGGTGTTGGCCCTAGAACCCCTTAAGTTTAAAGGGGTTTGCTGAAAGTCCTCTCCTAAGTGTCCTTTTGCTTTAAAATTCCACCCGCGACTTTCCGCATTGAATCCTACGGCGCTCGCGGCTGTGTTCTCACACTGCACACGTCCCCCGTGGGTCTCCTGTGTCACTACCTTGGGTGGTTCCTTGGGGTCCCAGCGATTCTACGTGCTCTAGGCACTGTGTCTAGTCAAGTCGTGGTTCTTATACCACTTTCTTAGTATATGGTTTGGTCCCCCCTGGGGCCCAGTGTATATTGTGCTATTTACTGTCGTTTTAATACTGTGATATTGTGTATCTTGGACTCTAATCTCATAAAGAGATTAGTAGTGAGTGTTTAGAAATAAATACATATATTTTATATATATCTTGTGTGGTTCTCCTTTCATTTGGTCATTCAAGAGGTTATAATCTGGTAAACCAAGCTGCTTTACACTCCTTCAAGACTTAGCCTGAAGGCTGCTCTCCACAGCTACCACTAGGATAGCTTTCTATAAGGTTGTCTTTAAACCTACCATCAATAAGTGTCATTTGGACTGGTGCAAGGTGCCCACTATAACTAGTGGACAGCATATGCCAGGCCAACTTCTCACATTGGTGTGCAGCGGTTGGATTCAAGCTTGCTATTGCTTTACCAGATAATCTCTTTGAGTGACTAACTGAAAACCACTATAGGTACATAGGTACATATAAATCAAGTTTAGAATACAGTACGTTCTACTTGTAGGAGAGTAGGATCTGCTTCACATGGGTACCCCCACTTTTTGCTGATGCTTCACTGTTTTTCGACCTTAGTCTGGCTGGGGCCCTGCTAATCAGAACCCCAGCCTAGCTGCTTCCTCTTTAAAATGGTTTCCATGTGCCTTAGGCACATCTCTGATTGGAATCTGGAGTGCCCTTATAAGTCCCTAGTATATGGTATACTATGTACCCAGGGCATAGGTACCTCAGAGGCCTACCAGGGGCTGCAGCATGTATTGTGCCACCCCTGGAAGGCCATCCAAAATGACACCACAGGTCTGCTACTGCAGCCTGGGTAAGGTGGTGCATGCACTCCCTTACTGTGATATAGGCTACCTATATCACTACATACATACACACATATAAACCTATAAGTCACTCCTATGGCAGGCCTTATCAATCCTGAAGGCAGAGTGCGTGGTTCCTATGTGAGAGGGTGCCCCTGCATGAGCTGTGCCCCTCTGCAGCGTTCGGAGACCCTTCTCTGATGCCGTTTGTAGTGCAGCCCGACCATATACTCTTAAGCGCATTATAACCTCGCGTTAAATGCTAACTTTGGGATGGCTGCACGGAAACATGTCGTGTTTGGTGTCAAACATCTTGGAATACTACCCCCCCGCCAGTTCTGGCGGCGGGGGTAGCATTCCACCCTTCTAGAGGGAGAGACATGTACACACCGGTGTACCCGGTACTGACTTTCCAGAGCCCTGGCATCACAAAATGGATGCCGCTGCCACAGACATGAGTCTGGCCTCCTGCTGCTGACCGAAACTCCGGCAGGGGAGGCCTGGACAATAGGTTTCCTGTCCCAGGGAGGTGTAACCACCTCCCCAGACAGGATAGTGTGTATTGGGGCTGGGCGGGAGCACTCTCTGGTGCTTTGAAGTCCTGCACTGGGGGCACATTTGGTGTCCCTGTGCATACCCCAGTTCAAACCGGCTCAGGGGCTTCCAGCCCCTGCTCTGGCGCGAAACTGGACAAAGGGAAAGGGTGTAACCACCCCTCTGCCCTGACCCTCCCATAGGTGGGGCCACATAGTATGTCCAACCCCTACCTTAGTATAAGTATGGGACCCCAGTCCTTAGGACTTTAGATTTACCTGGACGAAACTCTGACACAGAATCCTGGACCTTCGATGCTCTACTTCTAGATTAGAGGACTGAAGAATCTCCCTTGGGGTCAAGGAGTGACTCCCCTGCTTGGCAGGCACCAAAGAAGCTATTGTCCGGTCTGCATCGCTGAAGCTCCCGTCGGACGCCGAAGTCCTTGCATCACCAGTGGTGGATTTCCAGACTTCCCCGAGGCTGCCCTGAGTCCCCAGCAAAGCTGAGGCCCGCAGCTGTCGTGGGTAACGTGGAACCGTGACCCCTGGACACCGATCGCATTTGCAAGTGCATCCTCTTCTGGGTCTCCCACGAAGTCGTGCTTTGGGCTCCGAGTAGCCCCAGCCTCCAGCACCAACTGCACCGAAGATCACTGGCCTCCACTCCACGAGTGTCCTGTGAGCCAGCTCCACGTGCGTCGACTCGAGGCTCCTTCGCGGTCGCTAAACCGTTGGCTAGTAGGCCCTCCCGAAGGCCAATCTTCTTCTGCTTGGGCTCCCTGGTTGCTCCAGGCGTGCCCTGACTTACCCTCGCTGGGTGAGTCCCCCAGACCTTGCTGGTCTGCAACATCGTCCTTCTTCCATTTCCACGAGACTTGCCGTTGCCAAGGCTTGTTGGGTCCAATCCGGTCGCCGACACCCCTGCAATCGACAGACGTCGTGGGACAGCTCGAATCCAGCTCCTGGTCGTCGTCGACGCCTCCTGGACCTCGTGGCTGAAGAGTCAAGACGACCGTCAACCTACCTGAAGCACTCGACATCGGTGGGCATCTGCTCATCGCCTTCCTGGTCACTGGCTTGTGACGCAGACTCTGTCCCCTCTGCTTTCAGGTTCTTCAGATCTTCGATCCACCTTTGGATCCACCCGAACACTTTCGACTTGGCCGCCAGCAGCACTTTGCAGCAGATCGCCATTGAAAGCGACGACGAAACCCGACCCCGAAAGACACCTATGCACCCGGCTCCCCTGGGTGAGGTAACTCGAGTACTCTGGTGCTCCCGTGGGTATTGACACTAGAACAGCCTAGTTCTCAAAGGGTTTGCTCCAAGTTTTCCTCTAAGTGTCCCTTTTCTTTTAAATTCAAATCGCGACTTTCCCCATAGAAGTTAACGGCGATTCGCGGCTGTGTTCATACACTGCACGCATCCCCCGTGGGTCCCCTGTGTCACTACCTTGGGTGGTTCCTTGTGGTCCAAGCACTTCTACAGGCTCTAGGCCTTGTGTCTAGCTCAGTCGTGGTTCTTATACCACTTTATTGGTATATGGTTTGGTACGCCCTAGGGCTCAAACGTGTATTTGTGCTATTACTGTAGATAACTAACTTATAACTTATGTACTTCGAACTCTAGCCTCATAAAGAGACTAGAGGGGTGTGTTTAGTAATAAATACATATATTTTGAATATATACCTGGTGTGGTCCTCTTTCATTTGGTCACTCAAGAGATTATAGACTGGTAAAACAAGCTGCTTTACATTCCTTCAAGACTTAGCCTGAAGGCTGCTCTCCATAGCTACCACTAGGATAGCTTTCAATAAAGGTTGTCTTTAACCTATCTCCAATAAGGGTTGTTTGGACTGGTGCAAGGTGCCCACTATAATTAGTGGACAGCATATGCCAGGCCAAATTCTCACACTACTGAACTTAGAGTTGTGTGTCAAGGGCATAGCACACCCTTTCTACAACTCAAGAGAGTTTCAGTTCCCACTAGAGTAGGTAGGTGCATACACCACACCACACTAGAATGTCTTCAAGGCCTGAAGTCAGTGACTCCTTGCCCACTAGGTATGACAATCTCACATTCCAGGAATTGAGAAATATGTGTACCTCTAGGAAACTGAAGACAGGGAGACATGCAAGCACTCAACACCTCATAGAGGCTTTGCTGTTAGATGACCTCAGAAGGACCCCAGGGTCTGATGAGGCAGGCAAGTTGGGTGGGACAGCAGAAGAGGAAAGGCCAGGTAGTGAACACTACTATGACCCAGACTCTGATGCTGGACAGGAGGATCAAAATGATTCCAACCTGGATAATCCAATTCTTCCTGCAGGTGAGGAAGGCCTCAGTGGCCCTCTCTTCACTCCCCCAGGAAGGGTTAATAGTGTACCAAGAAGATCAAGATCTCCTTCTCAGGAATCTAATAATTCTAGTACTTCTATAGGGTCCTCTGCTTCTCATAAAAGGTCATCCTCTTATGAGAAGAAATGCCAACTGCTTGAGTTTGAGAAAGCTAACCTCAGGATCAAGAGAGAGCAATTGGCCTTAGACAGGGAATCCCTGGAGCTTCAGAGAGCTTCACAGAAAATGGGACTAGGGTCCCATGGTGGCAGCAGCAGTGTCCCTAGAGGTAGAGATCATACTCATGACCATAGGAACCTGAACAAGATTGTCCCTCCTACCAGAGTGGGGATGACATCCACAAATGGATAACTGTACTTGAGAGGGCCTGTATGGTACAGAGGGTCCCTCAGGAGCAGTGGGCAGCAATCTTGTGGCTCTCCTTTGCAGACAAAGGTAGAGACAAGCTCCTCACTGTAAGAGAAGAGGATGCTGACAACTACAAAGTCCTAAAGAGTGCTCTGATTGAAGGGTTTGGCCTAACCACTGAACAATACAGGTTAAAGTTCAGAGATACCCAAAAGGCACAGACTCAGGACTGGGTTGACTTTGTTGATTGTGCTACTAAGGCTCTGGAAGGCTGGTTACTTGGCAGTAAGGTGTGTGATTTCAAAGGATTGTATAATTTAATCATGAGAGAGCAGATCCTTAATAACTGTCAAAATCAACTGTTGCATCAGTACCTGGTGGACTCTGATCTGACCTCTCCCCAAGAATTGGGTCAGAAGGCAGACAAGTGGGTCAGAACCAGGGTGAGTCAGAAGGTTCAGAACCAAGGTGGTGACTCTAAGAAGCAAGATTCTAAGAACTCTGATAAGGGTGGGGAGAAGGGTAAAGACCAGAAGTCTTCTCAAGGGCCCCAAAAATCTGCATCTGGTGGGGAGTCCCAATCAAACAAAGGAAAAGGCCAAAAGAAACCATGGTGTAAAATCTGTAAGCAGAAAACCCATTGGACTAGTGATTGTACCAAGACCAAAGAATCAACTCCAGCCACCATTGCCCCTAAGGCAACTGTTTCCCCTAGTTCAGCTCCAAGTGGTGGTGTTCCAAATAAGGGTGTAGTAGGGTTAACCCTGGGATCTGAGATGGACTCTGGCCTAGTCAGAGTTCCAACTCAGGCTGTACTGATCTGTGATGGAGGCATGGATATGTCCTCCTATGTGAGTCCCAGTAATCTGGGCAAATACAGACAGCAGCCCTTAATTAATGGAAGAGAGGCTTTGGCATTCAGGGACACAGGAGCAAGTGTCACAATGGTGACAAAAGATCTTGTAGCCCCTGAGCAGATCATACTTGGTGAAATGTACCAAGTGACCAATGCTAGCAATGTCAGGACAGACCATTCCCTGGCAGTTGTTAATTTCTCCTGGGGAGGGGTAACTGGCCCCAAGAAGGTTGTGATAAGTGCAGACCTCCCTGTTGAATGCTTGCTTGGAAATGATTTGGAAAGTTCAGCTTGGGCTGAAGTTGAACTCAGGACCCATGCAGAAATGTTGGGCATCCCTGCAGATGTGTTTGCTATGACCAGGTCACAGGCAAAAATGTCTAAAACTGAACAGGCCCTGGATTCTGGAAGAATGGACCAGGTGCCTCCCAAGAGGAGGAGCAGTAGGGTTAAGGCAGTGTCTTCCCCCTGCCTCAGAATGCAGATCAGTCTCTTGAGGGAGATGATCTCAGTCCTGAAGAAGGAACTGTCCCAGAGGAGCTTGAACCTGATCAGGTTGAGTTCTTGGGGACAGGGGCCCTTCCAGGGCAGATCTGAGCCAGGAGTAACTGAGCTGCCCCTCTCTTGAACCCCTCAGACAGCAAGCTGCTGCTGAGGCTGCTGGGAGTGCTAGTGGTACCCATAGGATCTATTGGGATGATGGACTCCTTTACTCAGAGTGTAGAGACCCCAAGCCTGGAGCCACCAGGAGGTTGGTTATACCTCTGAAGTTTAGGAGCTTCCTATTGACCCTAGCACATGATATCCCATTGGCAGGACACCTAGGCCAAAATAAGACTTGGGACAGAATTGTCCCTCACTTTCATTGGCCTCATATGTCTGAGGACACCAAGGAGTTTTTTCGCTCCTGTGTCACCTGTCAAGCCAGTGGCAAGGCAGGTAGCACTACAAAGGCAACCCTCATACCACTACCTGTGGTGGGGGTTCCCTTTGAAAGGGTAGGGATTGACATTGTTGGTCCCCTAGACCCTCAAACAGCATCTGGGCACAGATTTATCCTGGTGGTGGTGGACCATGCCACTAGGTACCCAGAAGCAATTCCCCTAAGGACCACCACAGCTCCTGTGGTGGCAAGGGCCCTCCTGGGAATCTTTTCCAGGGTGGGTTTTCCTAAGGAGGTAGCATCCGACAGAGGTGCAAACTTCATGTCTAGTTACTTGACTGCTATGTGGAAGGAGTGTGGAGTAAATGATAAATTTACCACCCCCTATCACCCACAATGCAATGGTTTAGTTGAAAGGTTCAACAAAACCTTGAAGGGCATGATTAAAGGTCTCCCAGAAAAGCTTAGGCACAGATGGGACATACTTTTGCCCTGCGTTCTCTTTGCCTACAGAGAGGTTCCACAGAAGGGGGTTGGTTACAGCTCATTTGAGCTTCTGTTTGGACATCCAGTTAGGGGTCCATTGTGTCTAGTGATGGAGGGATGGGTGTTACCTCTCAAACCCCCTAAACAGGATATTGTGGACTATGTACTTGGTCTCCGCTCCCGGATGGCTGAGTACATGAAGAAGGCAACTAAAAACCTTGAGGCTAGCCAGGAATTACAAAAGGCCTGGCATGACCAAAAGGCTGTGTTGACTGTTTATCAGCCAGGACAGAAAGTATGGGTGTTGGAGCCTGTGGCCCCAGCAGCCCTCCAAGACAAGTGGAATGGCCCCCATACCATTGTTGAACAGAAGGGAGAGGTTACCTACCTGGTGGACCTTGGAACTCCCAGGAGCCCCCACAGGGTGCTCCAAGTCAACAGACTGAAACCATATGTTGACAGAGCAGACATGGGCTTGCTCATGGCTACTGATGAGGGACAGGAGGAAGAGAGTGATCCACTCCCTGACCTGCTCTCTCAGAACCCTGATGATGGATCAGTAGATGGTGTAGCCTTGGCAGGCAGCCTCACTGACCAGCAGCAAACTGATTGCAGAAAAGTTCTCAATCAGTTCAGACATATGTTCTCTCTGACTCCAAGTCAGACTACCTGGTGCACTCATGTAGTGGACACTGGGGACAGTCTGCCTGTTAAAATTAAGATTTACAGGCAACCTGACCAAGTCAGGGACTGCATCAGGACTGAAGTCCAGAAGATGTTGGGTTTGGGTGTGATTGAACCCTCAGATAGCCCTTGGGCTAGTCCAGTAGTCTTATTGCCTAAACCTCACACCCAGGGTGGTAAGAGAGAGATGAGGTTTTGTGTAGACTACAGAGGTCTCAATGCAGTCACTAGGACTGATGCCCATCCAATCCCTAGGGCAGATGATCTCATAGAAACTTTGGCATCAGCCAAGTTTCTCAGCACATTTGACCTGACAGCTGGCTACTGGCAAATCAGACGAGCTGAGGATGCAAAAGCCAAAACAGCATTTTCTACCCCTAGTGGGCACTACCAATTTGTGGTGATGCCCTTTGGTTTGAAAAATGCACCTGCCACTTTTCAAAGGTTGGTGAACAAAGTCCTTACAGGCCTGGAAGCCTATAGTGCAGCATATCTAGATGATATTGCTGTCTTTAGCTCCACCTGGGAGGTTCACCTGGTCCACCTGAGAAATGTTTTAGAGGCCCTGCAAAAGGCAGGCCTCACTATCAAGGCCACCAAGTGCCAGTTAGGGCAGGGCCAAGTTGTATACCTGGGCCACCTTGTGGGTGGAGGCCAGGTTCAACCAGTGCAGAGCAAAATCCAGACCATAATGGACTGGGTTGCTCCCACTACCCAGACTCAGGTCAGAGCTTTCTTGGGCCTGACTGGGTACTACAGAAGATTTGTCAAAGGTTATGGATCCATAGTGACCCCTTTGAATGACTTGACTTCTAAAAGAATGCCCAAGAAAGTTCAGTGGACAGTGAGTTGTCAAAAGGCATTTGATGACCTGAAGCAGGCCATGTGCACTGCTCCCATTCTGCAAAGTCCTGGTTACTCCAAGCAATTCATTGTCCAAACAGATGCATCTGAGTTGGGGGTAGGAGCTGTACTATCACAATTGAATGATGAAGGTCAGGATCAGCCAGTAGCTTTTATTAGCAGAAGGTTGACCCCCAGAGAGAAACGTTGGTCACCCATTGAGAGGGAGGCCTTTGCTGTGGTTTGGGCCTTGAAGAAGCTGAGGCCATACTTGTTTGGCACTCACTTCATTGTTCAGACAGACCACAAGCCCCTCTTATGGCTAAAACAGATGAAGGGTGAAAACCCCAAACTGTTGAGGTGGTCCATTTCCCTACAGGGGATGGACTATACAGTGGAACATAGACCTGGGAGTAACCATGCCAATGGACTCTCCAGATATTTCCACTTAGAACATGAAGACTCAACTGGTCAAGGTTAGTTTAATGTCCTGACATTTGGGGGGGTTGTGTAGGAGAGTAGGATCTGCTTCTTATGGTTACCCCCACTTTTTGCTGATGTTTCACTGTTTTTCGACTTTAGTCTGGCTGGGGCCCTGCTATTCAGGACCCTAGCCTAGCTGCTTCCTCTCTAAATTGATTCCCTGTACCTTAGGTACACCACAGATTGGATTCTGGGGTGCCCTTATCAGTCCCTAGTATATGGTATACTATGTACCCAGGGCATAGGTACCCCAGAGGCCTACCAGGGGCTGAAGCATGTAGTTACCCCCACTTTTTGCTGATGTTTCACTGTTTTTCGACTTAGCCAGACTGAGGCCCTGCTAATCAGGACCCCAGTCTATCTGCTTTCTACTCTAAATTGACTGTATGTACTTTAAGTACACTCCAGATTGGATTCTGGGGTACCCTTGTGAGTCCCTAGTATATGGTATACTATGTACCCAGGGCATAGGTACCCCTGAGGCCTACCAGGGGCTGCAGCATGTATTGTGACACCCCTGGGAAGCCTTTTAAAATGACACAACAGGTCTGCTACAGCAGCCTGTGTAAGGTGGTATATGCACCCCTTACTGAGATATAGGTTCCCTATATCTCTCCATATCACTGCACATGTAAACCTTTCAGTCACCCCTATGGCAGGCCTTAACAATCCTGAAGGCAGGGTGCTGGGTTTCATGTGACAGGGTGCCCATGCATGAGCAGAGCCCCTCTGCAGCTTTCGGAATCTTCATTCCGGAGTTGTTTGTGATGCAGCCAGACCATATACTCTTAAGTACATTATAGCCCCGCGGTAAATGCTAACTTGAGAATGGCTGCATGGAAACATGTCGTGTTTGGTGTCAAACACCTTGGAATCATACCTCCACCCCAGTACTGGGGTGGGAGGTATGATTCCTCCCTTCTAGAGGGAGCCACATGGCATCACCGGTACACCCGGTACCAGCTTAACAGAACCCTGGCATCACAAAATGGATGCTGCAGCCACAGCCACAGCAGGAGTCTGCCCTCCTGCTGCTGGACGAAACTCCAGCAGGGGAGGCCTGGACAATAGGGTTCCTGTCACAGGGAGGTGTGACCACCTCCCAGACAGGCTTTAGGGTATTGGGGCTGGGTGGGTGCACTTCAAGAGTGCTTTGAAGTCTGCACTGGGGGCACATTTGGTGTCCCTGTGCATAGTCTAGCTCAAACCGGTTGCAGGGGCTACCAGCCCCTGCTCTGGCGCGAAACTGGACAAAGGAAATGGGTGTTGCCACCCCTCTTTCCTGGCCCTCCCATAGGTGGGTCCCCAGAGTTTGTCCCACCCCTTCCTTGGGTATAAAGAAGGAAACCCTGACTACAGGACTTTAGATTACACCTGGACTAAACTCTGTTACCAGAAACCAAGTACTTCGACGATCTACACTACACTGGATGACTGAAGAATCTCCCTTGGAGTAAAGGAGTTACTCCCTTGCAAGGAAGGCACCTTTAACGCAACTGACCGGTTGGCATCTCCGAATCTCCTGCGGACTCCGAAGAATATTGCCACACAGGAGGTGGGTTTCCGAAGTCTCTGAGGTTGATCTGTGCCCACAGCAAGTCTGAGGCCCGTATCCCTCATGGAGACCGTGCAACCCAAACCCCTGGACACCGCAACCATTTGCAGAAGCATCAGCTTTCCGGCAACCCCTGAGGCTGAGCTTTGGATTACTTGTAGCCCTGACCCCAAGCTGTAATTGCACTGAAAATTGCTGGCCTACACTCAACGAGTGTTCTGTGGGACGCCCTTTTGTGATTCCTCTTGAGGTCCCTTTGCGATCCCTGGTCTGTTGACCTGTGGGTCCCCAAGAAGGCAACTCTAACTTTTATTGGGCTTCCCTGGTTGCTCCAGACGTGCCCTGACTCTCCATCGCTTGGGGAGTCCCCAGGACCTTGCTGGTCCGCACAGACGCATCTTTTCTCTTCCTGCGTGGGTTGCTGCTGCCAAGGCTTGTTGTGGTCAATCCGATCACCGACACCCCAGCACTCGACATCCTTTGTGGGACAGCTCGAATCCGGCTCCTGGTTCTCTTCGACATCTCCGGGACCCCGTGGCTGCAGAGTCAAGCTTCACCTCTTCGCACCTGAAGCACCCGACATCGGTGGGCATTCGATTGCTCCGCTCCTGGTCACTGGCTAGTGACCAGACTCTGTCCCCTTTGCTTTCAGGTTCTTCACATCTTCGATCCAGGCTTGGATCCACCCGGACACTTTTCTTCTTCACGGCAGCAGCACTTTTCAGCAGATCGCCATTGAAAACAACGACGATTCCTGACACCCTTTGACACCTATGCACCCGGCTTCCCTGGGTGAGGTAACTCAAGTACTCCGGTGCTCCCGTGGGTGTTGGCCCTAGAACCCCTTAAGTCTAAAGGGGTTTGCTGAAAGTCCTCTCCTAAGTGTCCTTTTGCTTTAAAATTCCAACCGCGACTTTCCACATTGAATCCTACGGCGCTCGCGGCTGTGTTCTCACACTGCACACGTCCCCCGTGGGTCTCCTGTGTCACTATCTTGGGTGGTTTCTTGGGGTCCCAGCGATTCTACGTGCTCTAGGCACTGTGTCTAGTCAAGTCGTGGTTCTTATACCACTTTCTTAGTATATGGTTTGGTCCCCCCCTGGGGCCGAGTGTATATTGTGCTATTTACTGTCGTTTTAATACTGTGATATTGTGTATCTTGGACTCTAATCTCATAAAGAGATTAGTAGTGAGTTTTTAGAAATAAATACATATATTTTATATATATCTTGTGTGGTTCTCCTTTCATTTGGTCATTCAAGAGGTTATAATCTGGTAAACCAAGCTGCTTTACACTCCTTCAAGACTTAGCCTGAAGGCTGCCCTCCACAGCTACCATTAGGATAGCTTTCTATAAGGTTGTCTTTAAACCTACCATCAATAAGGGTCGTTTGGACTGGTGCAAGGTGCCCACTATAACTAGTGGACAGCATATGCCAGGCCAACTTCTCACACATAACATAACATAACTCGTGTATCTGACCATAACTGTTAGAAATGGGGGTCTCTTGTTGGCAATGGTTTGCACCTTTGTTCAAGTAGGGACCCTTCCTTCTAGACAGGATAAGGGGGATACACTACTGAAATAACCCCTGCTCACCCCTTTGGTAGCTTGGCACGAGCAGTCAGGCTTATCTCAGAGGCAGTATTACAGTGAAAACACTACAAAAGGACACCACACCAGGTTAGAAAAATATCCAATACTTTATATATTCAAAACAAGACCAAAACGATAAGAATCCAACATACAATACTTGAAAATATGCACTTTGCAAGAATAACCTTAAAAATAATGCAGTTCCTTGAAGTCGGTAGCTCCTTCCGGTGCTACCGTGCTGCTGAAAACAACCGAATCAAACAGTTCTGTCCAACCGCGTCAGTCGAGGTGTCAGCAGACTTGTAAACAGTACCTTTTCGTTGCAGCCGATCATGTTGGTGCGAGTCGGTCGTGGTAACCATCGCGATGTGAAGTGAAGCGTTGCAGCGTGCGGTGCCCTCAAAGGACAGTGCAGGCAGGGGCTCAGTGACGGTCGTCCAGCGGCTTCGGTGAGGCCAGGGCTGCGGTGCGGAGTGAGGCGGTGCTTGTTGCGGTGCTGGCAGGTCACGGTGCAAGCAACAGAGCTGGTTGGTGTGAGGTGGTGTCGGTCGGCCCAGACTGCGGTGTGGGACGAGGCGGCGTGTCGTGAGACTTACGAGCAGTGCTCCCAAGCCACGATGCGGTCACGGGTGTTGAAGTCAGCAGACAGCGACGGCGTCGGTGAGACAAGGGCAGCGAAGTGAAGCGAGGCGGTGTAGAGTACGGTGCCCACAGGTCACAGTGTTGTGTAGTTCCTAGGAATCCCCGTGACCTGCACGTTTTGGATGACCTAAACTGAGGGCTTGGTGTCCAAACCGATTCCGGACACCCCCACAGGATATGTCAGCCGTTAGACCAGCTAGCTCTACAGTGCCACTACCACTCCCCTGTATTCTACAGTGGTGTAGGTAGTTTCTGGCAACCACTGAACATGACAACCCTGATTCCTCAGGGATCGTGGAAAACAGTACCGTACTTTTCACTCAGTCACTCGTGCCTACTTATTCTCAGAAAATACACAAGAGGGCAATAAGGACGTTTTCAGTAAGTATTTATTGGTCCAGCGTCAGTCTTGTGTAAAACATATTTGCTGGGCCAATCAGGAGACAGCATAGGAAAAAGATTGCAAGTGCTAATATGGTAAATAGTATATACATTTCTACCATAATGCTAAAAAGATTAACATATACAGTTCAGATAAAATAGTAGCTTTTGCATAATCCTATAATGCACGCCCTAAGTAATTTGCTTAAATGTACCTAGCCTAGATCTGTATGTGTAGCATGTATATGCGTATCTGTATATATCTAGCCAAGAATTCCCTAGTGATGAACCAGCCCCCTCACCTGATGGTTGAGAATGAAGGAACCCGTCTCTGTTTCGAGGATGACACCCCACAAGGGATGTCAGACCACTGTGTGTCGAAGATTCAGCATGCAGGACCACGTGTCAGCTTGGAAGGAATTCTCCTCTAATTTGCAGGGGGGAATAAGGGTCTTATATACTAGAGTGGTCACTCCAGGGTTTCTTCTAGAATCAATATTTTTTTTAAACAATCATGAATGTTTTGAACACAATCATCAATGTTTTGAAAACAATCATAAATGCTTTTCCAAACAAATGTGATCATGCACAGCTGGCTGTTGGCCAAGGATAAAAAAAAGTGGTGACCCTTATACAGAGTAAGTATGCTGTGCCTGAGGACATGTTTATGTGAGTCAGGTTCAGGGAGTAGGTTAGAATACTAAGAGCTGGTGTCGAAGAGACAGGAGCAAGCCACTAGGTAAAAGGTCACCTGTTTCAGAACCGTTATTGTGGTGTGGATGGGACAATAAAATGTAAAAAGGGGTATACATGACAGGACTAGCCTAAAGGACATGACACCCACTCCTCATCAAAGGCCAACATGGTCAGCTAAATAATGATAAAGCTCAAGCTATAAAAAGCATAAAAAATAATTTGAAACTTAAGATACTAAAAAGCATTTCTTTAAAAGTCTGTTAAAAATGTCCATAAAACTATTTACTCTAAAAAGCATTCGAAAGGTCCTCTAAACTTGTATATGTTGTTATTATTTCACTGAGCACCTTGAAAGCCATGAAGCTCAGTTAGAGCAGAGGGGAAAATATAAAACAAAGTCAGATTTTACCTTCAATTTAGTAAATGTTTAAAAAGTTGCCAAATGGTTGCCAGCACAGGAGAGGCCAAATTGTTTATGAATCCTACGCTGAAGACTCAACATCGCTGAACATCGTATCCGCAGGTGGTAATCCCTCTAGAACTTCCAGTATCATGTCGAGTGAGCAAAGATGTTCATCTCCGGTTCCCACAGCAGCCGCCGGGGAAAAATAATGATAATAATAATAATACTGGAGCTTATATAGCGCAAACAGCTACCTCAAACAGAGGTGTCCCGGCGCTCTAACAGTAGGCATTACGCGCATAGAGGTCCAGGCATTGATCCCAAGCCTAATCAAGCCTAAAGAGCCAAAAATTAGATGCCTGCACGCCTGATACCGATGCCTGTACCTCTGGAGCAGAGCCGATATGCCTTCCAACAGGAGCGAAAGCATCCCTTGGAGGCTCTAGAAATGCTGTCAACAACATGGGAATACGCTGTGGACAACTGTGCACTTGGGCCTGCAAAGGCGCCAGGAGCACTTCTATGTCTGGCAGCGCAACCGATGGAAGTGTCAGACACAGGTCTAACACGCAGCCGAATCCACAGAAGAGGCAACGGAACACAGGCAGGATACAGTCTAACCAGACCGGTCTGAAAGACAGGAACCAATGCTCACTCAGCTCTCAAAGCCGAGGCGTACCCAGGTAGAACACCATAGGCTCACGACAACGTCGTTCCAGCAGTGTTCTCTCCATGTCTTGAGGGATTGAGAAGTCCATTGCGAAGCAATAGAATTAAAATCAGGATGCCCGCTACTGATAGCAGGACAAAAGGAGGCCCTCTAAAAACGCTTCAAAGTACCGAGTGTATGAAAGCTGGAATTACTCCGAAGATGGTCTGAAAGGTGGTTAAGAGACCTGATCCAAGTTGCTTAAATAAGTGTACGATCCCACTCGTATTAGACATGTTAAAGATACGATGAACCATTTCTCCAAAATGAATCGGGAAATTCGTACGGACCAGGGCCTGTATCTGTGGAAGACCTTGCAATCTGGAGATCAAAAGTCTCTCGGGCTGAAGTTAAGGCCACATTTTGTTGAAACAACATGGCTTTCAGTCTGCTCAGAGAATCAAACCTAATACTGGAAACATTCAATGAAGTCCACTGTGGTGCCTCCCTAACTGCGAGCGAGGGGAAACAATACTTGCTTACAGCAAACAACCATGAAGTTTACTGTGACTAGAAATGCGATGCCTGGCGCAATCCCGCCAACAGCCTTGATCATTCAACATTAAATAACTGCCATTCGAGAGCAATTTGAAATCGGATGAATCACGGCAGCTGGGGAGCCTTTCAAGTAGCAAGATAGGTTCGCTTTTGAGGCATTACACGCTCCATGAAGCGACACTTCTTTGCTCACGAAAGACCCACTTAAAGCCTTCCTGCAGTCTGTACCACTTAAGAAAACTTCTGTGTCCTTATTTCTGCACCTATATCTATACAGTAACTCCCATGTTTCTTGTATGTACCATTCACCTAATGCCTCATACCGGCCTGCTTGGATGTATTTGAGGCAGTATTGGAACTGGAATGTTGTGATTGTCAGTGTGATATAGCCATGAATTAACCATTCCGTAGATGGTGGCTCAGCTACTGTAAAAGGTAACTTCTCTAATTTTTCAATGAGCAGTATGGTGTACTTTGCATCTCTGCGTGCCTTGGTCAATTGTCTGTCGGTCACATTATAATCCGAGAATACATTTGTGC
This sequence comes from Calotriton arnoldi, assembly GCA_963921515.1. NCBI lineage: Eukaryota > Metazoa > Chordata > Amphibia > Caudata > Salamandridae > Calotriton > Calotriton arnoldi. Next base: position 138,869 of record CAWUFW010013218.1, read on the forward strand.
TGTTAATGTACCGCCATGGCACATGGCCAGAAGGCAAAGATTGAAGCGTCCAGCTTAAAAGCAAAATGGAGCGCAATTGAGATTGCCCATATTGTAGTATAGACAAATCTTGTTCCATTATGTCAATAGCTTAGGACACAATGTTGCTCAGTGAATAAATACGTGAAGAATGTGTGGTCATACCATTATCCACCACAGCCAAGGCCTTTTCAAGGTTAATTCTATCAATCTCACATAATCTCTCAGCAGCATCCTGTTGGGAGACTTTCAACAGTTCATTGTAGATGGCATATAAGAAGCGTTTCTTACGTGGTTTCTTGGGACCTAGCAAGAAATCCCTAAGATCCATGTTGTCTGGTAGAAGGGACAAGTGTTGTTTCACCTGTAATTGTGTTGAGTTTTTTAGCCATCCTAGGCACAACTTCCCAACACTATAAGTAGGCACTACTCCTGGGTCGTCTGTGTGTACCTAGCATGGGTCAGGCCTATGGATACTAAACCCTCCGGTGGTACCCTTGAATCTTGACTGACACCTATTTGTGGCGTTAGGCCAAACCAACCATCCCTTCAAATTGGGAGTTGAGGAATTGTGTGTACCATTCTGTATTATTGTACCCAGCATCTCCTCACTTATCAGTGTGTCATTTAATATACTTTCAATAGGTGTTGGCAAGGGAATGCGTGGTGTTTTCAGGTCTTTTATTTTTGCGAACCTATAGCAGGTAGTCTGTTGCACTGTTCTGTTCAGGAATATTATCTGGAATGGTATGAGGCAAGCTCTAAATATAGCCTTTGTTCCCTGAACCTGCCAATCTTTCGTCCACAGAAGGATTTTGTGTCTATTGCGTTCCTCCAATAGTCGAAACCTTGTATAGACAGTTGAGAGATGAATGGTGCTGAATATATAAGCTTTGTATTTGTCAGCATCATTTTCTTCACAGTTGCATTTGTCTGTGCTAGCTTATAATAGTATGACATTGGGTCTGATGTATTGAACCCTGAAAAGTATGCACATTTCTGTGCGAATGTGGCAGAACTACCTTTTGGTGGTGTCGGGCAATGTTTCCATTGATGGTAAGTGTTAACAGTGCGTGGAACATTCGCTTTATGCAAAAAGTGATGACCATAATGGTGGTAACAATACATACTGTCAAAGTCAGGTGTATCTTCATACAATTCCCTGTAAGAAAATGCAGCACATTGTTCTAAATCTGAGAGCATAGTAGTCACAGTCTCAATGTCCCAATCAACAGAGAGTGTACTTGGGGTAATGAAGTCATTCAATGAAATTTTGAACATGTGGAATTTTCAAATGTTCTGTAGAACCAAATACATCATATTTAACCCTCTCCCAAACTATACCATCCGGTACTGGAACTGCTGAAATGTTCACTAGGGACAGGTCTCTCTGTTCACGGTGTGATGACGTATGAGGTTTCAAGACCAAGTTCACTGGTTGTACTGCAGAGTGCTGTGGGAGGTAATGTCCATTCAGTAATAGGAAAAAGACAGTTACCATATCAATCCAAATTAACAGGGACAGGATCCCTAATGCAAACCAAAGGTGCAACCAAGGGTACACTAAGTAAGTCTTTTTCAGGCAGCGATAGAATTGTCGAAATTTTTCTTTTTTGGAAATAGATGGCGTTTGCTCTGGTTCACTTGGATCAGAAGAGAAGTCATCGAAGTTGATGAAGTAGCCAGACACAGTTCGATCTATCTTTGGTAGCTCAGCAGTGTTTGTAGAAGTGGCAGTCGCTTCTTGTGAAGGCACATTGATGTAGATGTCATTATTGGGCCGAATTGCAATTTGCGTTTCGTTTGCATTGGGACATTTGTCATCTTCAACTGGTGTAATTTTACTCCATTATTTGATACTCCTGCATCTTGCGCAGAGGAGACTAGGAATTTTATTAGTCTTTCCATCTAAACTTCCTGTATAGTAGCGAGAGGAGATCTGTGGCTACTCAGGATTCCACGTGGCCTGCTGTTGAGAATCGGCCACATAGTGTGGTTTGATCAGATCAATGGAGACAAATCTTTTTTCTTTTTTGCCGGCAAGAGGCGGAAAAAGTATTGTTCTTGTTCCTTGAACTGCCAGGACAGGTACATGTGGTCTGTAGGATGGCCCAAACTTCTTCTTGTCCACGATCTTTTCTCTGACCAGGTCCCCATCCTTCAGGACCCAGACAGGTCTTGCCGGAACCGGTTTCACTTCCACAGTGGCGGTACGTTTTACTTGGACATTGCTTTGTAATGCCCGGAATTCATTGAGTTCCTGTAAAACAGCCAAACGATCATTCAATTCAAATGGTTTTACATCCAGCACTGTGCTGGCACAATCGAAGGTCCGGTACCCACATTCTTGTCCCAAACAGGATCTCATAGGGGGTACGTCCTCCCAAGGAACTTCTTGGCATGTTGTTTAGTGCCCTTTGGACCCCATATAGGTGATTGACCCAACTCCCACCTGCACCTAATACCCTTGCTATTAAGGATTGCATTAGGTCCCGGTTTTTCCTCTCCACCACCAAATTTCCCTCAGGATGGTAGGGGGAGGAGTACCACAAGGCCACACCCATACTTTCCATGGCTTCCTTGTAAGCCCAAGAGGGAAACGCAGGGCCACGGTCGGAATGTAATGTACCAATTGTGTATGTGCCGATGAAGACTCGCAAATCCTTTATGACAGTTTGAGCGTCAGCCGAGCGCTCAGGCCGAACCCATAGAAATCTAGAGCATGAATCTACCGCCACCAAGATGGACTTGTAAGCCCCGTCAGAATTTAAGGGGCTGCAGTGATCCAAATAGACACGTGCGAGTGGTCTGCCTGAAATGAGCAATGGTGTTTGTGGTGGCCATGCTATGGTGGAACCTTTCATCTGCTGGCAGAAGTCGCACTTTAGGACATAAGCCTTGGTTTGTATAGACAAACCTGGTCACCAGAATCGCTGCTTCAGTAATGAAAGTGTAGTAGTGACTCCTGCGTGTGCTGAGCCCAGACCCTTGTGTGCAGCTAGAATTAAACCTAATCTGCGATCCATGTTTGGTATAACTCTATCCCCCACTCCTGGAATTTGAGCATATGGTGTGTTTTGCGCATCTAATTTATAGGAATATTTGAGTGGAAAGCCCTCTGGGACGGCAGAGCCATTCTTTGAGGAGTTTACTCTATCATTATGTCTCCGTCTATCCTCATACTAGAACGAGTGATTGCAGGAACGGCAGCCGTTTGCACTGTCGCCTTGGCGGCTTCATCAGCCAGTGAATTCCCTTCAACGTGTATGCCAACACTCACGGTGTGAATAACTTGAGCCTGTGGCAGGTATGCTTTCAGCTTTGCCACTTGTTCCCATAACAATTTATGCTTAATTGTGCAACCCTTCGAGTCTCTAAACCCATTCTGGCTCCAGTAATGAAGATATTCATTGTAGGACTGCACACAGTAAAACGAATCACACAGTATCAGTGTGGGGAATTCGTGATCTGTCTACTGTATTGCCAGTATCAGGGCTTTTAGTTCTGCCAGATGTGCGGTACAATCTCCTTACAATTCCTGCATACGACCCTTCACTATAGCACATGCTGCACTATATTGCTGTTTACTTCCTAAGGCAGTTTGAGCAGATCCATCAATATAAATGATGTATTCATATTTCTCTAGAGGCAAGATTTCATAAGGGAGAGCGTATTCTTGTTCATACTGCAGGAACGCTTGTGTTTTCAATGTAGAATTGTATTTGTAATCTACATCTGTTGCAGTGAGAGAATTAGCCCATTGTATCCATCGCGGATGCAGTGCTTTCGCATTTGGGAGGCTCGCTTTGGTAACAGCTTCTAAAGTTGGTACCGGGGTTACAACGATAATGCTTTTCCCCTGTGCTAGAGCTCTTTCTCTCACTACAGCAGTCTATACTGCTGTCAGTATTTTTTCTGTGGCTGCAAATCGCATTTCTGCATGTGTGTACAAATGTGATTTGTATGCAATTAGGACTGTCTCACCTTCATTGAAAGTGATGTAGGTATATCCTGAAAAACCCGGGACCACTCGGATCACCGAGTTGGTAGTATTCACACGTGTGTGTAAATGTTTTGATGCTATCATGTCAGCCTGAACTGAACGTACAGTATCTGTGTGTTGCTGTGTCCACTGATGTGCTGTGAAATCAGGTCTGATTAAGTCGTAGAAAGGTTCTACTTTTTCTGCGTAATCAAGAATGTATGTTCTGCCAAAATTCAGAAATTCTAAAATGGATTACAAACTTTTTTGATTCTTTGGAGGTTGGAGCAGCACACACTTTTCTAAAAAGTTGGCTGTCAGGCTCTTGCCTTTACTTGACAGCTCATATCCTAAAAATAGGACATTGACATTGGCAATTTTTGATTTTTAGAAATTAAATTTGTAGCCCAAATTGGCGAATCTCACAATTATGATGTTCACCCTGCACAAGTGTTCAAGTAATTCAGTGTCAGTCAGATAGATGTCATCTACATAGGACACTGCCTCCTCATTGCATGTTTGTAATATTTCTGACACTCTTGCCGAGAATAGCCCGGGGCTGTTCTTATACCCCTGGGGCAAACGACGGAAATTTCGCTGACTGCCGAGGGCATAAAATGCTGTCAAATATCTGCTTTCTGGAGCTATATTCTGGCAGAAGAATCCATTCGAGATATCTAATGTTGTTTTGCATTTTTTCCGCACAATGTTATTCATTAATGCGGCACTATGTGCATTTTGAACTGCAAATGTTCGTGTGCATGTGTTTAAATGTCTGTAATCTAAAACTAGACGATATGAATTGTCAGGTTTCATTACGGGAAACGAAGGATTGTTCATTGGGGAGGTGCAAGTCTCAATCACACCTTGGTATTCAAGTTGGTCTAAGATTTCTTTGACCTATCCTTTTGCATCAATCTTAATAGGGTACTATCTTTGTGGATTTGGAGTAGATTTTAATGGGATTTCGTGTTGAGTAGACTCCACGTCTCACCCTACATGGTTGTTGTATAATGCCAGGTCTAGAGCTAGCGCCCACTCTTGCACATATGATTGTTTTAAAGATTCTGGAACGAGGTCCGAGAAAGCAGGAAAAATTACGCTTTCACCTTTTGGGCACTCCATAACAAACTCAGGCGGCCAATCTTTTTCTGCTAACAGGATGTCACATCTATATGTTAAGTTCTCCCAAAAGAGACCTTTAATTTTTCTTGAGATGTCCCCCTCTATTTGTAGTGTAATTTCGTACATTCTATGTGGGACACTAACTCTGGTATCAGGTGTCTCCACCGTGATGTGCTCATTCAATACTGCTGTCACAAGAAAATCCTTCAGGTTCTGGCGAGCTATTGTCACTTCTGCTGCGCTGTCTAGCATCGTCAGAGCCCATTCCCCGTTCAGAAGCTGAGTCCTCAGTAACCTGGACATGTCTAATTTTTAAGCCAGCTACTTTCTTCTTTTTGAATTGAGGTTTTGCTGTAGGTTGCTACTCATGTTTGATAATATAATCTGAAGAGCAATGTGTTTACCTATTTGTCTTTGGTCGATCTTCAGTCTTTTGTCCTGATCACCCGTCCCTCTCCAAGTTTTTTGCTGAACCCTGGAAGGAACAAAAGGAACGTGTATCAACGTCCTGATACCTTTTAGGTTTCCTAATGTTATCACAATTCCTAAGGTTGTACCTCTTTTTAGAGTACTCGCTTTGGGGAGACCCACCCCTTGATTGTGAATTTTTTTCTGTATTGTTATTTTTGGATTGTTTGTTATCCCACTTCTTTTTAGAAGAAGAGGGTGCTTGCTTCGAGTTGTCCTTGTTGGGACTAGCCGCCATTTGTGGCTTCCCGGCTTTGGTTCCCAAATTATATCTACCTAATGCAGCATAGGTTTCTTCGATAATTTCTGGTAATTCTCGCTCCCTATTTATAGGAGCTGTTTCCCTTAGGTGGCTGTGTATGGCCACTGCTGTTGCCTCCCCCTTTATGTTGCTCAGCATGATTGCAGAGACTTGAGCAAAGTTACCCATCAGTTTCATCTCCAAGTCCAGGGCAGATCCCGCCCCGTACTCATTCTGTATCTGTTTCAATACATCAGGAATAACTGCTAAGGGAGGGGTACCGCATACTCTGATGTAAATGGCAACAAAGATTGTTCCCCACGTGGTACAATCCTCGATCGAGGGAACCATCCCCATTAGCAAGCAAATGGTTAGCATTCTATGTTTTTCCTGCGGACCCGTATGGGGAAATACTGCTTCCAGCTGTGCAATTTTTTGTGCCATCCAGAACAGAATTTGCTCCCATTTGGAAGGTATTGTCCCTATTACTGATTTCGGTGTCTGTGGGCTAATTGTTGGTGCTGCTTGATGTGGACCAGCTGGAGCATTTCTCGCAGGTTGGACTGTCAATGTTCGCATGACAAACTGGACAATGTGTCTGTATAGCCTGACTATGTCTTTGTATATTGCACGGACTTCATCCGCTGGTAGTGTATCTATCTAAGGGATGTGGAGTGTAAGTCGTTAAGACCAGCCAAGTTGCTCCTTCTCTGCTGAGTGGACCGAGTCTCACGACAGATGTGTGTGGAAGGGCGCCTCTAAACCAGTTTCTGTGTTTCTGGTACATTAACGGGACTTCAATGTCTTCGTATGGAATGTATTCACCCGGTGGTTCAACTACAATGTATGTGTGAAACAATTTAGTCTGTGAATCTGCAGGTGGGAACTGAACCCAAGAATAGAATACCTCTGATCCGAACACCTCGTGTGCCTCAATCACGAAGGTAACACAGCCACCTATTCCGGGTACGCCGTGTTCTATCAACTTAATAGTTACTGCATTTCTACAGTTCTCTGTTATGTTGAGACTGCTAGCAAATTCTTCTTCCGCCGTACCTGAATCACCACTCGTGGATTCAGTCATTCTCAAAATGGAGAAGAATAAATGTTTTTAGAAATTTTTAGGAGTTTTGCACAATGTGGGAACCTTCTTCCTTACAAGCTTGTTAAACCTTCAGCCAAGAGAATGAATTTTATTGGCTCGCCTCGATCAGTCTACTCAGGGCCATTCTGTCCATCCACGGCTGACCTGAGCACATGTTCAATAGCGCCAGGATACCCTTTGGGCGACAGTGCGCTTTATAAGTGCCCGATACAATACAATACACAGGATATATCTGCTCAGCTGATGCGGATTTTCCCTTCCTACTTCAGACGTCTCTGAAAAAGTAGGGCTTTCTGGGAAAGCACGATTGAACTACTCAGATTTGAACTGTTACTATAAGAACCAAACCAACGTTGGTGGCGCCATATCTTGTAGTCCCTACGAATCCCCAGGACCTGCACGTTTTGGATGACCTAAACTGAGGACTTGGTGTCCCAACCGCTCCGGGACACCCCAACAGGATAGGTGTTGAAGTCAGCAGACAGCGACGGCGTCGGTGAGACAAGGGCAGCGAAGTGAAGCGAGGCAGTGTAGAGTACGGCGCCCACAGGTCGCAGTGTTGTGTAGTTCCTAGGAATCACCGTGACCTGCGCATTTTGGATGACCTAAACTGAGGGCTTGGTGTCCAAACCGATTCCGGACACCCCCACAGGATATGTCAGCCATTAGACCAGCTAGCTCTACAGTGCCACTACCACTCCCTTGTATTCTACAGTGGTGTAGGTAGTTTCTGGCAACCACTGAACATGACAACCCTGATTCCTCAGGGATCGTGGAAAACAGTACCGTACTTTTCACTCAGTCACTCGTGCCTACTTATTCTCAGAAGATACACAAGAGGGCAATCAGGACGTTTTCAGTAAGTATTTATTGGTCCAGCGTCAGTCTTGTGTAAAACATATTTGCTGGGCCAATCAGGAGACAGAAGCATAGGAAACAGATTGCAAGTGCTAATATGGTAAATAGTATATACATTTCTACCATAATGCTAAAAGGTGAACATATACAGTTCAGATAAAATAGTAGCATTTGCATAATCCTATAATACGTGCCCTAAGTAATTTGCCTAAATGTACCTAGCCTAGATATGTATGTGTAGCATGTATATGCGTATCTGTATTTATCTAGCTAAGAATCCCCTAGGGATGAACCAGATCCCTCACCTGATGGTTGAGAATGAAGGACCCCATCGCTGCTTCGAGGAAGACACTCCGCAAGGGATGTCAGACCGCTGCCTATCGAAGATTCAGCATGCAGGACCCCGTGTCAGCTTGGAAGGAATTCTCCTCTAATTTGCAGGAGGGAATAAGAGTCATATATACTAGAGTGGTCACTCCAGGGTTTCTTCTATAATCGATATGTTTTGAAAACAATCACAAATGTTTTGAAAACAATCATCAATGTTTTGAAAACAATCATAAATGCTTTTCCAAACAAATGTTATCATGCACAGCTGGCTGTTGGCCAAGAATGAATAAAAGTGGTGACCCTTATACAGAATAAGTATGCTGTGCCTAAGTACATTTTTATGTACGTCAGGTACAGGGATTATGATAGGATACTAAGAGCTGGTGTCGAAGAGACAGGAGCAAGCCACTAGGTAAAAGGTCACCTGTTTCAGAACCGTTATTGTTGTGTGGATGGGACAATGTAATGCAAAAAGGGGTATACATGACAGGACCAGCCTAAAGGACTTGACAACAGTGCAAGCAGCGGCTCGGTGGCGACTGCGTCGGTCGTCGTCGTCGGTGAGACCAGAGTTGCGGTACGAGATGCAGCAGTGTCCTCTGCGGTGCCTTCAGGACACAGAGCCAGCGACAGAGTCGGTTGCTTTTCCCCCTCTGTGGCAACTGAAACCATGGTTCCAGCGGCGGTTCCCAGAGGTCGTTGAAGTCTTTGCGGTCTCTGAGACTTCAGAACAGGAGGCAAGCTCTACTTCAAGCCCTAGGAGATACTCAGCAACAAGTTGAGAAAGTTCAGTCCAGTCCTTTCACTGCCCAAGGCAGAAGCAGCAACTGCAGGCCAACCCAACAAAGCAACAACACAGCAAAGGGGCAGTACTCCTCTTGGCAGCTCTTCCAGCTCTTCTTCCTGGCAGGTTTCCTTGATTCCAGCAAATTCTAAAGTTCTGGGGTTTGGGCCCCAATATTTATACTCAGTTTCTCTTTGTTCTCATAGGCAGAGAGTGTCTATACTTAGTCTAAACCAGTTTGGTCCTCTCTGGCTCAGCTTCCCGGCAGGAGGTGGAGACAGCAATGTCTAAAGCAGACCAGGTCCATTCTGGTGCAAGGAAATCCCCTCACACTACTCTAACTGCAGCCCAGTCTATTCAGCTCAGCTGTGGCTCATTCAGGAAAGGCAGGACACACCTCAACCCCCCCCAGTGGCTGTCTGAAGAGAATGCACATCCCCAGCCCCTGTCACTCCAAAGCCAGACAGTCAATCCACAAACCTAGTAGAGGCACACAGGATGGCTAATTAAGAAAATATCTACTTTCTAAAAGTGGTATTTTCAAACACAGAACATAAAAATCATCTTTACTAAAAGATGCATTTTTACTTTCTGAGTCCAGGCATACTAAACATTTCCCTATCATGTCCCAACGGGAAGTTAGGCTTATAAGATGTTATAAGTAACCTCCCATTCAATCCTATGGAACAGATAGTCTTTCCATACTGAAAAACGAAATACACTGTAATTCACTACCAGGACATGTCACACACCAGTACATGTCCTACCTTTAACATACACAGCACCCTGCCCACAGGGGTACCTTGGGCCTTCCTTAGGGGTGACTTACATGTAAGAACAGGGAAGATTAGGGCCTGGCAAGTGGGTGCACTTGTCAGGTCGACATGATAGTTACAAACTGAGCGCAGACACTGCAGTGGCAGGTCTGAGAAACATTTACAGGGCTGCTTGTGTGGGTTACACAATCAGTGCTGCTGGCCCACTAGTAGCATTTGATTTACAGGCCCTGGCACTCTCAGTGCACTTTACTAGGGACTTACTAGTAAATCAAATATGCCAATCATAAAAACACCAACCCATAATACAAATTACAACAGGAGCACTTGCACTTTAACACTGAACATCAGTGAGAAAGTGTGCAGAGACACTAAACCAGCAAAAACAGAGTCAAAACCGGGAGGTCAGAAAGCAAAAATACAGGGGAAACACATGTCCCCACCAGCTAAAAGTAGGGAGAACTACCCAAGCTCCTTGGAGTTCTCTTCACTAAGGCAGAAGATGCTGGACAGACCATCAGCATTGGCATGTTCTGTGCCAGGGCGATGTTCCATCATAAAGTCCATCCCCGGTATGGAGATGGACCACCTCAACAGTTTTGGGTTCTCAACCCTCATTTGCATCAACTAGCTGAGGGGCCTGTGGTCTGTCTGAACTCGGAAGTAAGTCCCAAAAAGGTAGGGTCTTAGCTTCTTCAGTGCCCAGACTACAGCCAAAGCTTCCCTTTCTATGGCACTCCACCTGTTCCCTGGGGAGTAGTCTCCTGCTAAGGAAGACTACAGGCTGGTCTAGGCCCTCATCGTTCAGTTGTGAGTGCACCGCTCCCATAACATGCTCTGAAGCGTCAGTCTGCACTACGAATTCCTTGGAGAATTCGGGAAACAACCTTTACATCGTGGTCATTAGACCGCAATGCCTTTACAACGCGATGCCATTACTACGCAAGTCATTACATCGACTTGCAGTAGATGGCGCTCAAACATAAGGAATAGTATAATTTACTATTCCAACACCTTCCCTACTATTGCGTAGGCTGAAGTTGGAATAGTAAATTATACATTCCTAATGTTACAGCGCCATCTACTGCAAGTCGATGTAATGACTTGCGTAGTAATGGCACCGCGTTGTTACCTACTGCGTAGTAAAAGCACGCGTTGTAACGTGCTATATTCAGAGAATTCTGGTGCCTTGAGCATGGGCGCTGTACACATGACTGCCTTCAGGGCATCAAAAGCTTTCTGGCAGGCGTCAGTCCAGATCACCTTCCTGGGCTGCTTCCTGGAAGTCAGCTCTGTCAAGGGGGCAACATTGGTGCCATAGCCCTTGACAAATCTCCTGTAGTAGCCGGTGAGACCTAAAAAGGATTTCAACTCTGTCTGGGCCTGGGGGGTCCCAAGCCAGAATGGTGTCAATTTTGGGCTGTAGGGGCGCCACTTGGCCGATACCTACCTGGTGCTCTAAGTACACTAGAGCCCTGCCCGATCTGACACTTACTGACCTTGACCGTGAGGCCTGTCCCCTGCAGAGCCTTCAACACTTCCCAAAGGTGCTGCAAATGTTCTTCCCTGCTGGAACTCAACACTGCAATGTCGTCCATGTAGGCAGCCCTGAAATCCTCCAGCCCAGCCAACACCTGGTTGACCAACATCTGAAAGATGGCAGGGGCATTTTTCAACCCAAGGGCATCACCCAAAACTGGTAGTGTCCCTCTGGGGTTGAAAATGCTGACCTCACCTTGGCCCCCTCGGTTAAGGCAATCTGCCAGTACACAGACATCACATCAAACGTGCTGAGGAACTTGGCGGCTCCCAACTGATCAATATGAGCTCATTAGCTCGGGGATGGGGTGTGTGTCAGTCCTTGTGACGGCGTTGAACCCACAGTAGTCTACACAAAACCGCAGTTCAGGAGTGACACCGGGTGCAGCAGCCTTTGGGACCAAGACCACTGGGCTGGCCAAAGGACTGTTGGAGGGCTCTACCACCTCTAACGCCAACAGCTTAGAGTCTTCCTCTTTGATGCTGGCCCTGACCCGGTCAGTCAACCTGTAAATCTTGCGTTTCACAGGAGGGCTATCACCAGTGTCCACGTCATGGGTACACCAGTGAGTAACACCTGGGGTCAGAGAGAACAGAGTGGCGAACTGCCCCAACAACTGGTGACAGTCACTCTGCTGCTCTGAGGTCAGTGTAGGGGAGACGATCACACCTTCCACTGACCCATCATGCTCCTTGGTAGATAGGAGGTCAGAGAGAGGTTCACTCTCCTCTTCCACCTCATCATCTGTCGCCAAGAGCATGCTCACCTCGGACCTCTCAAAGTGAGGCTTGAGGCGGTTCACGTGTAGGACCCTCAAAGGGTTCCTGGGAGTCTGCAAATTCACCAGGTAGGTGACATTACCTTTGCGCTCCACAACCTCAAAAGGCCCAGTCCATTTGTCCTGCAAGGCACAAGGTTCAGCTGGGGCCATGACCCACACTTTCTGGCCAGGCTGAAACTCTACCAGAGTGACATTTTGGTTGTACCAGCGTTTTATCTCTTCCTGGCTTGCTTCCAGGTTCGCCTGAGTGGGCAGTTTGGTTTCTGAAGGTCAGCATGTAGCTATATACATCCTGGAGAGCCTTCCTGGGAGCTGTCTCCCAGCCTTCCTTGGCCAAACTGAGAAGTCCTCTCACAGAGTGCCCATACAGAAGCTCAAAGGTACTGAACCCGAAGGACTTCTGTGGTACCTCCCTGTATGCAAAGAGAAGGCAGGGTAAGAGGATGTCCCACTTACGCCTCATGGGTTCTGTTAGACCCTTGATCATGCTTTTTAAGGTTTGGTTGAATCTCTCCACCAAACCATTACCTTGTGGGTGGTTAGGAGTGGTGAACTTCTAGGTTACATCGCACTCCTCCCACAGGGATGTCATATACTTCGATATGAAATTTGTCCCATGGTCAGAAACCACCTCTCTGGGCAAACCCACGCGGGAAAAGATCCCCATTAATGCCCGGCCCACCACTGGTGCCACCTTTGTCCTGAGAGGGATTGCCTCCCGGTACCCGGTGGCATGGTCCACCAAGACCAGGATGTACATATTGCCCATGGCTGTCTTGGGATCCAGTGGACCCACAATGTCCATCCCAACCCTTTCAAAAGGGGTTCCAACAACTAGAAAAGGTTGGAGAGGAGCCATACACTTCCTCCCAATCTTACCACTTGCCTGGCAAGTTTGGCAAGACCTGGAATGTCCATCTGACTGCCTTTGCATTTGGGGCCAAATGAAGTGGGTGACAAGCCTGTCAAAGGTCTTGCCCTGCCCCCAAATGTCCTGCCAAAGGCATGTCGTAAGCCAGACCCAGTAGGAAGGTCCTAAAGCACAGGTATACCACCAGCACACGGGCTGACCCAGGCTCAGCGGCCTTAGGCTCGCTATATAGGAGACCATTCTCCCAGTAAATTCAGTGTGATCCAGACTGAACACCAGCTGCCTGGTTTGCAGGCTGCTGCCGCAAACCCTCTAGAGAAGGGCATTCCTTCTGCTCCCTGCAGAATTCTTTCCTGGTGGGACCACCTTCTTGCTGCCAATGGGTCAGCTCAGATAAGTCCCCCAGTTCAGCTACCTGCTCCCCTGTAGGAACTGGGGCGTCCCCCTCAAGGTCAGCCTCCTCCCGGACCATGGGAACCTCAGGGGCGGGTTTCCCGCACCCCTGCCCTTTCTCTTGGCAGAAACCTGGGCCACTGTTTCAGGCTCCAGGTCCTTCTGATTACCCTTACTGGCTGCCATTGACCGAGTGGTCACGCATGCCCACTCTGGCAACCCAAGCATCTCCAAGTAAGACCTGAGCTCAACATCCTTCCACAAGGGCTGCTCCAGGTCGTTACCTAGCAGACAATCTACAGGCATGGTAGGGCTTACAACCAGCCTCAAGGGACCTGAGACCCCCCTCCATTTAAAGGGAACCTGCTCCACCTTACACTGGTGCTCTGAGTTTTCCACAGCAACTACTTAGCGGAATGCCCCGGGGACTACTTTCTCCTCAAAGACTAGTTGACACCAGACTAAGGTCACACTGGCTCCAATATCTCTGAGAGTCTCTCCCCTTCTCCCACTGATGGTCACCCAGGTGATGTATTTTTTAGTGTTAGCAGGCACCTGGTTTCCTGGGACCATCTCACAGCCCTCTAGTGAGACGAGGGTCATTTCTGCTGGATCCCCCCCTTCTTGTGGGTACCCCTCCTCCCCAAGCGCTACACTAGCCAACACCTTGGTCTGCCCACCAGTGGGTGGCTGTGCCCTCTTGGGACACTTGGGGTCCCCCGTTAAGTGACCCACATGCTCACAGGCATAGCACTTGTGGGGCCCAGTCTTTCCTGAAGAGACCCCTTGTTTCTTATCACCTGGGGGATGGGAACCTTTACCCTGTGTATTAGTTTGGGGCCCTTTAGAGAATTCCTGTGCTTTACCCTTGCCCTCCCACTCTTCTGCTGGTAACCCTGCCCACCTTTGGTGGATTCTCCCCCAAACACCTTCTTGTGGACCCTGGTACTCACCCAGCGGTCTGCCTCCATAGCAAGCTTCCTGGGGTCAGTCAGCTTACTATCAACCGAGTGCTGGCACAGCTCTACAAAACATAGACTAGACAAGTGCTCCCATGCAATCAAATTGTAGAGCCCCTGAAAATCTGTCACATTACTGCCCTTCACCTAGCAATCCAGTGACCTGCAAAAAGAATCTACACATTTGAACCAAGTGTGTGCATCAGTTTTCCTACTGGACCTGAACTGATCCCTGTACTTCTCAGGGGTGAGACCATACCTGGTAAGAAGGGCCTCCTTCATGTCAGCATAAGTGAGGTTACACCCCTTACCCAAAGCCACTAAAGTGTCCCTCCCCTCTTCTGAGAAAAGAGGCCACAATCCTGCCCCCCTATTCTTCTCAGGGACCCCATTCATGTGGATAGATGCTGCATACCCCTGAAACCACCTTTGTATGTCATCCCCCTTCTTGAATTCTTTGCCTACATTCTTGGGGATGTGCACATTACTGCCTGCACTGAAGAATTGCTGCCACCATCTGTGCTGGACCTACTTCTTAGCTCCAGCTCCTTAATTCCACGTTGATGACCCAAGATAATTTTCCTTTCCTCCATGGCTATTCTTTTGCCTTCCCTGTCATTCTCCAGCCGGAGTTTCTCGAGCTCAAATTTCCTTGCCTCCTGCCTGTTCTCCAGCTCCTCTGGGACAAGCCACTACTGCCTAGCCTGGAGGGTCTCCCCCTCTCCCAAAAGCACATACCTCCTAGAAATAGGCTCTTTTGCCTCTACACTGAGATCTCCAGACTGCCCACTGGCATGCCTGGCTGCTACTCAGGCCCTCAGCGCCTTTTGTAGCTCCTCTTTCCTTGTGAGGCCCCTGATTTGGACTTTGAGGTTTTTGCAAATAGCCTTCAACTCCTTCACATTGTAGGTTTCTAACCTCTCCTCCTCAAAGGCCACTACCAAGGATGCAACAGAAGATGCTGTTGATTCAGGCATTATGCAATAGCAAGTTCAAGTAAAACAAGCATTTGCAATGCAATAGGTCTCGCATTTACTAGAGTTTATGCTATTGGCTTTATAAATGACAATGCCTTTTATTTATGTTTTAAAAACCAAAACATAAATAAAAGGCATTGTCATTCACAATGCCAGTAGCTCAAACTCGCGTAAATGCGAGACCTATTGCATTGCAAATGCTTGTTTTAGTTAATGGTCATACAGTTCTCTATTGCGTAACTTGATAATTCGTCAATGTGAAGCTGCAAGGAGACTTTAGTTTGCCTAAGTTTGAGACATCTCTGCTTAGGTGGTTAAGAATTTACTGCATCGAGTACTTGCTGGAAATCAGCCAAAAACAGGTTAAATAGGTACCGCTCCAGGACACACACTTGTTTTAAACCCTGTGTGTGGGTCTTCCTTGAAAGGGTTGTACCATCACCTATTTTTATTCTCACCCATGTATACAAGGAAAGAAGTTGTATTGCTTTAAATAAGGTGGGCGGAATACCCCAATGTGTCAGTTTCACCCAGAGAAGGTTACCTCGAACACAATCAAATGCTGACTTAAAGTCAATATAACAAATGTGGTGAGGCTTATGGTTCGATTTCGTCTTATCTATTAGGAGAGAGAATGGCAGGATATTTGTTGTCATCCCCGTGCCTCGGGTGAAAACTGTTTGCTTTTGTGGTATGATTTCTTTGTCTTCTACCCATTTCAGTAGTTTATTTAATAGTAGACCAGAAATTACTGAACCTCATTGTAAAGGAGGGCGATCAGTCTGTAGTTTTCCAGTCACTGTCGATCTTCTCCTTTGAAGATATGGGTGATAACTGAGCCCCTCCAAGATTCGGGAATAATTGGAGAATGTATGACACTGTTAAAGACCAAGGTCAATACCTTGGCCCAGAAGATAGGGTTAACTTTGTATAGTGCCTGCAGAATGCCGCTGGGCCCTGGAACCCCATCTTATCGGCCCTCCTATATCTCCTTTAATATTGGCGTGAAGGTTGGCGTACTATTAACAGTTGATTGTGGCATTTTGAAAATTACGGTTGTGGTAGATAGAGCCCCAGTGGTTTTATAAGCTTCCTTTACTTGGGGAGGATTGTTGTTCCCGGTAATCTGTAGAGAAAAACAGGTCGAGAGAATGCCCTGCAGAATGTGTTGGAGTATGTACTAAGGCCCAAGATACAAAAATCTTCAGATAAGGCAGTAGCCAGACCATTATTGAACTCATCAAATTGAATATTAAGATCACCTAAGACGGTGAAATTAGCAAAGTTCATAACAAAAGGAGCGATAGTGTCAGCCTTCGCTGAAGCCCAGCTACTCGCTGGGCCAGGGGGTATATTTCTCTGTTAATTTAAGAGAAAACATTACGCCTTTACAATCAGGAATATTTGAGGGTTTAGTGCGACAATTAACACTACATTTTAAAATGATGGCGATTCCATCTCCTCTTCCTCGACTGCGATCTTGCCTTACGATTCTGTATTGTTCTGGAACTGCCCAAGCAATATTAGGCCAGGATACTTCCTTAAGCCAAATTTAAGTAGGAAACAGAGCATCAAAATCATGTTCATTGATTAACTCAAAAATTTGAATGTTTGACCAAGGAGCGGCAGTACACAGAGATAAACCGGAAGTTCAATGAAATACCAACAGCGGTCAGGGGAGCAGCTACGCGGATGATACGTTTGGACAAGTGTTTCCATGAACTAAATATTGTCTGACAAATATTGTGTCCTCAGTATTGTTTGCAAACATATCACCAACATTTGGAGTTCATAAAAGAAAAAGTTACAACCTTGCAGTTATAATCTGCCCTGATTATGAATAATTGGTAAAAGGAATTTCTCCCTCAAAATATTTCCTTTCGATAATTGATCTGCTTAGCTTTAGGGTATGCCCCATATTGAGATGACCGTAGCAGTAGGGGAGCTTGCAAAATTCAAGTATATCCTGTGGCTGGCCCCTGAAATTGCGGAGTGCCAACTGGGCCCCATTTCTATGCAGTACTATCAATGTGGGTGATGAATGAGGTGAACAGCAAAGGGGTTCGCACTTTTCCACCAACCTGCAGAGGGGGTTCCGTTACCTAGATTCTTGAAATTAGATACGCATGGGTGCCATGCCAGTGTTCATCAAAGATAATGTATCTACTTGTGACTAGTGGGTGTATTTGAGGATTTAATGTATTGTATGAAATAAAAATGTATTGAAATTATTGCATATATATTTACAAGTAAATATTGATCAAGTTTATGGTGCAGCTGTAGTTGTATATCAACTATGTTGAATTACATGGAATAAGATTTCATCGAATAGACGCATCCTAGAACTTAAAAGTTGTGGGACAGTTTAATACTTTGATCAATGGTCTCCATACCATTTGTATTTAGTGTAAATTGGAAAACCAGGCGGGCTACTGTTCTTTTATGAGAGCACCCTGCGCAGTGCCAGCCTCTCTTGAATAACCCTACTTAATGTTTTTATATCAATAAAATCAGGTTTGACAACAAATACATTTTTACATAATGGACTGATACTGGGTTAAGACAGCTCTGAAAAAACTCTGCACTGCTTCAGCCACGCAACAAAAACAGGAAACACGGCATCATAAACAAAAGCATACATTTCTTTGACTAGAGCATGGCGCTTCCATTTGTTTATGTAGCCCATTGAACGTGAAAGATGCAGTGCTAAAGAGATGTTAACACTAATGCCAGAGAAACAGTCGCTCTGAAGTGTTTTTGAACCACTCGTCTCAAGAGGGATGCACATTAATATATCCTCTTCAGTGTGTGTCCATGCATAGCTTTAGAGTGAAATCAGACCGAAGGCTGGCGAGCGCACCGAGCTTTTGAGAAACAGAAACATTAGCCGTGAATACACAGCTCCTCAGAGCAGGAGGACATCGTAGGCTGCAAAGGGAAGTATGCTCTCTAAGGTTCGCGCATTACAGCCAATTACATTTATCCTGCAAACAAATGGCTTCGCAGGATTGCTTTACAAACAAGCATTTGCAATGCAATAGGACTCGCATTTACACGAGACCTATTGCATTGCATCACGGACAACGGGGGGAAGCACGGACAACGTTAGTGCGGGCGGGGGGAGGGGGAGAAGACACGGACAACAGGAGTGCGGGTGGGGGAGAAGGCATGGACAACAGGAGTGCGGGCGGGGGGAGGGCGAGAATGGGGCGAGAAGGCACAGACAACGGGAGTGCGGGTGGGGGGTTTGGGGGAGAAGGCACGGACAACGAGAGTGCGGGCGGGGGGAGAAGGGGGCAGGAAGGCACGGACAACGGGAGTGCGGGCTCGGAAGGCACGGAAAAAAATAGTGCTCACAGTCTAAACAACATGTACCGTACCGTGTAACACTCGAAGTAAAGGGGCCAGTAGCCATGGGAGGGTACAAATGACGACATGGCCATAATAAGGAGGGACTAACAAGCCTCATAATCAGAGGACAGCATTTACAAAGGACAAAGACACAAGGCAATGGAAAAATGGGCGGGGCAGTGGGCGGGGCTTCCCTCACGTAGTGAACTACCACAGATCGTCCCTAGAGTAGCGCTTGCGCACTGACTCTAGGCTCGACCTAAAAATGATGGGATCAAAAATAGGCCAAAAGAAACAGAGTGTGGTACGTAATGGTCTGCAATATGGTAGTAGTGCACACCAATCACTGTAGGTCAAGTGCAAACACAAGTCCTATCCTCACCGCTGACAGCCAATGTTAGAAATGGGGGTCTAGATGGCAATGGTTTGCACCTTTGTCCAAGTAGGGACCCTTACTTCTAGCCAGGATAAGGGGTTACACTACTGAAATAATCCCTGCTCACCCCCTTGGTACCTTGGCACGAGCAGTCAGGCTTATCTCAGAGGCAGTGTGTAAAGCATTTGCACATAACCAACAGTAACACAGTGAAAACACTACAAAAGGACACCACACCAGTTTAGAAAAATATACAATACTTTATATTTCAAAACAAGACCAAAATGATAAGAATCCAACATACAGTACTTGAAAATATGCACTTGCAAAAGAATAACCTTAAAAATGCAGTTCCTTGAAGTCGGTAGCTCTTTCCGGTGCTACCATGGTGCTGAAAACAACATCGTGGTTGCAATGTGAAGTGAAGCGGTGCAGCGTGCTGTGCCCTCAAGGTGCGGTGCAGGCAGCAGCTCAGTGACAGTCGTCCAGCGGCATCAGTGAGACCAGGGCTGCGGTGCGGAGTGAGGCGGTGCTCGTGGCAGTGCTGGCAGGTAATGGTGCAAGCAACAGAGCCGGTTGGTGGGACCTGGCATCGGTCGGCCCAGACTGTGGTGTGCGGCGAGGCGGTGCAGCATGAGACTTACGAGCATTGCCCCCAAGCCACGATGCGGTCACGGGTGTCGAAGTCAGCAGGGAGCGACGGCGGTGGTGAGACCAGGGCGGCGAAGTGAAGTGAGGCGGTGCGGAGTGCGGTGCCCACAGGTCATGGTGCAAGCAGCGGCTCGGTGGCGGCTGCAGTGGCGGTCGTCATTGTCGTGAGACCAGGGTTGCGGTGCGAGGTACGGCGGTGCCCTCTGCGGAGCCTTCAGGACACGGAGCCAGCGACAGAGTCGGTTGCTTTTCCTCCTCTGTGGCAACTGAAACCACAGTTCTAGAGGCGGTTCGTTGAAGTCTTTGCAGTCCCTGAGACTTCAGAACAGGAGGTAAGCTCTACTTCAAGCTCTTGGAGATACTCAGCAACAAGGTGAGAAAGTTCAGTCCAGTTCTTTCACCACCCAAGGCAGAAGCAGCAACTGCAAGTCAACCCACAAAGCAACAACACAGCAAAGGGGCAGTACTCCTCCTGGCAGCTCTTCCAGCTCTTCTTCCTGGCAGGTTTCCTTGATTCCAGCGAGTTCTAAAGTTCTGGGGTTTGGGCCCCAATATTTATACTCAGTTTCTCTTTGTTCTCTTAGGCAAAGAGTATCTGTACCTAGTCCAAACCAGTTTGGTCCTCTCTGGCCCAGCTTCCCGGGAGGAGGTGGAGACAGCATTGTCTAAAGCAGACCAGGCCCATTCAGGTGCAAGGAAATCTCCTCCCACTACTCTAAATGTAGCTCAGGTCTATTCAGCCCAGCCCTGGCTCACCCAGGGAAGGCAGGACACACCTCGACCCCTCTCCCCCCCAGTGGCCGTCTGAAAAGAATGCACATCCCCAGCCCCTGTCACTCGAAAGTCAGACAGTCAATCCACAAACCCAGTAGAGGCACACAGGATGGCTAAGTAAGAAAATACCTACTTTCTAAAAGTGGTATTTTCAAACACAGAACATAAAAATCATCTCTACTAAAGGATACATTTTTACATTCTGAGTCCAGGCATACTAAACTCCATTTCCCTATCTTGTCCCAATGAGAAGCTAGGCTTATAAGATTTTATAAGTAACCTCCCGTTCTAACCTATGGGACAGATAGTCTTTCCATACTGAAAAACGTAATACACTGTAATTCACTACCAGGACATGTCCTACCTTTAACATACACAACACCTTCCCCATAGGGCTACCTTGGGCCTACCTCAGGGGTGACTTACATGTAAGAAAAGGGAAGATTAGGGCCTGGCAAGGGGGTGCACTTGTCAGGTCGACATGGCAGTTACAAACTACACGCAGACACTGGAGTGGCAGGTCTGAGAACCCTTTACAGGTCTGCTTGTGTGGGTAGCACAATCAGTGCTGCAAGCCCACTAGCAGCATTTGATTTACAGGCCCTGGCACTCTCCGTGCACTTTACTAGGGACTTACTAGTAAATGAAATATGCCAATCATGGAAACACCAATCCATACTACAATTTACAACAGGAGCACTTGCACTTTAACACTGAATAGCAGTGAGAAAGTGTGCAGAGACATTAAACCAGCAAAAACAGAGTCAACACCGGGAGGTCAGAAAGCAAAAAGACAGGGGAAACACTCCAAAAGATGCCAGGTCTAACAATAACCCAAAAGAAGTAAACTATCTTGGGGTAAAGTGCCTACGCCTATACCCACCTGGAAACTACAGTCAACAAGGTAGGAGTACTCAGTGATAAAAGATGACCCCCCAATTGGCTATCCAAAACTATTGCCATGCTAACAAAGGTTCAGATTCATCTCCACTTATAAAGTGGGAAACTTTTAATGCCTCCGAATCAGAGGGGTGGTACGCCGCTGTTTGGAAACTGAGGCACATATTTACAAGCGCCTTGCTACACTGCCTGTGCATCACTTTTTTGTGTTGCCCCATATTTACAAGGCCATGTAGAGCCACCCTGCGTGGCCTTTCGTGGCCTTGTAAATACAGCCCCTTTTCAAGCAGCACTTTGTGTGAAAGGGGTGTGCCATGGGTGTTGTTGTGGGTGTTCCCACACAACACCCATGGATTCTGCCACATTCCCAGATTTACAACACGTCGCAAACCTGGAAATGTGTCAGAATCCTATGCTTCCGTAAGGAGGTACAACGAGGAGAAATACTTTTATTTCTCCTCATATTTACCTCTTTCTATGTGTGCTGCATTCTGCAGCACACATAGAAAGAGGAAAACATCTCTCGTGATTGTTTTTGTGCAGGAAGGTGTCCCTTCCTGCACAAAAACAATCTCCCCTAAAACGCAGGCACCCTTGCACCATAGCACAAGGTTGCCTGCGTTGGCACACGGCAGCTAATTGTACACAAGGGCAGGGGAGAGCTCAGGGATGCATCATATTGTTGTAAATATGATACATTCCTGTGCTTTGAAAGTGACGCAGCATGGCGCAGCAAAATGGCTTGCGGTGCCGGGCTGTGTCACTTTATTGTGAATAAGGCTCTTATGGCCTTATTTATGAAGGCCTTGCGCCACTGTTACGTCCCTTTTCCCTATTTTAAAAGTGACGCACCTGCGGCGCAAGGCCTTCATAAATAGGGCTCTTAGTCTGTGCCAGTCAAAACAGGCACTAAGACGCTTGGAGTGGGCCAAGCCCAAGAACCCATTGATTACAGCACCTTCAGCACTTAACCCAACTGAGTCTTGCTGAGTTTGCTCACACAAAGGGTGATACAGCAGGCCGCCTGTTAGTATGGCTGATCCTTTCCCTCCACAATAGCAGCCAGGAATTGGGCTGTCCCCAGTGGGAGATAAACACTTCATTCAGGGACTAATATGTTGACTTCTACTCAGAAAGGGGGTCGCCAATGGAAGATGAGTTCATGCATTTTTTAGAAGTCAGTCATCTCCCCAGCTGACTGGTAAGTGACACCATGCTCTGGGGTCCCCAATGCAGAGCAAGATCTTAAACAAGCGGTTAGTGCGCAGTCCATGGGCAAAATGCCGGGGACACACGGGCTGACTATCGAATTCTATGCCATGTACCAATCTCTTCTGGTGTTCAAATTACTTGTGATGTATAACGCATCTAAACAGCAGCACAGCTTGCCTCGTTTGACCAAAGTAGCAATAGTGACATCTATTTAGAAACCAGGCAGAGATCCAATAGATGTGGTTTCATACAGGCCATTGTGTATCCTGAGCACAGATATAATACTGTAAGGAAAGTTCTAGCGGAAAGACTTCTCCCACACATCCCTAAAGTTATCCATATAGACCAGAATGGATTTCATAGGAACACCTCCCTCAATCTGAGACTATTCTATGAAATTCAAGAAGAGGCTGCAGTCCCTTGGCCTGACTCAGCATGTCTGGTGCTTTACCTCAAAAAGGCATTTGATACTATACATTTGGATTATATCTATAAAGTACTCCAGCGTTTCGGCCTGGGTTCACAGTGTATTTCTTGGATACAATTCTCTTACAGTGACCCCACAACCAGGCTGAAAACTTGTTGGCACATATCTATCCGATAGCAAAGGGGATCACGCAGGGTGCCCATTATTGCCCATATTTTTCGCATTAGCGATGTAGCCCTTAACCTATAACATGAGACAGGAGTGTGTGAGATGGGGAATCTCTCTGAGAGGCATCACACAGGTAATTCCACTTTATGTAGACGAGATGCTGCTATACATAAAGGACATCAAAGTCGACCTAGCCCCCTAGAACGCATTGTGAAAGACTATGGGAGGGTTGTAAAGTCTAAGGGTTAACTACAGTAAGTCTTGTGTGTATCCATTAGCTCTTTTGCAGTGACAATAAACTGTTAGTTTAGCTGGACAGACAATACGCAGGCAACCACTCGCCGTTCGCTACCTGAGTATACACCTATACCATGAAAAAGTTGATCTAAGTGATGGAAATTTTGGTAGGGCAGTGTGATCCCTGCGGGCCCAAGTGTCATTTTGGTCTAGCCCACTATCAGTGGCAGGCCATATTGACGTGGCCAAGATCGTCATGCTACCGCATTCTTTGTATTATTTTACTAATATCCCATTTCCCCTGCCAAGTACACTACTCAGGGACCTGGTTGCATTGTTTGAGTCACTAGTTTGGGGAGATGGCAGATGGAGGACACCATGGCTAAGCTCAGACTGCCAACCAACAAAGACAGCATGGTAGCCCCAGACTTTAGAGGGTATCATTTAGCAGCCCAAAGTGCTGCGAAGATTCTTGGCGATATCCTTGCTTGGAGATGCATCACTCAGCGGCGATTCCGTTGGGGTGCGTTGAGTGAGTCGAAGTCCTTGGGGGGATGCATCGGTTCTGATGGGCTACGATGGCAATGCAAATCCTTGTGTTGCAGAAGTCCACACATCAGAGGCGATGCATAGGTTCCGAAGGCGATGCGTCTAGCGGCAGAGGCGATGCACTAGTTCTGCGGGAGATGCGCAATGCTGTGTAAGTGATGTCTCGGTTCTGCTGGATCCATAGATGGGCTGGCACAGCACCTTCAGGCCCACTTCAAAGGGTACAGGACTGGGGTGCCACCACTAGGGAGGGCAGGACTCATGGATTAGCAGAGTCCAGGTGCTGGGTTCAAGGTTGTTGGTAGCCTGTTATGTCCCTGAGGCTTCTCATCAGAAGGCCGAACAACTAGCCCTCTAGGGTCCTGGGTTCAGAGATACAGTCCCAGTCCTTTTCACCCAGACAAGAGGGCAGCATGGCAGCAGGTCAGCACAGTAGGGCAGCAGTCCTTTAGAGCAGCAGTCCAGCAGAGTAGCAGTCCTTTTTAGCAGCACATCAGTCCTTCTTCTTGGTGCAGTCCTCAGGTACAGAACTGTACTGAAGAGTTGGGGCTAAGTGTCTAAGGGTCCAATATGTATACCTGGTCTCCATGTTGAAGTGGAAGAAGCTTCTAGATGTTTCCACTCCCCCCCCCACTCCCCGACGTGTCAGGCATCACCTTCCTCCCTGTCATGGCCCCAGCTTGTCTGGGGTCTCAAAAGACTAGTACCAATACCTTTGTAAGAGTGCTCAGGCAGAGCCTTTGTGATGTTCAAGCGTGGTAGGCGATAGCTCCTCCCCCTCGTTAACTCAGAGTGGACCATCCTACCAACACCTATCTTCCTTTGTCTCGCTGTCACACTTAAAGACCAACTGCCAATTCTACCTAGTCATGAAACACAGGATCAGGTTGCAGTCACCAAATGGTTAGGACAAGAAAATGCCATATTTCGCCCTTTTCAAGATTGTGATTAAAAATCAGACTTACTATTAACAAGGGCTTTTAATTACAAATCTTTAGACACCAAACTCAACCCCTCTACCTATTCCTAATTCGAAGTTACAGCTTATTAAATGTAAAAAGGTAACTTCAATGTTATCCTTTGGGAGAGGTAGGCCTTGCAGCAGTGAAAAATGAATTTAGGAGTTTTCCTTTACCAGGACATGTAAAACATAAATGTACATTTTCTACTTTTCAAATACACTGCATCCTGCCATCTGGGCTGTTCAGGACCTACCCTAGGGGTATGTATGTATTAAAAAAGAAGTTTTGGGCATGGCAAAAGGTTTATTTTGCCAGGTTGAAATGGCAGTTTATACTGCACACACAGGCTGCAATGGCAGGGCTGAGACTTGTTTAAAATTGTAGCTAAGTGGGTGGCACAACTATTGCTGCAGGCCCACTAGTAGCATTTAATCTACAGGCCCTGGGTGCATGTAGTACCACTTTACTAGGGACTCACAAGAAGCGGATAGTGTCCTGGCTTAACAACGAGAAAGCCATAGTGGAATGTGCAGGGGTATCACTACAGCCCTTGAGGGACAAGTGGGAAGATGAGGTTGGTCGTGTATTTAATAACAAAGGCTGGCAGAGGGCATTCGAATATCCGGAGACAGTTTCTCTAAATACTCATTTCAGGACTACTCAGTTCAATATACTACATAGAGCTTATATAACACTTCACAAGTTGAGTCAGATCTACCCCAGTGCCCCAGCAAGTACCCCAGATGCGAGAATGAGGAAGCGAACATACTGCATATGCTATAGGATTACCAATTGCTGATGGGCTACTGGCAGGCAGTTGTCGTTTACATAGTAGTATAGTAGAGAAAAGAGAATACGGGACGATCAAGGTCTACTAGGTATGCACACACGGTCCAAAAAGAATAAAGTGGCTTCAAAATTAATGGACCTGGTATTGCTACTGGCAAAAACAGCCATTATTAGGAGGTGGAAGGCACAAACATCTCCCACAGTAGATGCCTGAAGGAAGATGTGTTGTATTGGGCAGATCTAGAGGGTAGGGTGCTCCAGAGAGAAGAGCGTAGGGGCCTTCGTACAAAGCCGATATCAGATTCGCTAGGACGAAGTGCTCCACAGGTTTAAAACAGGCAGAGCCAACATAGACAAACCACATTGAACGATAGAAAGGAGGCACCCCACGTCCAACGATGGTCGTTCGCTGGCTGCATGTGACCTGACTGTGATTACCCACGGTGCAGCTATGCCAGGATACAACCTGTTACTCGGAGTTAGACTCCTTAAGTGCTCTAACTATACAGTTCCAAAGTGGCCTCAACTTGAAGAAGCCCTGTTGATGCCAAACATGGCTGACACCATAGACAGCTTTATTGACCAGTTGAACTACAATAAGCCCGTGCCGGTGGGCCCCTGCCACACACGACTGTGGTGTGGCCCCTCGAAAGGAAAGATGGGGTATGAATAGGGAGGGTCAGGGAGGGAGGAAATTAGTTATGTTTAACGCATCACGGAATATTAATGTATCAAGTACTAGGCTGACTGAGATGAGATATGTAATATTTGACACTTATTAATCTGTTTTTGCTGTCTTTGTTAAAATGCTAATAAGCATGTTTAAAAAAAAAACTTTGAGCCCAATTCATAAAAAAATGAAAATCTACACCAGTTGGTTTATACCCACCTACATTTAGGCGTAGGTTAACAAATTCTAGTAGTACTCCTGTGAAGGTGGAAGAGTGGCACCTTTCCTCGATTACACAGAAGTGTAAGTTGTTACTGATGCATAATTGCACATGGGGTACAATTATGCATGTTTAAATGTTTACCAAAAGTGCTCTTGCTAACTATTTTCCACTTGGAAATATTTCGCCTCCTTCACCACCTCAAATTTTGTGGCAGTTTTCTGTATGTCCGTATCCTAGAAAAGGATTTACTGCGTCTTTCCCTGGGGTAAATCTCCAACTGTTTATACAGGTTGAATGCACTTAGAAAAGTCACTGAGTAACCACAAAACACAGTGTAGTGGATGTGCAAACACCTTCTAGACTAGAGTATCCCCACCCTGGAATGCCTACTCGCCTCCCGAAATGAAGAATTACGGCAGATTACTCTCACGTACATCCTACTTGTGTGACATTAACTGCTAATAAATGGATTTACTCGTGTAAGTTACCAGGTGTTGGCTAAATTGTTTGATTCTGCACTCTTAAATGATTGCCACTTGTGAGTTGAATTTACAAGCACAAATGGCTTTGTGAATCAGGCCTTCTATATCAAAACTGTATCTGTTTGTGCCATTGCGCATGTTGTGCCCACTACCTTCACGGCCCCCCCAAAATAATATGAGAATTTTGCAAGTAGAGGCTTTTCGTTAAATTTTAAACCTACGATTCTCTCTTTCTCCACTCCAGCTGAACAAGAACAAAGTTGAATTGAACAAATACGTGAAGACCATCCCACTGCCTCCAGCCTCTAGGAAGGTAAAAGTGGGTGATAATTGCAGTGTAGCAGGCTGGGGGAAAAATGGCCGTTACGGGCAGTATGCAGACAAGCTGCAAGAAGTGAACTTGAAAGTTGTTCCTGGGAAAGCGTGCAAGAATTCCTCCAAGGACTTTGCTGAAGAGTCCATGATCTGTGCTGGAGATCACAATGACAGTGCGGCATCATTCTGGGTAAGTGTTGTTTATCAAGAGAAAATATTGCCAGTGTTATGTACATAATATCGCAAATGGACAGTGATCAGTACGTAAAAAAAACTCAGTACAGACATGGACTTAATTGTTGATGTACTGAGAGGTAAGTGATCTGTGTTGATCTTTGTATTTACCTGTTGTATTATTAACATCATCAAATTAGATTGTTTTTTGATGAACACACAATCATTTCTTCTGAAAAAACATTCAGAATCAAAGACACTGGTGAAATCAGTCTTAGGCCTTGGTTTTAAAAAATCCAATTCACAAAAAAGGTCTATAGCAGTAGTGGTCTGCAAGAAGTAAACATCAACATATGTTAAACACAGATTTCTCTTTTATACACATTAAAAGAACCCTCCTCAATTTGATTTGCTAAACCACAGACTAAATGGCGAAAATGAACAAGATTGTTTTTATGGACAGCCCATACTTCCATATGGGCGATAGATTTAAATCCTTTTCTTTGCCACATTTTCTGATAAGGTAACAGTGGTAATAAATTGCCTCAAAATCAAACATATTTTCTGCAGCTGTGTTGCTAGATAAGTATGACTTTCTTAATGTAATGGTGAACAGAGGCACATATGTGAGTATTGTAGACTTGATATTTGTTTCCAGTATTCCTTTCTAAGTGATACGTTTTTGCTTTTACTTCTCTTCATATATCTTGATATACTTCTCTCCATGTACCCTGATCACATTAGCATCACCACCCATGCTTAATTATATCAGTAGTTTATTAACTTAATTAAATTTGGCTGATCATAATCCAGATTTCCACACAATATAATAATTATTCAACATCACTTAGGAAATTTAGATCTTTATGAGAGGGCTATATAATGAGATAATTGACATTCATTTTTTTAATGAATTTGTTTTCAGTGACTTGTTCCACATTTAATACATTTTGTTCGCAGGAATCTGTTGTGTCAAAGCTTAACATAATCTCAGCTTCTGCACATGATTTCCCATTTTTTGGACACATTTAATAATTGTGCCATAGTTTTTTATGTTTGATGTACTATGTTGACACTTTGGTTTTTACAAGACTAAATCTGAAAATCTGTGGCTGAAACAATCGCTGAAGGTGACCTTCTCAATTATTACACTGCTCAGTGTATACTGTTTTTGTGTCTCCCTCAGCCTGCTTTAATTTGCTTAATTTCCCTTATATTGATATTAATATTTTACTCTGAAACCAAATGCATAGAATAGATTTCACAGGATCTTTATATTGCATTTTCCTGTATTAGCTAGCACTGCATAATCCAAAAATAGCCAAATTTGGACCCTGATGGGCACTGTTGTTCAAACATCAGATTCCTATCCGTCCTGTCCAGTTACTTGTATGCAGGGCATTGATAATGTAGGGTAAACTGGAAGGTGTGAATAAACACTCCTTGCACACACTCTTCTTTATTCCAAAACTTTAAATTCTTTCCCTTACTAACCCTGTAAAATGGGAGTTTTAACAGCATCAAGCAGTCTATCAGTCCTTTTTGTTCCCCATTTTGTTTTTGGTGCATAACAGGTTTTCTCTGTGGATGCTTCAGAAGCAGTCTGCAGGTCAAAAAAGACTGTTTATCACAACTAGCATGTATTGCTTTAGATAGCAGTTGAGTGACTGGTCTGTGGTCCAGGAATGCTCTTGCTCTCCACCAACTCCAAGGCACTCTCATTAAGAACTGTACCAAAACGTTTGTTTGATTTGTGAAAAGTAAATGTGGCCAATAATGCAATATGCTGCTTCTTTTGCCCTTTTTAAAAACAGGAACAATGTAGTCAGTCAGTAAATATTCTTTATTTGGTTTTTCACAACCATAAAAGAAAACAGTGAACATGTAAATATAGGATATAAAAATTCATTATAAATATTTTAATCAAGCCAAAAAAGAAATATTCAGCGAAGCAGCCTCAAGTCATGAATCTCAAATATTAAATAAGTACATATCTAATACATTAAGACTGAGTAAACGGGCAGCGAAAAATAAGTAAAATACTGTATATATCTAAAACGAATCACAGTAAGATTAAAAAGAGAAAAAAGTGCCAGTGCGCAGACCTTAATGAGTTTAATTGGAAGAACCTCAATTGACCATTCTATTTCATCTGAAATTCAGGTTAGTTTATTAAGCTTCGATAAAATCCATGGAAATTAAAACAATGTATAATATATGAATTTCATTAAGACCACCTAAAATTGCCAGTGGAAAATAAACTTCACATTGAATCAATAAATCACATTAAAAACCATAAAATTAGAGTCGAAGTGCATCGTGCAACCTAAAAATACAGACTTCATCACCTCTGCGCACAAAAAAAACCATTGTAATTAAAAAACATACAATATAAAAATATTCATTTCCCTACTAGATTCCGTAATCTAACTGCAGAGGAAATACATTTATATACCATTTGGCATCGACAAACTGGCAAATCATTACACGGACAAAGCAGACACGTTGGACTCATACTTAAAACAGAGACAAAGCACCAGCACTAACCCTTTTACAAAACAACAATCCAAGAATACTGTAACTGGACCTCTCCGTTCCTTCCAACACATTTCACACGATGAATTTATGGATCTGGTCAAAGCAAGCAGGCCTGCCGGCAGCCCTTCTGACACGTGTCCCCCGCAAACTTTCAAGACAATTCTTCTAACAACCTCTGCTGCCACTCCAGTAAGAATAATCATCAACGATTCCTTAACGACCGGAATATTTCCAGAAGAACTCAAAAAGTCATACATATGCCCTTTACTGAAGAAAACAAACTAGGACCCACTGAACCCTGACAACTACAGACCCATTACAAATGGACCTTTCCTGGGCAAACGGATAGAAAGAGCAGCGTTCACCCAGATGTCGCAATTCATTGAAGACAGTGCCATACTTTCAGACTTCCAAACAGGATTCCGGCCGGGAAGAGGCACAGAATCTGCCCTCCTTGCCATCTGGGATGACCTGAAGAACACAGTTGACCACAACGGGGTTGCTGCGCTACTCCTCTTGGACCTCTCGGCTGCCTTTGACACAGTTGACCATGACACTCTGGTACAAAGACTCTACGAAGCCGGCATAGAGGGGTCTGCCTTAGACTGGATCACGTCCTACCTTCGAAACAGAACTAATGTCATCCATACCCCACCTTTCTCGTACAAACCGTACTTCACAAAAGCTGGGGTCCCTCAAGGCTCTATTATCTCGCTGAAGGAAGTGACCCGAAATGGGCCACCCGGGTCACTCGCGACCACCTCTTGGCCTTCCCAGAAATGAAGAGTCGGGACGACAGTGGAGAATACAATCTAACACCTTTATTAGTAAGTAGACTGCAGTGGAACCCGGTCTGACCAGCCTCATGGAATAGCTGTCGAAGGACTGACTTCAGAACACTTGGTAACACAAAATAAGCCTTCCAACACCTCTCAAGTCCCGCCCCCAATGGAAAAATACAGCTTGAGCAAAAGCTGAACAAAGAAGGCACAGAGGGATGAGCTACCACCTGCGGAATGGGTACACATTATCAGGCTCCCAAGGTCATCTTGCTCGGTCTCAGCTCTCTCTAGTGTGGGAGCATAACTATGTCCAGGGATAGGCATGCAAAGCTGAATAAACTATTCTCTTCGTGGATCTGGGTTCCAACCTTGAATAAGATAAGAGGGAGTTTCTGAACAGCAGAATGAGGCAAGCAGAGAGGGGGGGCACAGAGGCCGGGCTTTACTTACAGCGTAACATGGCGGCTACAGAGAAGGAAAATGGGGTCTCAGATGCTAACTTTAGCCTGCACAATGTTAAAAGGGGCTGGTCACACACATTTGCAATAGCGATCAATATAAAATAGCTACATGAATGCTGACATAACACGGTATATGGCATGGGGGACGGGGCAATGGCACATTCGATTCTAACAGACCCTCCTTTTAGCATTCATTGCTAAAGTTTTATTGTTGCTATCAGGTAAGGGTCTTTACAATTCTAATGGAGGGGGAAAAATGGTGCTACATATACAACAGTTAACCATTTGGGTGATCATCAGCAATGTTAGATAGGTACACATATCAATATTCAAAAATGCCCTCATCGATGCACATCAAATCATGAACAGCCTGTACCATCATGGCGGAGGGCTTAGCTGTTTGCTCTTGAACTCTGGGCTTGGGTGTTAACTTTTGCATGCAACAAGTACAACAGGCGGGAAGGCAATTAATGCACAGACAACTAGTGAATACAACAACTGCAATGGCTACTAAGAATAAGAGTATTTTCCAGCCCCAGGTAGCTATAAGACCCCAAAACCACCCAAACAGGACCATGTTCCATTCTCCTGGTGGATGTCAGATGCTAGCCTGTGTAACTTTTGTATTGCTGCATAGACATTCGGAGCGTGGTTCGGTATGCACACACAGCAACTACTACCGATGACGCGACAGGCCCCACCCCGATCAGCAAGGATGACGTCTAACACCATCCGTTTTTCAAGGGCAACGAATCGCGTAGCCTGAAGTTCAGCTGTAATGTTGGTCAGTATTCCTGCTGTGGTGTTGATAACTCCTTCTACAACCCTTGTGAGTCTGCGTATACTACGGCTGTTATGCATGGGGCCCCAAAATGGCAAAATACTCTTCATGGCATTTGTAAATTGCTGCAAGGTAGTGTCAGTCTGATCTATATCTTTCGTGTCAAGAACCCTTCTTACTCGAGACAGATACACACTCCTGCGTTGTAATCTGTGGTCTATGTGATAATTGGATGGTGCAATATACACAGGGGGCAAGAGAAAGGACACGTAGCACACACCAGACCACCCCCTAGGAAGCCATACGTAAGCCTGGGACCCACAAACGAAGTACACGTTGTGGGGCGGAAGAAGTGGTGGACTACTAGTCGTGTTCAAATCATAAGTATAGTTGCAGGTACTCACTCCTACTGGAACCCGTCCAAAACCTCGGACACAAAAACTAGTTGTTGTAATAATTACCTGTACTGGCATTACCTCATCCTGAGTAATATTACGCAATTGAAAAGACTTGAAATATTCAGTGACGTTAAAGTCCTGGAAATCCATCATCTCATTCTGGAGCCATGTTAAATTTTTCTTTCTTTCATAAACATTCATGCAGGCATCAGGATGTAGAGTATCAGTAGTCCCATCCCTACCCTTGGTGAGTTGCTATATAACCCAATACAGCCTCATAATCAAGGTATGTCATATTCATTGCATCTGAATGAGAATGGATATATACCATGGTGAACCACTGGAACCAGGCTTCGTAGCTGGCCAAATAAGAGAGGGGCAGTGATAGCAACAGGTCATTTTTATGCATCACTGAGGGGAGTAAGCCACAAACCCAACAATTGGTGACATTGGTGGTATGGTGAGCCCGATGGAGCATCTTCAGGAAGACATTGTCCACATAAGTCTGTCGGTGTCTTTCCTTATGAGGGGCCAAAGTGACAAAGACATGTTCAGGGGGGACAGTAGTAGAACCAATCAGGGAATGCACAGGATGTCTTTCTTCAAGGAACCATATAATCCCTAACACTGCTACCAAAGCAACGAAAACTATTAATAGGAACACTATCTTAGTCTTGGTGGGCCAGTTCGACCATGTTGGGCTATGTTGGTCAAAACGGGGTGCTTCTCAAGGCTGTTCTTCTTCCATAACAATGCTGCAAAAGGGGTACATTTTTATATATCAAACTACCAGAGGAAAGTCCATGCTATGGAGCCAGGTATAGGAAAGAGGGAAAAAAAGGGAAAAAAAATAAAAATAAAAATAAAAACACACAGTTCGGTGTCTTTAGACTCTTATTGTTCATCAACAATGGTGCTACTGAGCACTTTGCGGTGGGGCTGCACGGTCACAACCCTTTCTGTCTCTTCGCTCAGGATAAGTCAGCTTCCCTCCTGGGAAGGCACCCCCCACTTATCCTGTCCAGTGTCTCAGACAATGCACCAATCTCTCTTTCCCTGATCTATCGTTGGTACCACAGACAAGGTACATGGACCCTATTCTTCATCCATGAAGTCCATCCCTACTAACCTGACTTTCCCTTGGGTGCACTGTCCCTTCGCCGGGGACGCAAATTGTACCCAGCCACTCCAGGCACTTTCTCGTCACGAAAAAGGATCTTAAATTCAGAGGAGACAGGGGACTGAGACTCAAGCTCCTGCGGACCAGATGGAGGAGAAACCTGGGCAGCCCTTATTTCTGAGGGGGACCGCCTCATTCAAAGCAGCGTCGTTCTCCTCTTCCGTCTGTGCCGGGGTCAATTGGGCATCAGAAAAAGGAACAAAGCAAGACACCTTTTCCGTCTCATGGTCCCCTATGCCTTCATGGACCCATTTGTCGTAAGGGAGAGGCAGCGGGACTCGCCGGCAGTGCGATGAGTGAATCCAGTGCTTCCGGCCATCCACCTTCACTGCCGTCCGCGTGGCGAGCAGGACCAGCAGGGGCCCCTTCCACCTCGGCTCCAAACACCCTCGCCTCTGGTAGTTCCGGACCAAGTCAAAGTCGCTGGGCTGGATGCTGTGTCCTGGCCCCTCAGGTGTTGGCGGGAGTGCCTCATGTATCTGTTGATGAATAGAACGCACATTTTTAGTTAACTCGCATAAGTAATCTACAAGTAATGGGTATTCAATTTCAGAAA
Organism: Calotriton arnoldi; assembly: GCA_963921515.1. Lineage (NCBI taxonomy): Eukaryota > Metazoa > Chordata > Amphibia > Caudata > Salamandridae > Calotriton > Calotriton arnoldi. Next base: position 173,033 of record CAWUFW010013218.1, read on the forward strand.
AGTGGCGTGGGCGGGGGACACCCCACACATTTGCGGGGCGCCCGAAAACAACTTCATACGGGGATAATCCTATTCTAGAATGAGCTGTCACTCTCGTGGATAATAGGGCAAGGGGTAGCGCGTCTGGCCATTGCAATCTTGTGCTCTCCCTGATCTTTGCCAGCTTCAACTTGAGAGTACCATTGTACTTCTCAGCCAAACCGGCCGACTGGGGGTGGTTCGCTGCATGAAACTTCTGTTTAATGTGCAGACCGTCGCACACCAGCTGAATAACCTTTGCATTGAAGTGACTCCCGTTGTCACTCCAAATCAAACGGGGCAAGCCGAAGCGCGGGAAAAACTCCTTCAAAAGGGCTTTTGCCATCGCTAGGCTGTGTTCTATTTAGTGGGGTAGGCCTCAATCCATTTACTGAATGCACAAACAACCACCAGCACATATTTCAAGTTGTTAACTCCTTCCATTTCGATGTAATCCGTCTGGAGAACCTCGAAAGGGAAAGAAGGGGGTGCAAAATTACCAGGAGGTGTAGGAATACCTTTCCCAGGATTATGTGTCAGGCAAACCATGCAGTGCTTCACTAGATGAGCAGCTACTTTAGGGATATTGTCATTTCGCCATACGGGATCCAATAATTTGCATATCCCTTTCGCACTAATGTGAGCTGGGCCATGTGCCATTGTAACTACAGGGAATACATATGCATCTGGTAACATACATCTTTGCTTTTCCGATTTATCGGTCCAGCACCCCTCCTCGTCTAAGCGTCCCGTACTCTCCTGCCACATTGCCACCTCCTCAACTGTTGCCTCACTCTGTATTTCTTTTACATTTTCCAGTGTGTCCTCAAACATCCCGTTTTCAGGCACCCATCTAGCTCGCCCCGCCACGAACATTCTCTTCATCTTGGACCTGGCTGTCTCTTTAGCTGTCTGGTCTGCAAACGCATTTCCCCTCCCCACGTCATCAGTAATCGCTTTATGAGCACTACACTTCACTATTGCCAATCTTTTGGGAAGTGCCAGAGCTGACAAAAGCCTGTGTATCAGAGGGCCGTGCTGTATCTTTGTGCGTGGGAAGTCAGGAATCCCCTCTCCGCCCAGAGCCACCCAAAATTATGGGCTACTCCGAACGTGTTTTGGCTGTCAGTATAAATATTGACAGCCAATCCCTCACTTAACTCAAATGCTCACAAAAGAGCAACCAGCTCTGCAGCTTGTGCTGATTGGTAGGGAACACGTGGTGTCTCAACTACAGTGTGCAGCGTTGTAATAGCATACGCTGCGGTGGTGGTGCTATCTGACAATTTGAAACAAGAGCCATCGACATATATTTCCCCTTGCGGGTCAGATAAGGGGATGTCAGTCAGGTCTATCCGTCCCTTCGTCTCCTCTTCTGTCCGAAATAAGCAATCATTGACATCTGTGTCCTCATTTTCCGAAGGGAGGGGTAGTAACGTGGCTGGGTTCAGAGTGGCACATCTTTTAATTGTGATGTGTGGCGCAAACAGAGTCAATTCATAGCCAGTAAGACGAGCACTGGTGAGGTGCTGCGTCTTTGTCTTGTTCAGAAGTGTGTCCACAGCATGGGGTACCATTACTGTGAGATCAGTATTGAGGACGAGCCCCGCCGATTGTCGAATAGAGACAGCCACGGCCGCGGCTGCTCTTAAACAGTTCGTGAGGGCTCTGGCGACAGTGTCAAGAAGGGCAGAGAAATAGGCACACCACCTCTGCTTACCTCCAAAGGCCTGTGTTAACACAGAAAGCGCACATCAAGCCATTTTGTGTATGTACAACATGAAAGACTTCTGGTAATCTGGCGTACCAAGCACAGGTGTTACAGCAAACAAATGATGGACGGAATGCTGACAATGCAAACATTCTCCCCCAGTCAAAAGATCTGGGTTAAATCCATCGTTCTTTTGCCCACTACGCCACCCGTTTGGACCCAGCCATATGCAAATCAGTCTTGACCCTGTGCCCCATGGGAACAGTCCAGACCGAACTGCCAGGCCAGGTCCTCCCTGGACCGGAAACAAGCATCCTGGGACCGGTTTCAGGGTATGTCACCCCTCTTCAGCCAGGCTAGCTTGAATCCAGTGGCACATGAGCAAGGGACCCACGTCTGGGCATACCCATCCCACTTAGGGCGAAACGTGTTACAGCAAACAAATGATGGACGGAATGCTGACAATGCAAACATTCTCCCCCAGTCAAAAGATCTGGGTTAAATCCATTGTTCTTTTGCCCACTACGCCACCCCAGTTTGGACCCAGCCATATGCAAATCAGTCTTGACCCTGTGCCCCATGGGAACAGTCCAGACCGAACTGCCAGGCCAGGTCCTCCCTGGACCGGAAACAAGCATCCTGGGACCGTTTCAGGGTATGTCACCCTTCTTCAGCCAGGCTAGCTTGAATCCAGTGGCACAGTGAGCAAGGGACCCACGTCTGGGCATACCCATCCCACTTAGGGCGAAAAGTGTTACAGCAAACAAATGATGGACGGAATGCTGACAATGCAAACATTCTCCCCCAGTCAAAAGATCTGGGTTAAATCCATCGTTCTTTTGCCCACTACGCCACCCCAGTTTGGGCCCAGCCATATGCAAATCAGTCTTGACCCTGTGCCCCATGGGAACAGTCCAGACCGAACTGCCAGGCCAGGTCCTCCCTGGACTGGAAACAAGCATCCTGGGACCGGTTTCAGGGTATGTCACCCTTCTTCAGCCAGGCTAGCTTGAATCCAGTGGCACAGTGAGCAAGGGACCCACGTCTGGGCATACCCATCCCACTTAGGGCGAAAAGTGTTACAGCATCAAATGATGGACGGAATGCTGACAATGCAAACATTCTCCCCCAGTCAAAAGATCTGGGTTAAATCCATCGTTCTTTTGCCCACTACGCCACCCCAGTTTGGGCCCAGCCATATGCAAATCAGTCTTGACCCTGTGCCCCATGGGAACAGTCCAGACTGAACTGCCAGGCCAGGTCCTCCCTGGACTAGAAACAAGCATCCTGGGACCGGTTTCAGGGTATGTCACCCTTCTTCAGCCAGGCTAGCTTGAATCCAGTGGCACAGTGAGCAAGGGACCCACGTCTGGGCATACCCATCCCACTTAGGGCGAAAAGTGTTACAGCAAACAAAGGATGGACGGAATGCTGACAATGCAAACATTCTCCCCCAGTCAAAAGATCTGGGTTAAATCCATCGTTCTTTTGCCCACTACGCCACCCCAGTTTGGACCCAGCCATATGCAAATCAGTCTTGACCCTGTGCCCCATGGGAACAGTCCAGACCGAACTGCCAGGCCAGGTCCTCCCTGGACCGGAAACAAGCATCCTGGGACCGGTTTCAGGGTATGTCACCCTTCTTCAGCCAGGCTAGCTTAAATCCAGTGGCACAGTGAGCAAGGGACCCACGTCTGGGCATACCCATCCCACTTAGGGCGAAAAGTGTTACAGCAAACAAATGATGGACGGAATGCTGACAATGCAAATATTCTCCCCCAGTCAAAAGATCTGGGTTAAATCCATCGTTCTTTTGCCCACTACGCCACCCCAGTTTGGGCCCAGCCATATGCAAATCAGTCTTGACCCTGTGCCCCATGGGAACAGTCCAGACCGAACTGCCAGGCCAGGTCCTCCCTGGACTGGAAACAAGCATCCTGGGACCGGTTTCAGGGTATGTCACCCTTCTTCAGCCAGGCTAGCTTGAATCCAGTGGCACAGTGAGCAAGGGACCCACGTCTGGGCATACCCATCCCACTTAGGGCGAAAAGTGTTACAGCAAACAAATGATGGACGGAATGCTGACAATGCAAACATTCTCCCCCAGTCAAAAGATCTGGGTTAAATCCATTGTTCTTTTGCCCACTACGCCACCCCAGTTTGGACCCAGCCATATGCAAATCAGTCTTGACCCTGTGCCCCATGGGAACAGTCCAGACCGAACGTGCTCTCCATGCCACTGGAATCAAGCTATCCTGGCTGAAGAGGGGTGAAACCCCGAAACCGGTCCTAGGATGCTTGTTTCCAGTCCAGGGAGGACCTGGCTTGGCAGTTCGGGCTGGACTGTTCCCATGAGGCACAGGGTCAAGACTGATTTGCATATGGCTGGGTTCAAACTGGAATGGCATGGTGAGCAACAAAACGATGGATTTAGGCCCAGATCTCTGTACTGGGGTGAATGTATGACATTGTTCTGCATTCTGTCCATCAACTGTTGTTTTTGCATTTGTACCAAGCACAGGTGCAGAGCAAAGCGTGACTTTTAATTGCTCAAAAGCTTGCTGACATTCATGCGTCCAGGGTAAAGGTTCATGCACGTCTTTAGTTGTTAGGCAGAGTAAAAGCTTTGTTAGTAAAAAATAACCAGGTATCCAATGACGACAATACGAGGTGATGCCTATGAAAGCACGCACATCCCTCTGAGTCTTGGGGACGGGCATCTTAACAATGACATCAACTCGTTCAGGTGTTAGCCTCCTTCCCTCCTTCGACAATAGGTGACCTAAATAGGTGACCTCCTGTTGACAATATTGAAACTTTGAAAGGGACACTTTATGTCCATGCTGTGCCAAATGTAGCAGCAATTTGACTGTGGCATCTTTGCAACCCTCTTCAGTATCGGAGGCCACCAACAGGTCATCCACATATTGCAATAATACGTTACCTGAGGGAACGGAGAGGGAATCCAACTGACTTTTCAGGGCTTGACTATATATACTAGGGCTTTCAGTATACCCCTGAGGAGCTCAACAGAATTGGAAGCTCCTGCCGGCCAATGTAAAACCAAAAAGGTGCCGGCTATCCGGGTGGATGGGGATGCTAAAGAAAGCATTTTTCAGGTCAATCACAGAAAAGAATTTGGCTGTAGAAGGAATCATTGTTAGGAGGGCAGTAATGTCAGGCACCACCGGAAACTGAGGGACCACTATTTTGTTAGACTCCCGTAAATCAATCACAAAGCAATAGACATCGGGTTGAGCAGTAGGGGAATCCAATGGTGTCTTTTTAAGGATGGGGAGAATAGGGCTATTACACACATTCGCAACTGTCTCCTCAACCACCCCCGATTTGATCAAATCCTGTATAATCTGCAACAAAGCCCGTTCCCCCGCCTGTGGTATTTTGTACTGGGGAATACGAGGTAGCACAGCGTTATCTTTAATCGTAATAGAGACTGGTGGTATCTGCAACAACCCTATGTCCGTATCTCCCGTTGCCCACAACGTGGGCGGCACGTCTGTAAATTCAGTAGGAAGCGGTGCATCTTTTGAAAAACACTGTTTGGTACTGGCTACATCCAGTCCTATTGTCATATAAACGCCATCTGGAGAACATGAAATTGTAGCATGCAACCTTTTCAACAAATATAATCCCATTAAATTTTCTCTGCAATTCGTTGTCAATAAGAATGGCGAGTCCACAGTGAAAGGGCCAATAGTCAAAGCAAGGGGTTCGGAGATGGGGCTCACAACCGGTACGCCTGAAAAACCTACTGAGACATTGTTATGGCCAGACAGGGCTGCCCCGGGGACCAGTGAACGAGAAACAGAGCTATTCATTGCACCTGTATCCACCAGAAACGTCTTAGCCGAACCTTGCAAATCAGCTGTGACATAAGGACCACGCTGATCTACAGTTATCTGGACTGGTCCCTCACCCTGTCCTTGGCTGTCCTAGTTATAGGACATCCCTGACACCTCGTCCAGATCATAATCGTTCTGATAGTACTGCCTTCCCCGGGGATCATCAAAATAGTTCTGATCAGAGTGACCCCCCGAGGATGCACCAGCCTGGACTTCATCACGACCGCTCTCACCACGACCCCATCCACCTGCACCCGACCTCTTGGGGCCGTGACCTTCTGCAACAAGTCCGGACACTAACTCCGCCAGTGTCCCTCCTTCCTACAATATACACACTGGTTCGGTCCCACTGGAACGCCACTTCTGCCAGTGCCACGCGACCGTTGAGCCAGACCAGTGCCACGTCCTCTGCCGGACCTCATTGCTGCCTGTTGCATTAGTACCTTAGTCTTCAACTCCTTATTCTTCTTCTACACCTTCTCCTTCTCCTCATTTTCCCTATGCTCATAGTACTGAACCATACTCAATATCACCGAAGGGGAGGAGGTAGTCCAGGTGCTCTCAGAAGCCTGCAACCGAGTTGCGATCTCAGGAAGCAGGTTCGTAACAAATCTGTTAACAAACAACCGGACACCGCCTTCCACCGCCAGTATCTCAGCCTTAGGCTTCTCACCAGGCTTTCGCTCCTGATCCCATGCCCTAATCTCAAAAGTGCCACCCAACTCCACAACATGGTCCTGCGTATGCACATACCTCCATATATCCACTGGTACCAACAACCCGAAAAACATCTCGATATCTGCCAGCGTCATCACTGTCAATGAGGCGGCCTCCGTTAATTCTTTGTAATATGCAGTTGGATTTTTCCTAGGGTCCGGCAGCTGACTCTTGAGGGCTAACACCTCACTCCTCTTCCACGGTGTGTAAACCTATTGTTCAAGAAAATGGGCCTCTACCCGTTGTTGAACAATAACATCCTGCGCATTATGCCGTTCTGGAATCTCAGGATGGAAAATTGGATGCACCTCCCTCATCGGGAATTGTGACACAATCGTCGGTGTTTTCTGATGCAGCCTACCTCGATAACCAATCATCGTTGCAACATTACTAAAAACATCATTACTCATTAGGGGCCATGTCAGTAGCGTATACGCGGTCGCGAATGTCATAAATTATTTGTGGTGCCACACCACCAAAACACTGTTCCCACAACCCTATCAATGTAGCCGACATATGCTTGAGAGCATGCTGCTGTATGAACGGCTCACAATCTTTCAACGCACTCCACACGTCCTCTACACTGTAGATCGGATTCCATGCCCACTGTGCAGCCTGATCAGCTAACATCTTTTTCTTCGTGTCTCCCACATCTGATCGAATCAGCACCCGCCCCATTCGCTCCCGTGCTGCAGCCCAATTCCCCTTGTCCAACCCACGCACCGGTGTCCCGGCACTTAACGATGCCGGGGATGAAATGTCTGGGAAATACACAATGGATGAAGGGCCTGGCACTAATGTTAGTAATGACTGCGTCGAAGGAGTGAGAGAAGGGGGGGAAACATGAGCGGGGACAGGAGACATAGTGGGAGGACCTGCAGCCACTGCAGCCTGCAAAGCCAGGGAGGGGACAGGTGGAGCCGTAACCGAAACAGCCGGGTCAGAGACAGAGGGGCCAGATGCAGAGACAGGAGGGGCAGACGACTGAGATGTCGGACCAACAGGATATATCCTCTGTGGGGGAGAGGGAGGTGGGTGCCGGGCTTCTAAGAGTTCATCCACAAAGGCACCCTCGGTCTAGGTCCACTCTCTCCCCACTGCTCCGCTGTGCCGTCTCTTGCCTCCAGACCCCGACCTCCTCCTTGGGAGGTTCGAGGCTGCTGCCCGCTCCTGCACCTGCTGCCCGCTCCAACTGGGACCAGACTGCCTCCAACCACCGTAACCTTTCTCAGACGCTTTTTTCTTAATTTTTTCCCGTTGTGCCACTGTTATTGTGCCCATCTGTGTCTTGCTCTAATTCCACCACTGTTTTTATTTTCTCGTGCCTGCCTGTTCCTTTTGCCTTTCGCCGCTGCTGCCCCTGCGGCCCCTCCCCCCCCCGGAATTCCCACCTGGAATTTCCCCTCTGGAAATTCCCCCCGGAATTCCCCCCCGGAATTCCCCTGCTCCCGCCTCCCAGCCTCTCCTCCCTCCCACCTCCCCTACTTAATGGCGGCCGCTGCGTGGTCGCGCAGCGGACGTGTGCAGCGGGCGCGCTGCCGGCGTGCCGAAGGCGCGCCAAAGGCAAGCCCGTCTTCGCCCGACCGCGGCCAGGAACCCTGGCCCTCCCCCTACCCATCGCTACGACACCACCACCCTCCTCGCACTCAACCCTGGAAGACTTAGAGAATGCCAACAGGCCTCGCCGAACACGACCCACGGCCAATTCTCCTGCCTCCACTGCCGCCAGACCCTCACCGCCACCCCAGCCTCCAACACTGCCGACGCCAGCACCGGCGACACCCTAAAATGCATGCGCCTCAATGTACGCTCCGTACACAAACACGCCATGGAAATCTGGAACCTACTCGACTCTCTTTCGCCCGACATCGCCTTCTTCACAGAGACCTGGACCAACGCATCCTCCGCCCCCGACATCAGCACTGCCATCCCAGACGGATACAAGATCCAGAGGAAAGACCGCCCCAACCACCCAGGAGGGGGCCTCGCCATCGCCTACAAGAGCACCCTCCGCCTCACCACCTCCAGCAAAACCTTCCCCTCCGCCGAACACCTGCACTTCAAGATCCAGACCACCCCCAAAGCCACACTCCGAGGAACCCTCGTCTACAGACCCCCCGGCCCCCGAACACCCTTCGCCGCCACCATCACTGACTTCGTCGCACCCCACGCGATCGCCTCAACAAACTACATACTCATTGGAGACCTGAACTTCCACCTCGACAACCCCAGCGACCCCAACTCCACTATCCTTCGTGACAACCTTGCCAGCATCGGACTTAAACAACTCGTCAACACACGACCCACAGAGCAGGACACACCCTCGACCCCATCTTCGCGGCAGGAAACAGCGTCCATTTCAGCCACACAACGCAGCCGCCATGGACCGACCACCACTGCGTACACTTCGCCATCAACAAACCCAAGGCACCCAAACCAGCCCCACGCCCACCACGAAGGAACTGGAGCAAGGTTACCGACGAGCAACTTAACTCCACCCTCAACCGAGACAACCACACCTGGGCACCCGACGCAAACAGCGCAAACGACGCAGCCAGAGAACTCCACACCTGGATCTCCAACTGCGCAGATGAGCTCGCCCCGCTACGCAACCCCGACAGACAACGCCCCAGGAAAGCCGCCTGGTTCACAACCGCTCTCCAAGAAGCCAGACGTACCTGCAGACGCCTGGAGAAGAACTGGAGAAACACCAAGACAACTGAAAACCACACTACCTACAAGGACGCCATGACGGACTACCACAACCAGATCAGAGCCACCAAAAGGAACTTCATCCACAACAAAATCCTGGCCAACTCCACCAACTCCAAGGAACTTTTCAGTGTCATTCAAGAATTCACCAACCCACGCAGTGAAGCCACAGACATCACCCCATCCCAAGACCTCTGCAACAAGCTTGGAACCTATTTCCACCTCAAGATCAAAAACCTCTATGACAACTTCATCGACCATCCACCAGGCGCCACAGACGGCCCCCCGCCCCCCAGAAACACCAGCCAGCCCACCATCTCCAGCTGGACACCGATCACGGCCGAAGACACTGCCTCGACCATGAAAAGCATCCACTCGGGGCCCCCACCGACCCCTGCCCCCTCACATCTGCCACAGAGCCGTGGCCGCCATCGCACCCGAACTACAACGCACCATCAACACCACCTTCAAAACAGGCACCTTCCCAGACGACTGGAAGCGCGCAGAAGTCAGACCCCTGCTCAAGAAGCCCACAGCTGACCCCACCGACCTCAAGAACTATCGGCCCATCTCGCTCCTCCCCTTCGCAGCCAAAGTTGCAGAGAAAACAGTCAACAGGAAACTGACACGATTCATTGAAGAAAACGCCATCCTCGACCCGTCCCAATCCGGATTCCGAAGCAACCACAGCACAGAGACAGCCCTACTCGCGCCCACAGACGACATCCGCACCCTCCTGGACCAAGGCCACTCCGCAGCCCTCATCCTACTCGACCTATCAGCGTCCTTCGACACCGTCTCCCATCTCACACTAGTCGTCAGACTACACGACGCAGGCATACAAGGAACAGCCCTGGACTGGATCCGATCATTCCTCACTGGAAGAAGCCAAAGGATCAGACTCCCACCCTTCCTCTCCGACCCCACAAAAATCACCTGCGGAGTCCCACAGGGTTCATCACTGAGCCCCACCCTCTTCAACATCTACATGGCCCCCCTCGCAGCCATCGTCCGACAACACGGCCTCAACATCGTATCCTACGCCGACGACACCCAGCTCATCCTCTCCCTCACCAAAGACCCCACCACTGCCAAACTCAACTTCCAGAAAGGAATACAAGACGTCGCAGTCTGGATGACCAACAGCTGCCTGAAGCTCAACGCCGAGAAGACAGAAGTCCTCATCCTCGGTACCACCCCTTCTGCATGGGACAGCACCTGGTGGCCAACCGCCCTCGGAAGCCCACCTACCCCCTCAGACCACGCCAAGAACCTCGGCATCATACTCGACTCATCACTCTCCATGAACCGACAGGTCAACGCCGTCACCTCCAGCTGCTTCAACACCCTCCGCATCCTCCGCAAGACCTTCAAGTGGATCCCCCCCGAGTCAAGGAAGACAGTCACCCACACACTCATCACCAGCAGACTGGACTATGGAAACGCACTCTACGCCGGCATCAACAAGTCCCTACTCCGCAAACTCCAGACAGTACAGAACACCGCCGCCAGACTCGTCCTCGGCATCCCCGACACGAACACATCAGCCAACACCTACAAAGTCTCCACTGGCTCCCCGTGGAGAAAAGAGTCACTTTCAAAATCCTCACTCACGCCTACAAATGCCTACACAACAACGGACCCAAATATCTCAATGACAGAATCAACTTCCACGTACCCAAAAGAAACCTCCGATCTTCCAACCTCGCACTGGCCGAAACCCGCGCATCCACAGAGCCAGAGCAGGCGGAAGATCCTTCTCTCACATTGCAGCCAAGACCTGGAACGAGCTACCGGCAGACATCAGACGCGCCCCCTCCCTGAACACCTTCAGGAAGATCCTCAAGACCTGGCTCTTCGGCTAAACAGATCTGCGGACCCCCCCCTCAGCGCCTTGAGACCCTCACGGGTGAGTAGCGCGCTTACAATTCCCTGATTGATTGAGGCATCACCTTCCTCTCGGGCGACATAGGACTTATCAAATTGCAATCGAAACTTCCTATCAGCACACTCTATACCTTTTTCTATTTTCTCTCTATTGAACGCTACTGCTTTCTGGGTTACTGTTTGCATTTTCCCTCTCCAGGCCTCCTTCTCTGCTCTCATGCGCCTTTGCCTAGCTTCCTTCTGACAGACCTGGAGTGAATCAAACATCGACTGCCTACTTCTTCTGGCAAATAATTTATCCTGCAAATAGTTTAATTTCTGTTCATCAAAGGTCCTGTCGGTGGCCACTGAAGCTCGGCATTGTCCCTCGTATATATTTGTGCCATAATGTACTAAACATAATAGGGCCAATGCTGTGCTTGGTATACATATCAAAATTCGGGATGCCTTCCGGAGGCGCAGGTTGCCTCTCCTCCAGCCGAGCTTCGGCAGAACAACAGCGGCACCCCACACACCACAATTTACTCAGGCAAGGCATCCTAATATCAGACACATTCACTGTTCACATGAAACAAACAACACACCTAACAAAGGGAATCCAACAGGCAGCCTACAGACTGTACCAAGACCAGACAGTCCGAAGTCTGCACCAAAACAAGACAGTCCGGAGACTGTACCAGACAGTTTGAAGACTGTACCAAGACAAGACAGTCCGGAGACTGTACCAGACACACCGAAGACTGTACCAAGACAAGAAGACAGGCTCTAGCCCCAGGCCTTTTTCAAGAGTAAACCAAATTCAGCAGGTGGCCTGACAGAGCGTTCGCAAACACTCAGTATCTCAAGGGTCCACAGACCCACCCAGTTCAAACAAACGAGGAATGGTCCTCAGACCAGATTCAAGATTATTCAAGATGGCACCATACCTACCAAAAGGCAAGACAAACTCACCTGGTGCACACAGGTCGAGCCAAGTTATTCTCCACCACCGACTCTTCGGACCAAATGGTCAGATCCAAGGGTTTCGCCTTTTTAGGACCCCAGCCGGGATGACCACTGGGCGAGGCACCGCCCGATCAGACTGGGGGAGCAGCCGCGAGAACTAAGCTCTATCGTGTGTGGATCCCCGATCCGCCCATCCGACCCGACGTGGCCCTGTCCTCTACACCCGATTCCGGGCAAGATGGGTCAGCCCGATGGAGTCCCTGTTCGGGCGCCAACTGAAGGAAGTGACCTGAAATGCGCCACCCGGGTCACTCGCGACCACCTCTTGGCCTTCCCAGAAATGAAGAGTCGGGACGACAGTGGAGAATACAGTCTAACACCTTTATTAGTAAGTACACTGCAGTGGAGCCCTGTCTGACCAGCCTCATTTGATAGCTGTCGAGGGACTGACTTCAGAACACTTGGTAACACAAAATAAGCCTTCCAACACCTCTCAAGTCCCGCCCCCAATGGAAAAATACAGCTTGAGCAAAAGCTGAACAAAGAAGGCACAGAGGGTTGAGCTACCACCTGCGGAATGGGTACACATTATCAGGCTCCCAAGGTCATCTTGCTCGGTCTCAGCTCTCTCTAGTGTGGGAGCATAACTATGTCCAGGGATAGGCATGCAAAGCTGAATAAACTATTCTCTTCGTGCATCTGGGTTCCAACCTTGAATAATATAAGAGGGAATTTCTGAACAGCAGCTTCTGCTTAGGCAAGCAAAGGGCGGGGGCACAGAGGCCGGGCTTTGCTTACAGCGTAACATGGCGGCTACAGAGAAGGAAAATGGCGTCTCAGATGCTAACTTTAGCCTGCACAATGTTAAAAGGGGCTGGTCACACACATTTGCAACAGCAATCAATATAAAATAGCTACATGAATGCTAACATAACACGGTATACGGCATGGGGGACGGGGCAATGGCACATTCGATTCTAACATCACCCATGCTTTTTAACATCTACATGAAGTCATTACCGGTACTGATCAATCAATTTCACCTCACATGCTATAACTATGCAGATGACACGCAAATACTCCTTCAACTGGAATGCCCCAAAGACATTGGAAACTCGCCAATTTTCAGTTGTCTCAGAGCCGTGGATCAATGGATGACTTGGAGCCATCTCAATTTGAATGCTTCCAAAACGGTAATACTCACGTGTGGCAATTGGAAACATTATGACCCGCTTGCCACATGGCCTGATGAACTGGGATCACCGCCTAAAGTATCAAAGGAAGTAAGAAACCTCGGAATGACCATGGACTCCAAGCTTTTGAAGAATGCCCGAGTGGACAAACTAGCAAGATCAAGCTTTGTTACTATAAAAACTCTGCGACGAATATTCTCCCATTTGGGATTTCCACACAAGGTCCAAGCTACCATCTCCCTTGTTCTGTCCAAACACGATTACGCCAATAGCCTCTACCACGGATCACCTTTAACGACTATTAAAAGAATACAACGGATTCAGAACTCGGCTGCCAGGCTACTCTTGCATATCAAACTTCGAGACAACATATTCCCTGCCTTGAAAGCCTTGCATTGGTTACCGGTTGCCAGAAGATCCACGTTCAAGCTGCTTTGTATCACCCACAAAGCAATACATGGAATGGGACCTCTCTTCATCAGGAATAAAATCACCAAACACATTCAACATAGGAACCTCCGCCCTAGAGTGGCACCTCGACTTAATATCCCAATGTTATGTTTCGTATAGAGGCCCTAATATAGACACGTTCATATATGCCGTATATAGTCATAATCATATATGCCCTATTATGGTCATAATCGTCTATGCCCGATTATAGTCATGATCTCCTATGCCCTAATATAGGCATGATCTTTCACCTACATTAGTTCCCTACAGTACACAATGAACTCTGAGGGTTGAACGTTATCTAGTCTGTGGTTAGAACACTGCAGGGTTTTTCCCGAACACAGGCCTACAATGTACTCATAAATTATGCATGAGCATTCACCAGCTACATCTACCGCATAATATGTATGTACAAAGTTCACCCCTGACATCTTCCTCATGTCTAACAAAGACCAATACAAACAATACTGAGGGACGAGACACTTTAGGGTATAAATACACCACATCTTGCCACGGTAAGAGAGAGGGAACCGAGACTTCCATGCTGACACACTGACCAGAGACGCTGAGGCTCCTGCATGCAGTCGCTCCAGCTGACAGCGGTCTAACACAGCCCTTGCGGGGTGTCCAACTCGAGACCAGGACGGGGTCCCACACTCTCTCTCTTCAGGTAATGGGGTTCGACTAAATTCTAGAAGGATCTTGGCTCTTAGGGTTTTAGACCTACACACATGCTAGGTACACTTAGGTACATCTAGTTAGGCATCGTAGGAGTATGCGCACTTTTGGGTGACATTCTATTACGCATTTTATATTCATGTATGTATTCATGATTATTGCAATATGGTAGAACTGTACTACCCTTTTACTTTCATCGTACTGCTGATAATATATCTCTGCTATTGTCTGCTGGTTGCTGCAGCACATATATTTTACACTAGAATAACAACTGTTCAATAAATACTTATTGAAACGCCCAGACTGTTTATTCTGTGTAACTCTCTGAGACAAACCGAATAAGTAAGCACGAGTGACTGAGCGAAAAGTAGTACATTGTTTCCACGATTCTGAGGGATCAGGGTTGTCATGATCTAAGGTTGCCAGAAACTAATCTCTCCACGATAAGAGGAGATTCTAGTGGCACTGTGAGCTAGCTAATGCAAATCCGGCTAACATACGCGGTGGGGGTGCACAGAGTCAGTCTAACACCAAGCCCACAGTTTATGTTATCCAAACGTGCAGGTCCTGCAGGGGTACTATAGGAACTACACGACATGGCGCCACCAACGTTGGGTACTTATTTAACGTTAGAATCTGAGTAGTTCAGTCGTGCTATTCTCAGAGAACCTACTCACAAAACCCCAGAGACGTCTGGAGTGGGTGGGCACAAAATCCGCCGCAGCTGAGTAGTACGAAAATACTATTTATTGGCTGTTGGTTATTCAAGCTTGAAAGGACATAGTGTTCCTAAAATTGTACCTAAAACCTTATCATAGTTTCTTTGAAACATTAGTTTGTGCTCTATACACGATGACTACCGCCGTCTTAGATCCAACACGAATGCCACTGCCCCCGTCAGACGAGGAAGAAGATCCTGAGGATGCAATACAGATTGCACCAAAATTCAGAAGGACAGTCACCATAAGACTATTAGAAAATGGTTTACAAGCTAAGGGTGGCATTGTAGTTTTCGTGATTGAGGCACACAAATCAAATAAAACAGAGGTATTCTATTCATGGGTTATACTCCCAGCAGCAAATGCAATAACAAAGACATTTCACTACTATATAGAAGGAGATGCACCACGGGAATATTGTCCATTTGAGGACATAGAGATTCCACTCACTTACCAGGAACATTATTACTGGTTTAATGGCGCCCTACCCCACGTACGAGAAAGAGTAAGATTAGGCCCGCTCGGAGGAGATGGAGCCACATGGCCAATACTAGCGGCTTACACACCGCATCCTGACATTGGCACAATGCCACAGCCAGACTTACTCATACAACACACAGATTTAATTAAAATCTACAGAAACCTGACACAATTTGTCAAGAGGACTTTAACAATCCAACCTGTATCAGGTGCAGCAAATAGTATTCCAGCTCAGGGTACAGGAAATAAAATTACTCCTCAAACATTGCACGCGGTAATGGGCAAAATGCCCGCAAAACGCGAACAAATACCATTCTGGATAGCTCAGAAAATAACTCTGCTTGAGGCGGTATTCCCGAATACTACCACTTGTGATAAACACAGAATATTAACAATCTGCTTGCCCATGGGGATCACACCACAAGTAGAGGACTGCACCTCTTGGGGTACAGTCTTTGCTGCCATATATACCAGAACACATGGTATCCCGTCATTAGCAGTAGTACCTGACGTATTGAGACAGATACAAAATGAGTATGGAGCAGAGCCTGCCCTTAACTTAGGGATGAAGTTACTAGGTACCTACGAACAGGTATCAGCCATAATACTAGCTAACATTAAGGGGGAAGCAGCTTCAGTGGTGATCCGCCAACGCCTAAGGGAGTTCAGTCCAGTAGATCAACCACACGAACTACCCAAAATAATTGAAACTGCAAATGCAGAACTAGGCAGAGACAGTCTAGGTGGGAAAGCATAAAAACCACAACTGGTGGGCAGTCCTGAAAAGGACACTACAAAGCAGACACCTACTTCTTCTAAAAAGAAGTGGGAAAATAAAAAACAACAAAAGTCTAAAGACAGCAGATCTCAATCCAGAGGTAGGTCTCCTCAACAGGAGCCCTCTGAGAGGAGGTATATCCTCCAGAATAGGGATAATATTAAAAGACCTGACAGGTATCAGGATACTCATACACGTTCCTCTCATTCCTTTCAAGGTTCATCAAAAAGCTTCGAGGGGGAAGGACGGTCAGAGGAGCTTACAAAGTCCAGAGACACGCAACGCGCTGCGGACTACGAACCTAAAAAAGAAGATAAACAAAAACAAAAACCTCAGTTCAAAAAGAAGAAGGTAGCAGGTCTTAAGATCAGACATGCCCAGAATTCTGAGGACACAGCTTCTGAATGGGGAATGGGCTCTGACGATGCTAGACAGCGCGGCAGAAGTAACAATAGCTTGCCAGAACCTGAAGGAATTTCTGGTGACAGCGGAGTTGAGTGAGTATATAATGGTGGAAACACCTGATACTCGGGTAAGTGTCCCACATAAGTTACATGAGATAACACTCCGGATGGAGGGGGACAAGCCCAGGAAAGTTAAAGGTCTTTTTTGGAAAAATTTGTCATCTGGATATGACATCCTATTAGCAGAGCAAGACTGGCCACCGGCATTCGTCATGGAGTGCCCTAAGGGAGAAAAGGTAATTTTTCCAGCATTTTCCGACCTCGTTCCCATACATTTAAAACATGCATATGCGCAGGAGTGGGCGGTTGCCCTAGCTCCAGCATTGTACAAAAATCATGCTGGTTGGGATGAGGATTCAACCCACCACGTGATCCCGTAAAAAGTTTCCCCAAATGCTCAAAGGCAATACCCTATAAAGCAGGAAGCTAAAAAACAAGTCAGGGCGATCCTAGATCAACTAGAATACCCGGGTGTGATAGAAAATTGCACTTCACCTATGAACAATCCTTTGTTCCCCGTATCAAAACCTGACAACACATATCATTTAGTTTTAGATTACAGACATTTAAACACTTGCACAAAGACATTTGCAGTTCAAAATGCACACAGAGCCGCATTAATGAATAACATTGTGCGACAAAAATACAAAACAACACTTGATATCTCAAATGGATTTTTCTGCCAAAATATAGCGCCTGAAAGCAGGTATTTGACCGCATTCTCAGCGCTAGGGTCCCAACGGAAATTTTGTCATTTGCCCCAAGGGTATAAGAATAGCCCGGGGTTGTTTTCAGCAAGGGTAACAGAGTTACTCCAAACTTTGGATGAAGAAGCATTGTCCTATGTAGATGCTATTTATCTGACGGACGATGACTTACCGAGGCACTTGACCAGGGTGAGCACCATTATTATGGGATTCGCCTCTGGGAGCTATAAATTTAATTTCAAAAAATCAAAAATTGCCCATCTCAATGTCCTGTTTTTAGGGTATGAGCTGTCAAGTGAAGGAAAAAGCCTAGCAGCTAACTTTTTAGAAAAGTGTGCGCTGCTCCAACCTCCAAAATCATTAAAGAATTTACAATCAATTCTGGGATTCCTAAATTTTGGTCGAACATACATTTTGGATTACGCAGAAAGAGTAAAACCTTTCTACGACTTAATAAAACCTGATTTTTCAGTCAGACAATGGACACAGGAACATACAAACATCCTACGTTCACTACAGGAAGACATGATAGCTTCAAAACATTTACAGACACACGTAAACGTACGCAACTTAGTGATCCGAGTAATAGCGGGTCAATGCGAGTACACTTATTTAACTTTCAATGAAGGCGAAACAGTACCAATCGCATACAAATCACACCTGTACACAAGCGCAGAGATGCGTTTCACTTCAACAGAAAAAATCCTGACAGCAGTGCAGACCGCTGTAGCAAGAGAAAGAGCTATGGCTCAGTGAAAACGCATAATAGTCGTGACCCCAGTACCATCCTTAGAGGCTGATACAAAGGCTAGCATTCCAAATGCGAAAGCCTTACATCCCAGATGGATACAATGGGCTAATTCTCTTACTGCAACGGATGTTGAATACAGATTTGATCCAAGTTTAAAAACACAAGCATTTCTGTAATACGAACAAGAATATCCTCTACCAAATGAGATTTTGCCTCTAGATCAGTATGAATACATTATTTACACTGACGGATCTGCTCAACCGGCCATAGGGAGTAAGCAAACTTACAGCGCAGCATGTGCAATCGTTAAAGGTCGCATGCGCAATGGAAAGTTCCATCCAAGTTGCACTAAAACGCAATCTCTAGGAGACTGCACGGCTCAGTTAGCAGAATTAAAAGCACTAATACTGGCACTGGTAAATACGGAACACGAATTCCCCACACTAATTGTGTGTGATTCCTTTTACTGTGTACAGTCATACAATGAATATTTACATCATTGGGAACACAACGGGTTTAAAGACGCAAAAGGTGGCACAATTAAGCATAAAATACTATGGGAACAGGTAGTGGAGTTGAGAAACGAACTACCAAGGGCTCACGTGATACACACACTGAGTCATCAGCGTGATGGCGTTCACGTTGAAGGGAATTAATTGGCTGATGAAGCCGCAAAGGGGGCTGTACGCACCGCGTCCGTAGCTGCAATCACTCGTTCAAAAACGAGAATAGACGGCGAGATTTTGGTAGCTGTCAATGCTTCACGCAAAGGCAGCACAGCAGTACCTAAAAAATTTCCACTCAAGTACTCCTACAAGTTAGATGCACACAACATTCCATATGCTCAGATTCCTGGAGTGGGGGATAGAGTAATACCAAATATGGATCATAGGCAAGGCTTAATTCTAGCAGCACACAAGGGTTTGGGTTCTGCGCATACAGGCGTTACCGCAACTATTTCTTTACTGAAACAGCGCTACTGGTGGCCAGGGTTAACAAAGCAGACCAAAGACTATGTCTTAAAGTGCGACATCTGCCAGCAGATGAAAGGCTCCACCGTAGCACACCCGGCGCAGACACCATTACTAAAATCAGACAAACCTCTCGCATGTGTTTATTTGGACCACTGCGGACCCCTACAATCTGATGGGGCCAAGAAATATATCATGGTTGCAGTGGATTCCTGCTCTAGATTCCTATGGGTCTGGCCTCAGCGCTCGGCTGACGCTCGAACTGTTATAAAAGATTTGCAAGTCTTTCTCGGCACATACGCAGTTGGCACGTTACATTCTGACCGTGGCCCAGCGTTTAGCTCTCGGGCTTACAAAGAGGCCATGGAAGGAATGGGCGTAGCATTGCAGTACTCCTCTCCGTACCATCCTGAGGGTAATTCGGTTGTGGAGAGGAAAAACCGTGACTTAAAGCAATCTTTAACAGCTAGGGTATTAGGCAAGGGCGGTAGTTGGGTCAGTCACCTTTATGGGGTCCAAAGAGCAATTAACAACCAGCCAAGAAGCTCTCTAGGGGGTGTCACTCCTTACGAGGTCCTATTTGGACAAGAATGTGGGTACCTGATCTTGATTGTGGAGGCACAGTGGCGGATGAAAAACCATTTGATATCCATGATCGTTTGGCTGTTTTACCAGATCTAAATGAATCCAGGACAAAACAAAGCAACGTCCACTTAAAACAGACCGCCACTGAGGAAGTCAAGGCAGTAACGGCAAGACCTGTCTGGATCCCAAAAGTTGGGGATCTGGCCAGAGAGAAGATTGCAGACAAGAAAGAATTCTGACCATCCTACAGAACAGCTGTACCGGTCCTAGCAATCCAAGGCACAAGAACTGTACTTCTGCCGCCTCTTGCCGGGAAAAAGGAGAAAAGATTTGTCTCAATCGACTTAATCAAACCACACTATGTGTAAACAAAAATGGAAACAGCAAAACCATCCAAACACTATAGAGTGTATGTAACGCACCTCCCTCAATATAAGGGACAATAAACCTTATTTTTAAAACCTCCTGTAGTTAAACTAACATTTGAGCCTCATGCTCACACGGTGTGCAGCCCCACTGCCCCTGCCGTTTCCAAGGAGCGATCAAAATGACCAACACAAACTTTTATCAACTGTAGGTTGCACCACCCAATCAAAATATCCAAAGTAAAAAAAAAAAAAAAACTTGTCTTCAGTGAACATCACAGCAGTTCCTATACCGGACGGTATAGTATGGGACAAGATTGATTTCGATATATTCGGTCCGACTGAACTTTTAAAGCTTAAACATGTATTTAAAATTTCTTTAAGTGATATCATTACCTCCAGTACATTGTCTGATGATTGGGACTCTGAAACTGTAAATAATATGATGTCTGATTTAGTAAAAACTGCAGCATTTCCGAACAATGAAATGTTAGAAGGTACTTCAGACTATGATACATTGTACTGTTACCAACATTATGGTCATCATTTCTTGCACAAATCCATAACACCTAGAAATGTATTTGAGTACCACCAGTGGGAACACTGCCCAACACCTCCAAAAGGTAGTTCGCAAACTTTTGCACAGAAATTCACATACTTTTCAGGGTTTAATACATCTGACCCGAAGTCATTTTATTACAAAGTGGCAACAACACCAGCACAGAAAATTATGTTGACTAACTCCAAACAGATTTACTCTGCTTCCTTTATGGCCCAGTTGTCTGCACAGGGTTTTGACCTATGGAAGGACACTATAGATTTAAAATCAATCTGGGGCTCGAGGGACTGGCAGGTCCAGGGAACAGAAGTGCTTTTTAGAGCATGCCTCATTCCACAGCAGATGATATTTCTAAATGACACTGTGCAACAGACATCCTGTCTTGGACTAGCCAAGAACAAGGAAATGAACACACCTGGGTTTCCAGCACCATCACAGATGGGGGGGGGCAGAATTCAACTACACATAGGGTAGGATTAGATGATATTCTCCAGTACAACAGGTCAGATCCCAATTGGACAGAATGGCTGATTTGGCACATTGATACAAACACATGTCAACAGAGATTCCTAGGTATAACCGAGGGGTTGAGTATCAGTAGGCCAGATACACGCTATGTACAAAGACAACACCCAGGGGTAGTGACATCCTATAGTGTTGGGAAGTTGTGCCTTGATTGGCTAGAGACCTCAACACTCACAGAAGTAAAACATCACTTGACCTTACTCACACCTGATGTAGACCTTAGGGATTTCTTGTCAGGCCCAAGGAAAACACGTCAGAAACGTTTCATATATGCTGGCATTTATGCCTATTATAATGAAAACTGGAAAATATCCCAACAGGAGGCCGCAGAAAGAATACGGGAAATAGACCGTATTAACTTAGAGAAGGCATTAGCTGTAGTGGAGAATGGGTTAACAACTTTGACCTCCAGGATTTACTCCTTAGGCAACATTGTGTCTTCGGCAATCGACATATTAGAACAAGATCTGGCCTTGTTACAACACGGGCAATCCCAATTACGTTCTATTATGATGTTAAGCTAGACGCTGCAATCTTTGCGTGTAGGCTATGTGCCCTGGCGTTTTATAAACACCACGTCTCTGTTTTCAGAATGCAATCTAACTGATAAACAGACAGAAATGGCACTAAGGGGAACCAAATATACAATGCTGCGTATTGAGAAACTGGAAAGGTTACCATTCACTGTAGCCGAATCACCATCAACAGAATGGCTAATTCATGGCCAAATCACTCTGCCGGTCACTACGTTTCAGTTTCAATATTGCCTTGAGCAAAGGCAGGCAGGCAGATATGAAAAAATGGGTAGGGGTTACATTAAGGAATCTTGGGAGTTACCATATAGATATCGATGCCGGAATGGGGATCGAGAAGTGTATCTGAGTGGTACAAACTGCAAGAACGCTTTAAGCGGTTCTCTCATGTGTCAGGATATTTCTCTGCACGGAGCATGTAGTGGTTCAGTAGCGAATCTATCTTGTCACATGTCAGGGACCCCAGCGGCCGTGATCACGCCGGTTTTCCAGCTGCTCTCGAATGGGAGTTACTTGATGCTAAACGATCAAGGTTGCTGTGGGATGCTTCCGGGCGTCGCCTATCTGGTCACTGTTAACTCCAGGGTTACTTGCTGTATGCAAGTATTGTTTCCGCCACTGAACACAGTCAGGGAGGCGCCGTTATGGCCTTCGTTGAATGTTTCCTTTATACAATTTGATACTTTGAGCAGACTGAAAGCCATGCTTTTACAGCAACCCGTGCCCTTAACCTCCGCTTGAGAAACCTTTGAACTTCCAGTTGCAAGGACCTCGACTGAGATACAGGCGCTTATACGTACGAACTGCCCCTTTCATTTCGCAGAAATGGTGGGTCGTATCTTTAACATGTCTGATATGAGCGGTATTGTACACCTATTTAAGACCATAGGGTCAGGACTATTAAGCACCTTTCAGACTGTCCTCGGAGTAATCCCAAATTTTATACACTCCGTATTGGGAAGCGTCTTTGGAGGTCTCCCGCTTATTCTGTTCCTAATTGCAGGAGTCCTGATTGTAATATTTCTGCTACGCAATGGACGGCCCAATTTCCGAGGAAATGGTGAACATACACATGGAGCGGAAATACCGTGAACGCATGGTGCAGCTTCTGATTATACCTTGCCTAAGAGAACAGAATGCCTCTTGGTTCCTATCGTTTAGACCAGTCTGGGTGGACTGCATCTTACCTGTTTTTCGATGCCTGTTTTGCGGAGAAGAATGCGCGTTGGATCTCTGTCTAACGTTTCCATCAGATACGCCTCCGGACATGGATGCTATGCTGGACCCCCTAAAGGCCCATGCTCTGCGTTGTCTCCAGCGTCTTCCAATTCTGATGAACGCATTCCTTGAGAATCCACAGGTGCCGTTTGCTCCTGCTGGGTTAGGTGGCTCCTCCACAGGCACTCAGGTAACAACTGCCGCACAAGCTGCCGCAGCACCGACTGTTGGCAGTGCTGAATTCCATCTATGTTCGATTGACGTTCTCTGTGAGGCGTTGGATTTGTCATCTGCAGTAGCTAACACCGATAATGCTTTTTCTCCGAGCCAGGGCACTTAATCTTGAATTGGCTCATCGCGTGCTGGGAAAGAATTCGGCTTCTCCACTTCGTTTCATAAATAAACGAACTAAATTTGGAACATTTCCTAAATTGACACTTTCACTTGAGAAAGAATGGCCTTCTTCTGCTTGTAGTAATGTAACTTTTATAAGTGAGACAGAATTGACTTTTTCAAGTGGCAACAAAAGAATAGCTGATTTGTAAAATTTTTAAACATTTTTTAAATGTCTTTTTAAAACCATGTTTTTAGCTGATTTTAGGGAAAAAAATTAAATTGTCCAGATTTTAAGTATGGTCATTGTTATCCAATTCGAAAGTGGAGTGGGTGTTATGTTTCGTATAGAGGCCCTAATATAGACACGTTCATATATGCCGTATATGGTCATAATCGTATATGCCCTATTATGGTCATAATCGTATATGCCCTATTATGGTCATAATCGTCTATGCCCTATTATAGTCATGATCTTCTATGCCCTAATATAGGCATTATCTTTCACCTACATTAGTTCCCTACAGTACACAACGAACTCTGAGGGTTGAACGTTATCTAGTCTGTGGTTTGAACACTGCAGGGTTTTTCCCGAACACAGGCCTACAATGTACTCATAAATTATGCATGAGCATTCACCAGCTACATCTCCCGCATAATATGTATGTACAAAGTTCACCCCTGACGTCTTCCTCATGTCTAACAAAGACCAATACAAACCATACTGAGGGACGAGACACTTTAGGGTTTAAATACACCACATCTTGCCACGGTAAGAGAGAGGGAACCAAGACTTCCATGCTGACACACTGCCCAGAGACGCTGAGGCTCCTGCATGCAGTCGCTCCAGCTGACAGCGGTCTAACACAGCCCTTGCGGGGTGTCCAACTCGAGACCAGGACGGGGTCCCACACTCTCTTTCTTCAGGTAATGGGGTTCGACTAAATCATAGAAGGATTCTTGGCTCTTAGGCTTTTAGACCTACACACATGCTAGGTGCACTTAGGTACATCTAGTTAGGCATCGTAGGAGTACGCGCACTTTTGGGTGACATTCTATTACGCATTTTATATTCATGTATGTATTCATGATTATTGCAATATGGTAGAAATGTACTACCCTTTTACTTTCATCGTACTGCTGATAATATATCTCTGCTATTGTCTGCTGGTTGCTGCAGCACATATATTTTACACTAGAATAACAACTGTTCAATAAATACTTATTGAAACGCCCAGACTGTTTATTCTGTGTAACTCTCTGAGACAAACCGAATAAGTAAGCACGAGTGACTGAGCGAAAAGTAGTACATTGTTTCCACGATTCTGAGGGATCAGGGTTGTCATGATCTAAGGTTGCCAGAAACTAATCTCTCCCTGATAAGAGGAGATTCTAGTGGCACTGTGAGCTAGCTAATGCAAATTCGGCTAACATACGCGGTGGGGGTGCACAGAGTCAGTCTAACACCAAGCCCACAATTTCTGTTACCCAAATGTGCAGGTCCTGCAGGGGTACTATAGGAACTACACGACATGGCGCCACCAACGTTGATTGGGTACTTATTTAACAGTAGAATCTGAGTAGTTCAGTCGTGCTATTCTCAGAGAACCTACTCACAAAACCCCAGAGACGTCTGGAGTGGGTGGGCACAAAATCCGCCACAGCTGAGTAGTACGAAAATACTATTTATTGGCTGTTGGTTATTCAAGCTTGAAAGGACATAGTGTTCCTAAAATTGTGCCTAAAACCTTATCATAGTTTCTTTGAAACATTAGTCTGTGTTCTATACACGATGACTACCGCCGTCTTAGATCCAACACGAATGCCACTGCCCCCGTCAGACGAGGAAGAAGATCCTGAGGATGCAATACAGATTGCACCAAAATTCAGAAGGACAGTCACCATAAGACTATTAGAAAATGGTTTACAAGCTAAGGGTGGCATTGTAGTTTTCGTGATTGAGGCACACGAATCAAATAAAACAGAGGTATTCTATTCATGGGTTACACTCCCAGCAGCAAATGCAATAACAAAGACATTTCACTACTATATAGAAGGAGATGCACCACGGGAATATTGTCCATTTGAGGACATAGAGATTCCACTCACTTACCAGGAACATTATTACTGGTTTAATGGCGCCCTACCCCACGTATGAGAAAGAGTAAGATTAGGCCCGCTCGGAGGAGACGGAGCCACATGGCAAATACTAGCGGCTTACACACCGCATCCTGACATTGGCACAATGCCACAGCCAGACTTACTCATACAACACACAGATTTAATTAAAATCTACAGAAACCTGACACAATTTGTCATGAGGACTTTAACAATCCAACCTGCACCAGGTGCAGCAAATAGTATTCCAGCTCAGGGTACAGGAAATAAAATTACTCCTCAAACATTACACGCGGTAATGGGCAAAATGCCTGCAAAACGCGAACAAATACCATTCTGGATAGCTCAGAAAATAACTCAGCTTGAGGCGGTATTCCCGAATACTACCACTTGTGATAAACACAGAATACTAACAATCTGCTTGCCCATGGGGGTCACACCACAAGTCGAGGACTGCACCTCTTGGGGTACAGTCTTTGCTGCCATATATACCAGAACACATGGTATCCCGTCATTAGCAGTAGTACCTGACGTATTGAGACAGATACAAAATGAGTACGGAGCAGAGCCTGCTCTTAACTTAGGGATAAAGTTACTAGGTAACTACGAACAGGTATCAGCCATAATACTAGCTAACATTAAGGGGGAAGCAGCTTCAGTGGCGATCCGCCAATGCCTAAGGGAGTTCAGTCCAGTAGATCAACCACACGAACTACCCAAAATAATTGAAACTGCATATGCAGAACTAGGCAGAGACAGTCTAGGTGGGAAAGCATTAAAACCACAACTGGTGGGCAGTCCTGAAAAGGACACTACAAAGCAGACACCTACTTCTTCTAAAAAGAAGTGGGAAAATAAAAAACAACAAAAGTCTAAAGACAGGAGATCTCAATCCAGAGGTAGGTCTCCTCAACAGGAGCCCTCTGAGAGGAGGTATAACCTCCGGAATAGGGATAATATTAAAAAACCTGACAGGTATCAGGATACTCATATACGTTCCTCTCGTTCCTTTCAGGGTTCATCAAAAAACTTCGAGAGGGAAGGACGGTCAGAGGAGCGTACAAAGTCCAGAGACACGCAACGCGCTGCGTACTACGCACCTAAAAAGAAGATAAACAAAAACAAAAACCTCAGTTCAAAAAGAAGAAGGTAGCAGGTCTTAAGATCAGACATGCCCAGAATTCTGAGGACACTGCTTCTGAACGGGGAATGGGCTCTGACGATGCTAGACAGCGCGGCAGAAGTAACAATAGCTCACCAGAACCTGAAGGAATTTCTGGTGACAGCGGAGTTGAGTGAGTATATCATGGTGGAAACACCTGATACTCGGGTAAGTGTCCCACATAAGTTACATGAGATAACACTCCGGATGGAGGGGGACAAGCCCAGGAAAGTTAAAGGTCTTTTTTGGAAAAATTTGTCATCTGGATATGACATCCTATTAGCAGAGCAAGACTGGCCACCGGCATTCGTCATGGAGTGCCCTAAGGGAGAAAAGGTAATTTTTCCAGCATTTTCCGACCTCGTTCCCATACATTTAAAACATGCATATGGCAGGAGTGGGCGGTTGCCCTAGCTCCAGCATTGTACAAAAATCATGCTGGTTGGGATGAGGATTCAACCCACCACGTGATCCCGTAAAAAGTTTCCCCAAATGCTCAAAGGCAATACCCTATAAAGCAGGAAGCTAAAAAACAAGTCAGGGAGAACCTAGATCAACTAGAATACCTGGGTGTGATAGAAAATTGCACTTCACCTATGAACAATCCTTTGTTCCCCGTATCAAAACCTGACAACACATATCGTTTAGTTTTAGATTACAGACATTTAAACACTTGCACAAAGACATTTGCAGTTCAAAATGCACACAGTGCCGCATTAATGAATAACATTGTGCGACAAAAATACAAAACAACACTTGATATCTCAAATGGATTTTCCTGCCAAAATATAGCGCCTGAAAGCAGGTATTTGACCGCATTCTCAGCGCTAGGGTACCAACGGAAATTTTGTCGTTTGCCCCAAGGGTATAAGAATAGCCCAGGGTTGTTTTCAGCAAGGGTAACAGAGTTACTCCAAACTTTGGATGAAGAAGCATTGTCCTATGTAGATGCTATTTATCTGACGGACGATGACTTACCGAGGCACTTGACCAGGGTGAGCACCATTATTATGGGATTCGCCTCTGGGAGCTATAAATTTAATTTTAAAAAATCAAAAATTGCCCATCTCAATGTCCTGTTTTTAGGGTATGAGCTGTCAAGTGAAGGAAAAAGCCTAGCAGCTAACTTTTTAGAAAAGTGTGCGCTGCTCCAACCTCCAAAATCATTAAAGAATTTACAATCAATTCTGGGATTCCTAAATTTTGGTCGAACATACATTTTGGATTACGCAGAAAGAGTAAAACCTTTCTACGACTTAATAAAACCTGATTTTTTAGTCAGACAATGGACACAGGAACATACAAACATCCTACGTTCACTACAGGAAGACATGATAGCTTCAAAACATTTACAGACACGCGTCAACGTACGCAATTTACTGATCCGAGTAATAGCGGGTCAATGCAGGTACACTTATTTAACTTTCAATGAAGGCGAAACAGTACCAATCGCATACAAATCACACCTGTACACAAACGCAGAGATGCGTTTCACTTCAACAGAAAAAATCCTGACAGCAGTGCAGACCGCTGTAGCAAGAGAAAGAGCTCTGGCTCAGGGAAAGCGCATAATAGTCGTGACCCCAGTACCAGCCTTAGAGGCTGTTACACAGGCTAGCATTCCAAATGCGAAAGCCTTACATCCCAGATGGATACAATGGGCTAATTCTCTTACTGCAACAGATGTTGAATACAGATTTGATCCAAGTTTAAAAACACAAGCATTTCTGCAATACGAACAAGAATATCCTCGACCAAATGAGATTTTGCCTCTAGATCAGTATGAATACATTATTTACACTGACGGATCTGCTCAACCGGCCATAGGGAGTAAGCAAACTTACAGCGCAGCATGTGCAATCGTTAAAGGTCGCATGCGCGATGGAAAGTTCCATCCAAGTTGCACTAAAACGCAATCTCTAGGAGACTGCACGGCTCAGTTAGCAGAATTAAAAGCACTCATACTGGCACTGGTAAATACGGAACACAAAATCCCCACACTAATTGTGTGTGATTCCTTTTACTGTGTACAGTCATACAATGAATATTTACATCATTGGGAACAAAACGGGTTTAAAGACGCAAAAGGTGGCACAATTAAGCATAAAATACTATGGGAACAGGTAGTGGAGTTGAGAAACGAAATACCAAGGGCTCACGTGATACATACACTGAGTCGTCAGAGTGATGGCGTTCACGTTGAAGGGAATTCATTGGCTGATGGCTCAAAAACGAGAATAGACGGCGAGATTTTGGTAGCTGTCAATGCTTCACGCAAAGGCAGCACAGCAGTACCTAAAAAATTTCCACTCAAGTACTCCTACAAGTTAGATGCACACAACATTCCATATGCTCAGATTCCTGGAGTGGGGGATAGAGTAATACCAAATATGGATCATAGGCAAGGCTTAATTCTAGCAGCACACGAGGGTTTGGGTTCTGCACATACAGGCGTTACAGCGACTATTTCTTTACTGAAACAGCGCTACTGGTGGCCAGGGTTAACAAAGCAGACCAAAGACTATGTCTTAAAGTGCGACATCTGCCAGCAGATGAAAGGCTCCACCGTAGCACGCCTGGCGCAGACACCATTACTAAAATCAGACAAACCTCTTGCATGTGTTTATTTGGACCACTGCAGACCCCTACAATCGGATGGGGCCAAGAAATATATCATGGTTGCAGTGGATTCCTGCTCTAGATTCCTATGGGTCTGGCCTCAGCGCTTGGCCGACGCTCGAACTGTTATAAAAGATTTGCGAGTCTTTCTCGGCACATACGCAGTTGGCACGTTACATTCTGACCGTGGCCCGGCGTTTAGCTCTCGGGCTTACAAATAGGCCATGGAAGGAATGGGCGTAGCATTGCAGTACTCCTCTCCGTACCATCCTGAGGGTAATTCGGTTGTGGAGAGGAAAAACCGTGACTTAAAGCAATCTTTAACAGCTAGGGTATTAGGCAAGGACGGTAGTTGGGTCAGTCACCTTTATGGGGTCCAAAGAGCAATTAACAACCAGCCAAGAAGCTCTCTAGGGGGTGTCACTCCTTACGAGGTCCTATTTGGACAAGAATGTGGGTACCTGATCTTGATTGTGGAGGCACAGTGGCGGATGAAAAACCATTTGATATCCATGATCGTTTCGCTGTTTTACAGGATCTAAATGAATCCAGGACACAACAAAGCAACGTCCACTTAAAACAGAACGCCACTGAGGAAGTCAAGGCAGTAACGGCAAGACCTGTCTGGATCCCAAAAGTTGGGGATCTGGCCAGAGAGAAGATTGCAGACAAGAAAGAATTCGGACCATCCTACAGAACAGCTGTACCGGTCCTAGCAATCCAAGGCACAAGAACTGTACTTCTGCCGCCTCTTGCCGGGAAAAAGGAGAAAAGATTTGTCTCAATCGACTTAATCAAACCACACTATGTGGCCGATACTCAACAGTAGGCCTCGTGGACTCCACAGTAGCAGACGCCCTCCTCTTGCTACATTCCAAGAAGTTCAAACAGAAAGACTCATCACGTTTGAAGAGCCACCTGTACGGAATGAAGGACTAAGCAACAATGCTATGGAACTCGTCCCACTTCAACAAGAAGTTCAACTTCAAGAAGAAAATCAAATTAACAACCAAGTTGCAATCAGACCGACTACAGACGTCTACGTCAACATGCCTCGTCAAGAGCAAAATCCAATTTCAACAAATCCCGATGCAATTCCAACAATTGATCGAACTGCTTCTGGCTATTTCATGAACTTTGATACGTTTTCACTGGATCCAAGCGAGCCAAAAACGACGCCAGACAAAAAATCACACAAACAGAAACTCATTGACTTTTTGCACTTTTTTAGAAAGACTTACCTGGTGTCACCTTGGATAGAACTATGGTATATCACTGGGATTCTATTTTTTCTTTTCTGGCTAGGTTTAACAATAACTTTTAGTATGCTTATTAATGGACGATATCTCCAGCGGAGCTCTACAGCCCAAAAAGTCAATTTGATTTTAAAGCCACACCAGTCTTCACATCGTGAACCAAGAGACTTGTCTTCAGTGAACATCACAGCAGTTCCTATACCGGACGGTATAGTATGGGACAAGATTGATTTCGATATATTCGGTCCGACTGAACTTTTAAAGCTTAAACATGTATTTAAAATTTCTTTAAGTGATATCATTACCTCCAGTACATTGTCTGATGATTGGTACACTGAAACTGTAAATAATATGATGTCTGATTTAGAAAAAACTGCAGCATTTCCGAACAATGAAATGTTAGAAGGTACTTCAGACTATGATACATTGTACTGTTACCAACATTATGGTCATCATTTCTTGCACAAATCCATAACACCTAGAAATTTATTTGAGTACCACCAGTGGGAACACTGCCCAACACCTCGAAAAGGTAGTTCGCAAACTTTTGCACAGAAATTCACATACTTTTCAGGGTTTAATACATCTGACCCGAAGTCATTTTATTACAAAGTGGCAACAACATCAGCACAGAAAATTATGTTGACTAACTCCAAACAGATTTACTCTGCTTCCTTTATGGCCCAGTTGTCTACACAGGGTTTTGACCTATGGAAGGACACTATAGATTTAAAATCAATCTGGGGCTCGAGGGACTGGCAGGTCCAGGGAACAGAAGTGCTTTTTAGAGCATGCCTCATTCCACAGCAGATTATATTTCTAAATGACACTGTGCAACAGACATCCTGTCTTGGACTAGCCAAGAACAAGGAAATGAACACACCTGGGTTTCCAGCACCATCACAGATGGGTGGGGGGCAGAATTCAACTACACATAGGGTAGGATTAGATGACATTCTCCAGTACAACAGGTCAGATCCCAATTGGACAGAATGGCTGATTTGGCCCATTGACACAAACACATGTCAACAGAGATTCCTAGGTATAACCGAGGGGGTTGAGTATCAGTAGGCCAGATACATGCTATGTACAAAGACAACACCCAGGGGTAGTGACATCCTATAGTGTTGGGAAGTTGTGCCTTGATTGGCTAGAGACCTCAACACTCACAGAAGTAAAACATCACTTGACCTTACTCACACCTGATGTAGACCTTAGGGATTTCTTGTCAGGCCCAAGGAAAACACGTCAGAAACGTTTCATATATGCTGGCATTTATGCCTATTATAATGAAAACTGGAAAATATCCCAACAGGAGGCCACAGAAAGAATACGGGAAATAGACCGTATTAACTTAGAGAAGGCATTAGCTGTAGTGGATAATGGGTTAACAACTTTGACCTCCAGGATTTACTCCTTAGGCAACATTGTGTCTTCTGCAATCGACATATTAGAACAAGATCTGGCCTTGTTACAACACGGGCAATCCCAATTACGTTCTATTATGATGTTAAGCTGGACGCTGCAATCTTTGCGTGCAGGCTATGTGCCCTGGCGTTTTATAAACACCACGTCTCTGTTTTCAGAATGTAATCTAACTGATAAACAGACAGAAATGGCACAAAGGGGAGCCAAATATACAATGCTGCGTATTGAGAAACTGGAAAGGTTACCATTCACTATAGCCGAATCACCATCAACAGAATGGCTAATTCATGGCCAAATCACTCTGCCGGTCACTACGTTTCAGTTTCAATATTGCCTTGAGCAAAGGCAGGCAGGCAGATATGAAAAAATGGGTAGGGGTTACATTAAGGAATCTTGGGAGTTACCATATAGATATCGATGCCGGAATGGGGATCGAGAAGTGTATCTAAGTGGTACAAACTGCAAGAACGCTTTAAGCGGTTCTCTCATGTGTCAGGATATTTCTCTGCACGGAGCATGTAGTGGTTCAGTAGCGAATCTATCTTGTCACATGTCAGGGACCCCAGCGGCCGTGATCACGCCGGTTTTCCAGCTGCTCTCGAATGGGAGTTACTTGATGCTAAACGATCAAGGTTGCTGTGGGATGCTTCCGGGCGTCGCCTATCTGGTCACTGTTAACTCCAGGGTTACTTGCTGTATGCAAGTATTGTTTCCGCCACTGAACACAGTCAGGAAGGCGCCGTTATGGCCTTCGTTGAATGTTTCCTTTATACAATTTGATACTTTGAGCAGACTGAAAGCCATGCTTTTACAGCAACCCGTGCCCTTAACCTCCGCTTGAGAAACCTTTGAACTTCCAGTTGCAAGGACCTCGACTGAGATACAGGCGCTTATACGTACGAACTGCCCCTTTCATTTCGCAGAAATGGTGGGTCGTATCTTTAACATGTCTGATATGAGCGGTATTGTACACCTATTTAAGACCATAGGGTCAGGACTATTAAGCACCTTTCAGACAGTCCTCGGAGTAATCCCAAATTTTATACACTCCGTATTGGGAAGCGTCTTTGGAGGTCTCCCGCTTATTCTGTTCCTAATTGCAGGAGTCCTGATTGTAATCTTTCTGCTACGCAATGGACGGCCCAATTTCCGAGGAAATGGCGAACATACACATGGAGCAGAAATACCATGAACGCATGGTGCAGATTCAGATTATACCTTGCCTAAGAGAACAGAACGCCTCTTGGTTCCTATCGTTTAGACCAGTCTGGGTGGACTGCATCTTACCTGTTCTTCGATGCCTGTTTTGCGGAGAAGAATGCGCGTTGGATCTCTGTCTAACGTTTCCATCAGATACGCCTCCGGACATGGATGCTATGCTGGACCCCCTAAAGGCCCATGCTCTGCGTTGTCCCCAGCGTCTTCCAATTCTGATGAACGCATTCCTTGAGAATCCTCAGGTGCCGCTGGGTTAGGTGGCTCCTCCACAGGCACTCAGGTAACAACTGCCGCACAAGCTGCCGCAGCACCGACTGTTGGCAGTGCTGAATTCCATCTATGTGCGATTGACGTTCTCTGTGAGGCGTTGGATTTGTCGTCTGCAGTAGCTAACACCGATAATGCTGTTTCTCCGAGCCAGGACACTTAATCTTGAATTGGCTCATCGCGTGCTGGGAAAGAATTCGGCTTCTCCACTTCGTTTCATAAATAAACAAACTAAATTTGGAACATTTCCTAAATTGACACTTTCACTTGAGAAAGAATGGCCTTCTTCTGCTTGTAGTAATGCAACTTTTATAAGTGAGACAGAATTGACTTTTTCAAGTGGCAACAAAAGAATAGCTGATTTGTAACATTTGTAAAATTTTTAAACATTTTTGCCCTATTATGGTCATAATTGTATATGCCCTATTATGGTCATAATCGTCTATGCCCTATTATAGTCAAGATCTCCTATGCCCTAATATAGGCATGATCTTTCACCTACATTAGTTCCCTACAGTACACAACGAACTCTTAGGCTTTTAGATCTACACACATGCTAGGTACACTTAGGTACATCTAGTTAGGCATCGTAGGAGTACGCGCTCTTTTGGGTGACATTCTATTACACATTTTATATTCATGTATGTATTCATGATTATTGCAATATGCTAGAACTGTACTACCCTTTTACTTTCATCGTACTGCTGATAATATATCTCTGCTATTGTCTGCTGGTTGCTGCAGCACATATATTTTACACTAGAATAACAACTGTTCAATAAATACTTATTGAAATGCCCAGACTGTTTATTCTGTGTAACTCTCTGAGACAAACCGAATAAGTAAGCACGAGTGACTGAGCGAAAAGTAGTACATTTTTTCCACGATTCTGAGGGATCAGGGTTGTCATGATCTAAGGTTGCCAGAAACTAATCTCTCCCCGATAAGAGGAGATTCTAGTGGCACTGTGAGCTAGCTAATGCAAATCCGGCTAACATACGCGGTGGGGGTGCACAGAGTCAGTCTAACACCAAGCCCACAGTTTATGCTATCCAAACGCGCAGGTCCTGCAGGGGTACTATAGGAACTACACGACACCAAGATACAAAAAAACATGGGTGGCACATCCTTCTCTGTTCAAGCAGCCAAAATATGGAACTCTTTACCCCCCAATATAAGATCCACCGACAACCACCTTATCTTCAGAAAACTACTCAAGAATTGGCTCTTTCCCACATAAGCACCATACGCAAACAGAAATATACAGCATATCCCTCTGTATGTAAGCATTTATTTGTGCTATAGATATGTACCTATATTTGTGTGTTGCTTTGTATAAACTTGTAGAATAATTATGTTTAAAAACAAAACAGAGTTTATCGAATGCATAACCTATTTCTCACCCTATACCTCTATCAATATCTTTAATCTACATATACTTACTTCCTTAATGCATCTATATACTTTCCATGTACTTATGGATCTATATATTTATTACTTTCTCCTAATTCAGCATATCCAATGCACTACTCTATTTCTCACCCTATACCTCTCTCAATATATCTTCTGCCTCAACTCTATGACTCCTCTCAAACCTCTTTCTACTACTCTTTCCAGTGCTTTACCCTATTTCTCACCCTATACCTCTATCCATATATCCTATACATCCACTCTCTCATTCAACCCAAGCCCCATACCACTACTATGATCCCCAAAATAGCCCTTTCTAGACTCTCCCCTTCTCTACACCTCCTAGCACCATCTGACACCTCTTTTACTATACCGATCCCCCAAAACAAGCCTTTCTAAACTCTTCCCTCTGACTCTTCCCCTCCACATCCCTTTTACTCATCCCAAGCCTCCTACTACTGCTATGACCTCCCAAAAAAAAAGTCTAAATCCTTCACTCTTCTATCCCTCCACTATCCTTTTCAATCAAAATAACAGGCCAACATGTCCACTTCTCAAATTTCATATTTCACTATACTTATTCACCACTAATCCTTCATGGGTTCCAGAGCAGCGTGCTACTCGCCGAAAAATGCGCTTCAACACCTCATCTGGGGTAGCAAGCACTATATAAATGCAAACCTTTTTCCCTCTTCTATCCCTCCGCTACCCTTCTCTATCCAAATAACTGAATAACATATCCACCACTCAAATTACTTTCATATTTCACTAAACTAATTCAGCACTAATCCTTTATGGCTTTAGGAGTAGCGGGCTACTCACCGAAAAAAGCGCTTCAACACCCCATCAGGGGTAACAAGCGCTATATAAATGCAAACCTTTTTCCCTCTTCTATCCCTTCGCTATCCTTCTGAATCCAAATAACTGACTAATCTATCCACCACTCAAATGACTTTCATATTTCACTATACTAATTTAACACTAATCCTTTATGGGTTTCGGAGTAGCCTGCTACTTGCCGAGAAAGCGCTTCGACGCCTCGTATGGGGTAGTAAGCGCTATATAAATGCAATTACAATACAATACAATCATTTTGATACTTGTAGCACTTGTCTCCAGTAATACGCCCCTCATTACCTGTTAAGTTCCATTGAGGTAGTTAAAAGCAACATCTGGTACTGCATAAATACTAGTACTGGTCAATACTCTACTATTACACTCGTTTAAAGTCCGGAAAAAATGAGCATTTCATGGCGAAAATTGGAGAAAAAGGTGATGTTTCTGCTTCTCATCTTTCTTCGTTTATTGACCTTGTCTGCACTGGTGTGAACAAGAGGTGGGCGAGCTAGCAAATTAAGAGGGAGAGCTGAGCCAATGGTCTGGCTTGGCTCTAAGAGCCTGTGCACGAGCCGAGCCATGAAAAACCTTGGCATGTAAACCATGCAACAAACATCATGTAAACTTAGGATAAGACTTTAGCACATTAAATTATATCAGTGCAGTGAGTGGCAATTATTAGAAGTGTGTTTGGAAAGATAAACTTAGAAACATCCCCCTGCTGCCCTGATGACAATGCCATTAGCGAACCATGAGAGTCAGGTTAGGTGTCATGTGCCCCCTAAATGTCCCCTGTATTTGGCAACATTTTAATCTATGAAACCATATACAAGAAACTGTTTTGTACAGCACACCCCCCGAACTGATGTATTTCAAGTAAATAGCTAGGATCACACAATTTGATCAAGCAAGGAAGACGGGAATGATCACAGTTTTCCTGGTTCCAAATTGTGCAATTCAGCCACTAGATGGGTATCCATTTCCTGTCTTATTTCAAAGGTTAGTGCTTCGTGTGTAATTGTTTGAGGAGCTAAATCAGTACACTCTTAAAAAATGTATTGTACTACGTGTTAAATCAAGTTGGCAAAAGTAGCCTTTCTGGATAAAATGACAACGTTAAGGGAAGGTTGGTTACTCCTGATGTCACAAGTTACTCCTGACATTAGTAGCAGCTCAACACTTCAGGAACGAAAATTACACCTTTAGCAAAACAAAGGATGCGGGATATCCCACACCATGACACTCTTCACATTAATAAAAGTGAAGTGCAGTAGTAGAGCTCCCACTGTGAAAGCTTTTTGCATTTTTATTTACCCCATGTGTGCGGGCCTATCTGCAGATGGGCTCTACTGTGCTTCACTGCCCCCCCCACTCCCCCCCCCTCTGTGCAATGGACATGCTGGTCAGCACTTCTGCTGCAGTAGTGGCAGGGAAGAGAAGCAGAGAATTGCTAAAGGAGAGGGTTCAGGAGGACCTCGAACTGAGCCAGAGCCAGATGTGAGCCTTCAGTCGCTCGCCCACCTCTAGTGTTAACCCAGAGAAAAGGCAATCCAAAAATGTGGAACATGTGCAGGGTTATTGTGGTTAATGTGTGGTAAAATGATGGTTCTGCTAAACGCGTTTTATCCACACTGTGAAGAAATGGGGTGTGTTATATGGTGTGGTTTTGCGACCTCATCATGTAATACACTTACCAACCCTTTAAGGTCCAGTAGGTTTCGTCTGTAAAACGCTCAGCTCAACCCTGTGCAGCTGTGGCACTGAGCAGTAAGGCTTACACAGAGGAAAAAGTGTAAAGCATTTAAACAGCACCAAAACAATTGAAGAAGAAATCGACACAACACTCAAGAAA
Organism: Calotriton arnoldi; assembly: GCA_963921515.1. NCBI lineage: Eukaryota > Metazoa > Chordata > Amphibia > Caudata > Salamandridae > Calotriton > Calotriton arnoldi. The sequence continues at coordinate 210,362 of CAWUFW010013218.1, forward strand.
TCTGACACCAATTTATATAAATCGACTGTATTGTTATAAGAATTTAGACACTAGAACAAAAAAGATCAACTGGAGGGCCCCAGAGATATTGATTTTGCAAGCAATAATACATTCGAAAAATTTCACTTAACCGTGAACAAGCCTTAGCAACTTTTTCAAAGAAAACTTGGGTAAGTGTCAATGTTGTTGATTAGAATTACTTAGGGTGCCCAACTCCAGAAGGAAGCTAGTCAGGGGGAGCAGCCAGGTCCTCAAGAACAGTTACCTACACAGAGGACGCAGTCCTCCAGCAGTTCCAGGCACTTTATCCACTTTGCAATAGATTCCTATGGAGTGGTTGTGCTGCAAGGGATGAAGGATGCTGAAAATTCTCTAAGGATGCTGTGAACATGGTGCAATCAACGGGGTCTTCCGGTAGGGATTGCTTTGTCCACTAAGATGGTGAGGGGTCCTGCTTGCATGGTCGATGTCCCACAAATTCCTTTCCATTCTGGCCAAAGTCCAGTCGCCACTAGACTACCAGCCACCTGTTGTTGCAGTCACAGGCCAATTCATCCTGGGTTCATAACTTGCCTACTGAGGGTCCCAGCAACACTCTTACAGCACTACCATGTTCAGCGAACTTGGGTGCAACTCTGTGCGTTGGCTCTTGGTCCTTGGTGCTGCACAGCAGTGATGATAGTGACTTGAAGACTTTGGACTACCAGATTTCCCCAGCAGGCTTTTTCAGCTGTTGTGTCCCTGTGCTGCGAACAGGAGGCCAGTTGGCTGGCCCTTGGAGTTCTCTTGGCTTGACTGTGCTCTGTAGACAGCTTTCCCTTGAGCAGGACACGGCAGGCACAGTCCCTCTCTTCGCTAGCCACCAGGTGCAGCAGGTGCAGTCTTCAATAGTGCAGCCTCTCTTTGCTGGCCCTTCAGTGCAGCAAGGGCAGTCCTTCTTCGGATCTTCTTCCAAGTTGTTTGAGATCTGAGGTCTGAGTATCAGGGGTGCCTTTTGGGGCTAACAGCTTAGTGACTTTCTGCAGGATTCAGGTAACACCTCCCTGGCCAGCAATTCCTCATTTTTCTCCTTCCTGAGAGTTGTTGGCATGCCTCTCAAGGAGAGCAGAAGTCTGTCTTGTGGAACAGACTCCGTGTGTGCCCGGGAAGACACAGAAGAATTGAAGGGAACAAACTGGCAGCTTCGTAAAAACTGCACACTGCAGCAAGTTACATTAATTTCGACTTGAGATCCAATTCAGGCTTAATGTATTGAATTGTTTGATAACATGGAGTGCCCACTAGGGTCGCACCATTCAGGCGTTAGCACAGCTGAGGGGTCCGCATGTAATCCTGTACTCAACAATTGGGCAACCAAGTCTTTTCCTAGTAAAAATTGTGTTTTTGCATGTTTATTGTCAAGACATGTAAACTACATGTCCTGCCCGTGTCATATGTGGCACCCTGCCTTACGACTCGGTAGGCCTGCCAGACAGGTGACTTACACGGATGTGCAGAGGAAATAGTGGCTTTGCCATTGCTTCTAATGACAAAGTTGGGCTAGCAGTACATGACTGCTCTGCCTGTCTGTAGTGGCAGACTGGGGGACTCATTTTACTTGGGGGACCTCCAGCGTGGCACAACCAGTGCTGCAAGCCCTGGGGTACCCCTCTAACTTACAGTTCCTGGATACCAGTGTACCATACACTAGGGACGTACAGCTGAGTTAGCCATTTCCAATTGAGTACAGCCAATTCGACATAAACTTTAGGGTCAGGGCATGAGCACTGAGTTCTGATCAGCAGGCCAAAGTGCACTTTCAGAGTCGTACAACCAGCAGCATTAGTTGAAAAACTTGGGGGTGACTATACAAAAAGAGGCATTTTCTTACACACACATTATCCACTTCCGTCCAATTTAAGGCTTGATGAACCTGACTCCTTCCAATTTGGAAGATTGTATTTTATGTCTGACTTGAGGTGGTGGATTTCTTTAAAGCAAACATATTATTTATTTTTTGACACTCAGGAAAAAAGCCTGCACACAGTCCACTCTAAATAGAATGGACACAGTATGTGGCTGCGTAGTGGTTTGCACTAAACTAGTGATGTTCACCAATCACTGTGGGTCAAGTACAAATACAAGTTCAATCCTCACCGCTGACCACCAATGTTAGAAATGGGGGTCTCTAGTTTGCAGAGGTAGGTACCTTTGTCCAAGTAGGGACCCTTGCTTCTAGTCAGGGTAAGGAGGATACACACTTTAGATAACCCCTGCTCACCCCCTTGATAGATTGGCACAAGCAGACAGGCTTATCCCAAAGGCAATGGTTAAAGTATTTGTACCCAAACACACAGTAACAGTCAAAACACCACAAATGCACACCACAGCAGTTTAGAAAAATAAAGTATGTTTATCTAAACCAACATGCATGTATCAAGATATGACTTTTAAAAGGTTTCAAGCAACTTCATCCATAGAAAACTATAGATGTGTGATTTTACACCAAAGTACCTGTAGATGCGTCAAAGTTCACAAGGCCAAACAGCCGCAGAGAAAGGAAGCGTTGGAAAACACAGTGATGCGTCAGTTCCTGAGTCCTTGGGGAGGCGAGGCAACAGTTCTGCTGCACGCAGGAGAAGTGATGCGTCAAATCTGGACTGTAGGGGGAAGTGAGGCGTCAAAATCCAAGATGATTTTGGTCTGCAGGTGATGCGTTCAAAAACTTGGTGCACAGGTGTGTTGCATGACACACCGGAGGTGATGCATCGCTTTGCGAGGCTTCGTGTCATCCGGCGTCAGTGCTGGAGGCTGCGGGGCAAGGATTTGCGTTGTCCGGCAGGACTGAGCGAGGCTTTGCGTTGTCAAGCATTGGTTCCGAGAGGCTTTCAGCTGTGCAGCGGGACTTGGCGAGGCTTCGCATTGTCCGGCGTCGGTTACGAAAGGCTTTGCATGGTTTTGTGATGCTTGGTGCTGGTTCTTGCAGAGATTAGCTGGAAAACCACCCTCTGATGCCCTGTAATTGGAAGGAGGCACCTAAGGCAAGGGTAGGACTTACAGATGGCAGAGTCCAGCAGCACCAGCAGATTTGCAAGAAGTCTTTTGTGTCCCTGAGACTTCTTAACAGGAGGCAATCACACACAAGCCCTTGGAGAAACTTCACAAGCAGGATACACAACAAAGTCCAGTCCTTTGTCCTTTCTTTGGCAGAAGCAGCAACTGCAGGCCAACCCCACACAGCACACAGCAAACGGGCAGTACTCTTCCTCACAACTTTCCAGCTCTTCTCCTTGGCAAAGGTTCCTCTTGATTCCAGAAGTAATCTACAGTTCTGGGGTTTAAGGTCCACTACTTATACCTCATTTTGTCTTTCTTCCTCTTTGTGCAAGGGTCTCTGAGCCCAGTCCAAACCAGTTCTGTCCTCACTGGTGCAGTATGACCACAGGGGTGGAGACAGCATTGTGCAAGGGAGACAGGCCCTATTCAGGTGCAAGGAAAACTCCTCCCACTACTCTAAATGCAGCCAAGGTCTATTCAGCTCAGCTCTGAGTCATCCAGGAAGGGCCAGGCGCACCTCAACCCCCCAGTGGCTGTCTACAGGGCTTGCACATCCCAGCCCCTGTCACTCCAAAACCAGACAGTCAATCCACAAACAGGCAGAGGCGCACCGAATGGTTAAACAAGAAAATGCCTACTTTCTAAAAGTCCATCATCCCCTTTTGTATCGCTTTGGTCGCCCTAAGTTGGCGGGGGTATGCCCAGACGTGGGTCCCTTGCTCACTTTGCCACTGGATTCAAGCAAGCCTGGCTGATGACGGCTGAAATGCCAGAAACCGGTCCTAGGATGCTTGTTTCCGGTCCAGGGAAGACATGGCTTGGCAGTTCGGGCTGGACTGTTCCCATGAGGCACAGGGTCAGACTGATTTGCATATGGCCATGTCTGAACTGGGGTGGTGGAGTGAGCTAAAGAATGATGATGGATTAAACCCAGATCAGTTGACTGGGGGTGAGTGTTTGATTGGCTCAAACGTTCCGTCCATCATCCCCTTTTGTATCGCTTTGGTCGCCCTAAGTTGGCGGGGGTATGCCCAGACGTGGGTCCCTTGCTCACTTTGCCACTGGATTCAAGCAAGCCTGGCTGATGACGGCTGAAATGCCAGAAACCGGTCCTAGGATGCTTGTTTCCGGTCCAGGGAAGACATGGCTTGGCAGTTCGGGCTGGACTGTTCCCATGAGGCACAGGGTCAGACTGATTTGCATATGGCCATGTCTGAACTGGGGTGGTGGAGTGAGCTAAAGAATGATGATGGATTAAACCCAGATCAGTTGACTGGGGGTGAGTGTTTGATTGGCTCAAACGTTCCGTCCATCATCCCCTTTTGTATCGCTTTGGTCGCCCTAAGTTGGCGGGGGTATGCCCAGACGTGGGTCCCTTGCTCACTTTGCCACTGGATTCAAGCAAGCCTGGCTGATGACGGCTGAAATGCCAGAAACCGGTCCTAGGATGCTTGTTTCCGGTCCAGGGAAGACATGGCTTGGCAGTTCGGGCTGGACTGTTCCCATGAGGCACAGGGTCAGACTGATTTGCATATGGCCATGTCTGAACTGGGGTGGTGGAGTGAGCTAAAGAATGATGATGGATTAAACCCAGATCAGTTGACTGGGGGTGAGTGTTTGATTGGCTCAAACGTTCCGTCCATCATCCCCTTTTGTATCGCTTTGGTTGCCCTAAGTTGGCGGGGGTATGCCCAGACGTGGGTCCCTTGCCCACTTTGCCACTGGATTCAAGCAAGCCTGGCTGATGATGGCTGAAATGCCAGAAACCGGTCCTAGGATGCTTGTTTCCGGTCCAGGGAAGACATGGCTTGGCAGTTCGGGCTGGACTGTTCCCATGAGGCACAGGGTCAGACTGATTTGCATATGGCCATGTCTGAACTGGGGTGGTGGAGTGAGCTAAAGAATGATGATGGATTAAACCCAGATCAGTTGACTGGGGGTGAGTGTTTGATTGGCTCAAACGTTCCGTCCATCATCCCCTTTTGTATCGCTTTGGTCGCCCTAAGTTGGCGGGGGTATGCCCAGACGTGGGTCCCTTGCTCACTTTGCCACTGGATTCAAGCAAGCCTGGCTGATGACGGCTGAAATGCCAGAAACCGGTCCTAGGATGCTTGTTTCCGGTCCAGGGAAGACATGGCTTGGCAGTTCGGGCTGGACTGTTCCCATGAGGCACAGGGTCAGACTGATTTGCATATGGCCATGTCTGAACTGGGGTGGTGGAGTGAGCTAAAGAATGATGATGGATTAAACCCAGATCAGTTGACTGGGGGTGAGTGTTTGATTGGCTCAAACGTTCCGTCCATCATCCCCTTTTGTATCACTTTCTAAAAGTGGCATTTTCAAACACACAATTTAAAAACCATCTTTACTAAAAGATTTGTTATTAAATTCTGAGTTCAGAGAGCCTAAACTTTATGCCTCAATCTTGTCCCAATGGGAAGTTATACTTGTAAGATGTTACAAAGTATCTCCCATGCTATCCTATGGGACAGATAGCCTTTCAATAGTACAAAAAACGAAATTAGCAGTATTTCACTATCAGGACATGTCACACTCACCAGTACATGTCTTACCTTTCACATACACTGCACCCTGCCCATGGGGGTACCTTGGGGCTACCTGAGGGGGGGTCTTACATGTAAGAAAAGGGAAGGTAGGGCCTGGCAAGTGGGTGCAATTGCCAGGTCGACATGGCAGTTCAAAACTGAGTGCACACACTGCAGTGTAGGTCTGAGATGCCTTTTCAGGGCTACTCATGTGGGTGGCACAACCAGTGTTGTAGGCCCACTAGTAGCATTTGATTTACAGGCCATGGCACATTCAGTGCACTTTACTAGGGACTTACCAGTTAATCAAATATGCCAGTCATGGAAACACCAATCCATAAACACAATTTACATGGAGAGCATGTGCGCTTTAGCACTGAAAAGCAGTGGTAAAGTGCCCAGAGTCCTATAGCCAACAACAACAGGTCAGGAAAAATAGGAGAAAGAAGCAAAAAGTTTGGAGATAACTCTGGAAAAAAGGGCCAGGTCCAACAATCAATAATTCTCTGTCCGATTTACTTGTTAATTCCTCATTTTGGTTGGGCTTTTCCCTGGAGAGTTCAGCCTCACAAAAAGCAGGTAACCACAAGAAACCTGGAAGCAAGATAACTGCATGAATGCTGCATTCAGAGGAAATATGATGAGCATTTGATTTACATTAACCCTCTTGCATAATCGGTTACAACGTATGAACATTTAAAATAAGTAAAGGCTGCAGCATATGAGGGGAACTCTAAATGAGGCTGTGCTAGAACAGCACATTATTTTTACCTTATTGTAACACAGGCATTCCAAAGTTTGGTGGAACCTAAAAATCTTGAAATGTAAAAAAATATCCTCTGATTGGTGATTTATTTACTAAGACATCAGCAAACAGAATGGCAGGTTCTTTTGGATGCTTATATCCAGATTCATTGGTAGTTCTATAGACAACCCCAAATTAAGTAAGATCTCTGGTGTGTGATGAGAGCAATACAAAGCAGGAGAGACATCAAACATCTCGGACCCTTCAATGACATCGATCCTATTTGCTGCTCTGAAACTGGTGAAGGAGCAAAGAGTGGACAAAACAGAAAATGGTGTTGAACATTGTCCCAGGCATTGAGGCACTAACTGTGTGCCAGATAGAAGGATTTCAAAACACCAGGGCTTTTATCTTATCTGTGTTCAGCCACAAGAAATTAGCATTCATCCAAGGGCCAGTAATGTGAGGCAAAATTTAAAATGGTCTTGGATGGACGAGTGACCATTCTCAAGCCGCAGTATACTCTGGGTGCCATCAGCGTATGAATAGAATTGAAACCTAAGACAGGTGACGAGGTTGGCTAGAGGCGTCACATATATGTTGTACATACTAGAGCTCAGAGACAAGTCCTGTGGGATGTCACAACGCTAATAGCGAGGAGTAGATTGAAAAGGACGAAGATGAACTGCTTGGGCCCTCTTCAACAAAAAAGATTCTAACCAACTCAGATCCTTCATCTGAAACTCTGGCTGTCCAGCTCACCAAGTCTTAAAAGAAGAATATTATGTGAGACCGTGCCCAAGGCCGCTGATAGATCAAAGAGGATGAGGGTCACTGAGCCCCATTGTGTAAGATCATCCTGATGTCATTAGATGCGGCCATCAGGACAGCCTCAGTACTAAAGCCAAGGTGAAAGCCAGGCTGAAATCTCTTGAGCACTCTTTCTGCAATGTGGCGAGATAAAGGTGTATTAACGTGATGCTCCATACATTTGGTCATAGTGGGCAAGAGAGAAATTGGGCGATAGTTGGCTAAGATTTGAGGGTCTATGGTAAGTTTCTTTATTAAAGAGATAACAGCTGCAAATTTACAAAAGTCTGGTACTTGTTCAGAGGCAAAAGTGGCATTACAGATAGAAGTAACTACTGGGTCTATGACAGCTGCCAGGATGCTTTGCAGAACATGGGTCCAACAGGGAACATGAGCTCATGCGAGAGTAGCCAACATACCATCTTTTGTACTCGGACAGATCTCTGAATAGGGTGCAAGTGTGGATGCAAGAGAGCTATGGAGGGGCAAAGAGTTCAGTGAGATGGTCTCATAGTTATTATACTAAGTTGTATTATTACAAAAAATCTTCTAACTCCGAGCAAAATATTTGGGATGCTATACACACTGTGGAGGTAGTTTCCGGGTTAACCAAAGTTTCATAAATGGAAAACACCTCCTTAGTCTTAAGGCTCCTTTGCTGATAGTAGTTTGCTCATGCTTCTTTAATAAGAATTTTATAATTGTAAGGACTTGCTTATAGATCTGTTTCTCTTCAGGACCGTAGTTATGTTGCGATAGCTTCTCTAGTTGCTTACAATTTTTCTTGGTCTCAGTAAGTTTAGCCATATGCCACATTGCTGGCGGAGTGGAGCAATGTGATATGAAAGTTTTAATAGGTAAGATTTTATTTCATGATTGATAAGCCAAGGATTGCATGCTTCCATGTGAATGTTAAAATCTTCATGTGTAGTAGGCGCTGACTTCCTCAGGTAGGCAATTATTTGGTCTGGGTCTACTTTAGACCAGTCCTACTTTAGGACAATATGTTACTGGGAAGGTTTTCATAAAAATGCCTGCCTATATCTGGAGATTATACTAGAAAAGATATCCTTATGGTAAGTCCTGGTCAGCTCTACTATGGGGCTGATATTTACTGAGTTCTCACCCGCATATATATGGTCTAAGATGTGTGGACTCATGTATATGCTTGGACATATTGAAAATTGAACAAATCGCATAGAGCTACAATCACCTCAGCATGCAGATTAAAGTCTCCAAGCAGAATGGCATTGCTAGCATCAAGATGTGTCATAGCCATATTTTCATGGATCAAAGTTGCTGAAACTACCCCTTGGGCCCGAAGGTCTACATATAAGCATTAGCTTGATGGCTACATCAGAATTTGGTTGGCTATTAAGGGATAGAACCTCAGTGTCTAATAGTTCGTTCAAGGCACAAGACGAGGCTGCCAGTTCTTTTTTGTGAACCACTGCTAGACCTCCCTCCCTGTGCAGTGCCTGCCACGCAGTGCAGGGAAATGCAGGGCATGCTCCTTTCGATATCGCGGCGGTGCTGCGGGCAGCAGCAACCTCCGCAATGTTAAAGCCCGCGATCGTACCGCCGCGGTCGGATTTCGACCGCGGGCCATCGTAATTCTACCGGCGGTTATGTCGCGGTCCATGCGGGCGGTCTTTTCCCGCTACCATGGCGGTCGGGGAGGTTTTCCGACCGCCATCCTAATCAGCCCCTAAATGTGGGAAAGAAGCAGCAGCTCCTGATGGGGAATCGATGGAGGTGGAGGTCGGGCAGGTGGTTGTGGCTTAGCTGAAAACAATACGTACGGATATACATTAAAATTGAGTAACGTAAATTACATCCAGTATAAAAATACTTATACATGCATATTAAAACATTGGAAACTAACGTCAGTGTAACAGTTTAATTAATTATGTTAGATAAATTAAAGAGCACTTATACTCCTGGTAACATTACAACACAACATGCATGCAGGTGCAGCAAGAGGTGAAGGTATTCAACAGTTTAATGTGTGAAATGCTAATAAATAAAAACAGAGTCAAAATCAGAGTGCCCATGTGCATTTCAGCTCACATAAGAAATATAATGTTGTCGTGGGTGAGGTGGGAGGGTTGTTGAAGAAGGCATTCAGCGAATTAGCTATTTATATATGTAACACTGCATGATGTATACTACAATATTTTTCTTTGTGCCATATAATCGTGAGGCACACGAAATCACTCAAAACTTCACCGGTCACTGTAATTTCACATAGATTAACTGCACTAGAATTTCAATTATCCCATATGTCACATAAAAGATTTAAGGATTACATTTATTTGAAAAATAGAAAACAGAAACATTCTTTCTCGGGTGAAGTAGGTGCAGGTTTCAATCATAATTTCAATGAAAACTACCCCGAAACATATTATTTAGAAGCAACTCGGTTGTGCGACTACAGTAACGCTGTTTAACTTCGTATCTCACTGTCGCAGCTACTGGCAAGTACTGCAACATGCAACATACTTTTTTTAGCCTATAGAAATCCCCTTTTCCATGTTCCTTTATTTTATTTATTTATTTTGAAGGTTTTATATAGCACGAACATGACCCTTGCGGGTACCAGAGCGCTTTACATGGGTCGAGGGTAGGAAACAAAAAAGAACACAGGAATACATAATAAAGTCTTGTAATACCGATATCAGTTGCGGGCCATCTGTACAATGTTTCATGAGAATTTACTTAAAAGTAAGGATTTTACTTCTTTTTTAAAAGAGGTAAAAGAAGGGTTCCGTCTGGTTTGTGGGGGCAGTGCGTTCCAAATCCTAGGAGCGATTCCAGAGAAGGCACGGTTGTATGTTTTCTTTTTGGCAAAGCGTTGTGGTTTCAGCAGAAGATTGCTGGTACTTCTGGAGGATCTGTTTCCACAGGAGAGCACCAATTTGTGGGCCAAGTATCTCGGAGTATTGTGATGTAGGGCTTTGTAAGTCATGCAAGCGATTTTTAGTTGAATTCTGGCTTCGAGAGGAAGCCAGTTAAGAGCTCTAAGGTCGGGGGTAATATGACAATTTCTTTTTGAGCCCATGATGAGCCTAGCTGCTGAATTGAGCGAGGCTCTTAGAGGTTGATGTTCTGGGAAGACCGCAGAGCATTGCACTCCCATAGTCTAGTCTTGGGATTCCTAATGCTTGAACTGCCAGTTTGAAGTCATTTGCGGGAAGGAATGGTTTTAGTTTTCTCAAGCTGTTCATCCGAATATTTGCGCTTTTTGTTGCAGCACTAATATGTTTCTGCATGTTTATATTTCTGTCAAGTATTAATCCCAGCGATTTTGCTGAATCAATAATATGAGGTTGGCAGTTGAGCGCTGTAAGTTGTTTAAGCCATTCTGCGATGTTGGTAGTTTTGTTGGGAGGAGCGATTAGGAGGAATTCAGTCTTGAGAGTGTTTAGTTTCAGGTGGTTTTCTGCCAGCCAGGTCTGGGTTTTTTTAAGAGTTGAATTGAGAGTTGTGATATCGTCCAGAGAGGTGATCTTTAAGTATAGTTGTGTATCGTCAGCGTACATATGATAGTGGATGTTTGAGGAACTGAGAATTTCAGTCGGAGGTTCCATGAAAAGGTTGAAAAGTGTAGGCGAGAGGGATGAACTCTGTGGTACTCCTAAAGTGACTGGGACGGCCATAGACAGGGATTGATTGACCTTGAATCTTTGGGATCTATTTTGGAGGAAAGAGGTGAACCAATTTAGAACTGATCCTGATAGGTCCATTCTATATTTCAGAAGGTCCAGAACATTATCATGTTTGACGGTGTCGAATGCCGAAGAGAGATCAAGAAGGATTAGCAGACAGGCTTCGTTTTGATCAAGGACTTTTAGTGTGTCATCTATTATGTGAGTCATGGCCGATTCAGTAGTGTTCCCAGTGCGAAAGCCGGATTGGTATTGGTTGAGGAGGTTGAAATGGAACCAGAAGGACGGTCACCCAGGCCCTCGTCAGCAGCAGGCTGGACTACGGCAACGCCCTCTACGCGGGAACCACAGCCAAACTCCAGAATAGACTTCTACGCATACAGAACGCCTCCGCACGCCTCATCCTCGACATCCCCCGCCACAGCCACATCACTGCCCACCTGAGAGACCTGCACTGGATCCCCATCAACAAGAGGATCACCTTCAAGCTCCTCCCCACACTCACAAAGCACTCCACAACGCCGGAACAGCATACCTCAACAAACGACTCACCTTCTACACCCTGAACCGCCAGCTTCGCTCCGCCAACCTCGCCCTCGCCACCGTTCCACACATCCACTGAACGACCACCGGCGGCAGATCATTCTCCCACCTCGCCACCAAGACATGGAACACCCTCCTCATCCACCTGCGACAGAACCAGGACCTGCTAACCTTCAGAAGACTTCTCAAGACCTGGCTGTTAGAGCAGTAGCAGCACTCCTCCCCCCCTTTTAGCACCTTGAGACCCTCACGGGTGAGTAGTGCGCTCTACAAATGCAAATGCACTGATTGATTGATTGATTGAATGTGGTTTCGCAGCTGGCTGTGTACACATTTTTCTAGGAGTTTGGCCAGAGTTGGGATGTTAGAGATCGGGCGGTAGTTATTTAGGTCCGTGTGGTCTGCCGTTGGTTTCTTTATGATGGGTGATACCTGCCCAGATTTAAGGCTTTCAGGAATGATTCCTTGAAGCAGAGAGGTATTGATAATCTTGGTCCATAGAGGCAAAAGCAGTCGTATGAACTCTTTTAGGTAATTGGCAGGAAGAGGATTGATGAAGTGGTTAGAGGGGTTGAGTGATGTGATCATTTTTAATATTGCATCTTCTGTGTAAGGGTTGAAGGAAGACCATTCTGCGTTATTTTTGAGGGCGAACTTTGGAGAGAGTGGGCTGGGGGAGGAAAGAGAGGGAGGAGGGGTGCTCTTGTGAGTGCCATTTAGAGTTACTAGGGTCTTAAGAAGGTCCGTTTTTATGTTTTGTCTTCTCAGTAAAGAAGGCGGCAAAGTCTTCGCAGCTGGGTTGAGAGCTAGGACCAACGTGTGTGGGGTAAGGTAATCCTTTAGAATGTGCTTTAATTAGTTCAAATAGTTTTTTGGGTCTATTTTTGGCTTGGTCTAATTGGTTCGTAAAAAAGGTAGCTTTTGATCTTCTGATATTTCTGTAATAGGAGTTTCTGGTAGCTCTTAGCAGCTTAAGGTGTTCCAGAGATGGAGATGATCTCCATTGGCGTACGATTAGTCTTAGGGAACGTCTATCCTCATTGAGTCTGCCGTCATCAGGGCCGGACTTGCTGTAGCGGGCACCGGGCGTTCCCCTGTTGGGCCGCCAGGTTGGGGGCCGGTTTTGGGCCCCTGCGGGGCTGTTTTTGTTACCGGGGGTCGGCAATATCGGCCCCCTGTAACAAAATCAGCCGAAACCGGCCATCGCAAACAGCTCGGCTGCACCTCCCCTCACCCCAGGGGGGGACGGCCGAGCAGTTTGCCAGGGCCGGTTTTGGTGCCCAGTCTGGCCCTGGCCGTCATACCAAGGTTTGGAATCTTTAGTGTATATCCTCTTCAATTGTAGCGGGGCAATCGTGTCTATTACCGTGGTCATAGAGGTAAAGTAGTGGTTTGTCAGCGCTTGGACATCCAGTAGGTCTGCAGGGGGCAGCAAGAGGTTGGCACTAGATGATGAGAGTAAGTCCGTGCTGGTACTCTTTAGGTTTCTTTTCCATATTTTAGGGTTTTGTGGGTTGAGCTGAGTGTATTTTTACTGATTCATTAATAAAGAATGAGATGCAATGGTGATCGGACCAATCACAGGGGAGGATCGTGTTCAGTTGAATGGAGTCGGTATTGGAGATGACCAAGTCTAGGATGGAGCCCTTGTCACATGTGGGGCTGTTGCAGATTTGGGTGAGGTTTAGGTCTGTGAGGAAGTCTTTGAGGCTATTGACTATGGGGTCATAGAAGTCATTCCAGTGAAGATTGAGATCTCGGAGGAATATTTGGGCAGTCTGTAGACCAGTGTTTGTAGTCACGATATCCATGAATTGTTCGACGAAAATTAGGTTGTCGCCTGGAGGGTGGTGGAATGTGTGCAATGAACAGACTGGTTTGTTGTTGCTTGTGATGTCCATGCAGAGGTATTCACATGAAGATAATATTGGAGAATGTGATCGGTTCACTTATAGACTGCTCCGGTGAATGCAGGCAATACCGCCCCCTGGACTATCAGATCTATTTAGTCTGATGATGTCATGATTTGGGGAGACCAGAATGTCTAGGATAGGCATAGATGATTCATTTAGCCAGGTTTCAGTCAGTATTACGAGGTCTGGTTCATGAGTGAGTATAAGGTCTGCTATGTCAGCTGCATGTCTTGAAGCTGATCTACGGTTGAGTAGGATGCATTTGAGATGTGGCTTGATGATAGTTTGATGTTCTTGTGTGAGGGGGACTCACATAAGATTGTCTTTGGATATTCCTCTAAGGTTGTGTTTAGGGGCTCTATGTGGATTAGAGGGGATGGTTTGGATTAGGGAGAGTTTATTTTTATGTTGTTGTTTGAACATTCTGTGCTCTGGGTGGGATAGGGGAGCTCGTAAGAGCGGAGTAGGGAGAGTATATCATTGGATGATAAAGGGTCATTTCTACGTATAGGTTGGGATGTGGCATTGGGGTAAGGGACAGTTCTCCATCTTGGGGGCAGATACATCATGGGAGGTGGATGCATTTTGTGTGGTGAGTGTGGCTGTGGGGGGCGGTTACTATGGACGTATGTGGAAGAATCTCGAACCTGCCTTATGACGTTCGGTGTATGGAGAATCAGGTCTTGTAGGAGTTGGAGGTCTTATTTGACTTGTTGCAATGAAAGTATAATTTCATCAAGTCGGGTCCAGTGTGGGTTGTGTGTTTATTGTATGGTATGGGTGTAGGGGGGGTAGGGTGGGTCCGGGATGTGGCTTGGGGGTTAAGATAGCCTAGGTCGGCGTAGTGAAGCACGCGTGGATGATTAGGGGGAGAGTGAGGGGGATGAGTGAGGGGAGGAGGAGGGGGATGTGGCACGTGGATGAGGATGTGAGTAGTGGTTTCCGACCACTGAATTCATGCTTACATAGTCATTTCACTGAGCCACAGTTCTTGTCCCCATAAAAGTAGCAAATGCATGCTGAATGCGAGGTTTTCTACACGATTACATTTTCTGACATTCAGCAAATCAGCATGCAGCCTTACAGGAGGCTTGAAGGAAAGCTAACCGCGGCTGTGGAGACTGCTAAAATGGCAGAAGTATGGTGTTTTTAAAAGTTACACGAAGATAGAGCTTGAAAGGCAAGTCATGAGGGATGCGATTTTGTAGACTAATAATTCTATTTCTTGTACTGCGCTCAAAATATCACTTTGCTGTAGCATACACAAGGTGAATAGTGCAGTGAGAAAACGGACGGCAAAACAAGCAGCGACGTGCCGAAAGCATTAAAAAATAAAGAATTTCTCCAAACAGGAGATGAAGAAGGCACGCGTAAGTACATTGTACTTTACCGGTGCTCCTCATCATTGAAAGGATGTGATGTATCGGCTGCAGGAATGAGATAGGAGGCTGAAAAGAAGAGTGGCACAGGAATGAACCAACTGCAGGCAGGAGGTGGGAATACAGTTGTTTTATTGTTGACAGAAGGTCTTGCAGACAGCGCATGCGCTAACAGGCTCGACCTAAAAAATGGCCCCTACTGTCTCTCTGTTAACAGCACGGAACAGAGAGCAGAGCAGCAAAAAATATCAACTTCCCCACCTGCTGGCAAAGAACACCCAGAGGTAAGTAGGACAAAAAAAACTTAAACAGGCAAAGGACAAAAAGAAAGAATTGTTCGCGAGCTTTATAAAGTAATACTAACAATGCATGGCTCACAGGGCAACAATAGACTAGTGTGAGGAAAACAGTTTATTATATGGTTTGGTTTTGCGACCTCCCCATGTAATAAACTCACAAACCCGACTTGGGGCCAATCAGACTTGTTTGCAAAACACTTAACTCTACCCTGGATAGGTGTGGCTTCTTGCAGTCAGGCTTTATCAAAAAAACAAGTGCAAAGCATTTAGAAGTACCAAAACAGTTGAATAGGAAAGAAACACGACACAAAGGAAGTCTAGCACCAATTCATAAAAATGGCTCTTAGTTTTATAAATTTTTAGACAGCAAAATGAACAAAATCAACCAGAGCGTTCAGAAGATATAAACTGTTGAGCAAATAATAAATCACTGCTTTTCATTTAAATTGCAAACAAGCATTGACAACTACCTTGGTTAGCGTTTATTTTGAAAATGTTTTGAAAAGTTTTGTAAAATTGTAAACTACTAATTCAGCCCGCTTTGGGCGATCATCTCAGGCAGCGAGCAAGCCACTGGGGCCAATGAGACTTACTTGGGCAGTAACTTCACAGTCAAAGCAGACTCCAGTCCGGCTCCAGGTTGAATGGGTGAACTGCCATAGACTTCAATAGGGTGGTCCTGATGCAAGGGATACATAATGCTGAAGATGCAGATCCGGTGGCGGAGGTCTCCCTGGGGCTACTCATCGGTCAACGATCACTGTGGGGTGACTTTGGCCACAGGGCTTGATGTCCCTCGAAGTCCGGTTGAAGTTCAGCCAAAAAACAGTTGCCATTGTTCTACTGGCATCGGGTTACAGCGAAACCAGCCGTTCCCTTTAACTGGGGATAACTCCCGACTACTCATTAATGGGGCTACTAGCTTTTCTACATTTAAAAGAACAGTTTCTGTGTTTTTACTATTAAAACATATAAAAACACACGTTCCACTTTTTAATTTATAGCACCCTTCCTTAGGACTCGATAGGCCTGCATTGGGGTGACTTATATATATTAAAAAGGAAGGTTTCGGCTTTGTCATTATTTTAAATGGCAAAGTTGAGTTAGCAGCTCGAAAACTGGTCTGCCAGCCAGCAAGAGCTGGCTGGGAGTCATATTTTGCATTGTCACACTCATAGTAAACGTAGTAGGAGTTACTCATCGTAGCATCAATGAAATAAGGAAACAATTGTATGCCTTGCTCTCACAAATAAGGGAGAAGCTAAATCAAAGGAAAGATGCCAGTGATACTGGAGGAGGCCCTTCAATCCAACAACCACTCACTCTTGATGAGGAATTCAGTTGAGACTTCACCCTGAAGCAGTCACAGGAGTGAGCACAGTAGGCAATTTGGGTCCACCACCTGCATCCACAGGTAAGTGACTGTTCCCAAAAACACTTGTATCTCATTAATAGTGTCCTGCCCCACTACGCTGATGTTTAATGTGAAATTGAATTTTCAGTACTGCTCTAAATCCATGCTTCCACGCCAGAAATTCCATGCCTGCCTTTCTCCTGATAGAAGATTGCATTGTGGGATTAGTAGTTTCAAAACAGCAACACACAGATTACGCAACACATGAACTAAACTATTCTAAAACTCAGGGTTGTGTTCGTTTAATCAGACTTTCAAGTAAATGAATACCATCATACACACGATCTAAAGAGTGTACTTTTAAATGCTGTGTTGCGTTTGGCATGCTACTGAAAAAATAGCAGTCACTTCATTTTCCTACAAACATACCGCTACTCCAGGAGAAGATGCACGAAGGAGGGAAGAAGAAGAATGGGAAAAGGATGTAGGAGAGTCCAGAGAAGCTAGTGACAGGCGAATTCCTGTGAAAAAAGAGCAACGGGGTCAAGTGTTGACCAGTGCCCTCTGCCACTCATTTAACTTGCTGTCACAACAACCACCCACCCAACTATAGGCATAGGCAGTAGTGTGGCAAGAACATTCAGAAGTAGGCAATCAGAAACCTCAAATGTTGGGTATACAGCGCCAGAAATTAGAGGCGTTATGAGCCATCAGTGAGAAAGTGGGCCTTGGCACAGAAATCAAAGAACGTTACAGAGCTTTGTGCAACACCATAAGTGAATTATGCTCACAGAGCCATTAATAATCATATGGAACCCTTGAAAGAGGGAGTCACTGACTTGTGTACAGCATTGCATGAGGCGTCACAGAGGCCCAAACAACACCAAGTCCTTTCAAGAATGGATGTTTTGTAAGGTCAGTGACTCGGTTGGATAATGCCACTTATGTCCTTTAAAGACAGACCATTAGCCTTAGCTGGAGATGGTTCTGGCGTCAAATGAATGGACGGGGGCCATCGATTTTTTCTGAATGTCCTCCCTTTGATCTTGGGCGGGCGGCGGGGGGGGCTGAGACTCCCTGCTTGGCCACACTATGGACCCCAATATGTTGCTCTGCTGGTCATCTCGGGATGACGGACTGTTTTCTCTGACTCTAATTGTTTTGAATGTTTGTTTTTGTATTGTGTTGGGGTTTTATTTTCAGAGGGTTCTTGTGTTTTTTGGGTTTGGGTCCCCTCGTCCACCCCCTTTTACTGAGCCGCGAGGGACACTCGACACCAGTTCATGGGCCTCCTCCCCCTGCACTTCCTCACCCGATGCGAAATGCCTCATACGACACAGCCTTTTAATCTCTCCCACATTTAGATGTCACACAACTCTCTTAAAATCCTTACCCTAAATGTGCGAGGCTTGAATAATCCGGTCAAGCGTAGAGCCGTCCTTCATTATTTGGAACACTCCAAAGCAGATATATGTCTCTTGCAAGAGATCCATCTCCTCCCCAAGGACCACCACAGGCTGAAATCACGAGCTTTCCCTACACAGATGTTCTCCTCTAACCCCACCAAGTCAGCCGGGGTTGCCATATTAGTCTCCCGATCCTTTCAGGGTAGAGTGATACAGAAGGAGGCCGAGATCAGGGGCCGACTGCTCACATATCAGTTTCTGGTGGGAGGGGTCTCCTTTACAGCGGGGTCCGTATATGCACCTAACGAGGGGCAAGACAAGTTCTTCCATGTCGCACTCACAGAGGCGACGGCCACCACAGAATGACGCCTTCTTTTAGGGGGTGACCTGAATCTTGTCCTTGATAACGTCAATGACCGTTCCTGCCAGAGGACGGGCCAGACTGGCGCTCTATCACCTGCTGGACAGGCCCGCCTCCGGGACCTGGGGTTTATAGACCTTTAGCGCCACTTTCACCCCCACAGCCGAGCTTACACCTTTTACTCAGGAGCGCACAAAACATACGCTAGGCTGGACTATCTTCTTGGCTCTTCCCCCCTGCATGCGCTTGCGACTGACACCGAGATCTTAACAGCCTCTCTTTCAGACCACTCCCCGGTCATTTCCACCTTTAAGTTCCTGCCAACACGGCAGCCTCTTAGACACTGGCACCTACGTGATACCTTGCTCCATCACGCCTCCACAGTAGAACAGATCCAGAAAGCCATCACAAACTACCTCGCCCTTAATGCCAACTCAGACACCTCCTTAGCGACACAGTGGGCGGCACTAAAGGCAGTTATCCGGGGGGAATTTATAGCCATATCCACAGCCAACAATCTGGAACGTAGTCGTAAACGGGCCGAACTTTCTCAACGGGTCGCGGAGCTGGAGCAGATGCACCAGCGTACCGGTGCCTCCCGGGCCTGGCACCAACTATGCATAGAGCGGAAACAACTCGCGGCACTAGATCAGGACAGGGCCGAATATGCGGCCCTCCGTCTCCGTCACTCATACTACACGGGTGGTGATAGGTGCGGCCACCTTCTAGCCCACAAACTACGGGAGGCCAGGCAGAGGCAGGGTGTTCAGGCCATCCGTTCTCCTGGGGGCGAACTTGTTACCGACGATGCGGGGATAGCGGAAGTCTTTCGAGACTTCTACACAGGGCTCTACTCGGGTGACCCACTAGACGCCTGTCATAGCGCTGATTATTTGGCGGCAGCACACATACCTTCCCTTACCCACTCAGGCCGACTATCTGGATAAGGACATAGGGACGGAAGAAGTCATAGCAGCGATCTCTCGCCTTAAGATGGGTAAGTCACCTGGGCCAGATGGCTACTCGGCGACCTTTTATAAAACGTTCTGCAGCCAAGTAGCCCCTCTCTTGAGGGACTTATTCAACACCTTTGCACAGACCGGGGCCATTCCGGAGGAGATGCTTGAAGCGTCGATAGTGGTTATCCCGAAACCCGGGAAGGACAAAACATCCTGCGGCGCATACAGGCCGATCTCCCTCCTGAACATAGATATTAAACTCTACACTAGCATACTGGCGACCCGTTTGGCGCCCTACATGCCCCAATTAGTCGAGCCGGACCAAGCAGGCTTTATTCCGCAGAGACAAACGAGTGATAACACCAAAAGAGTTCTGCATTTAATCGAAAAGGCGTCTCGCACTCAGGGAGAATATATGCTGCTGGCCATTGATGCGGAGAAGGCCTTCGACAGGGTACATTGGCCTTACCTGGAGCAGGTCTTGGCGCATGTCGGCTTCGGTGAGAAACTCCGCACTCGGATCCTCAATTGCTACCGCTCACCCAAGGCAACAGTTCGGGTGAATGGCCATACGTCCTCTCGCTTTCCCATAGGAAGAGGCACCAGACAAGGGTGCCCTCTTTCACCCCTCCTATTTGCACTATATATGGAGCCGTTGGCATTGAGGATCCGAAGCCATCCTCTTATCTCTGGAATCAAATTCGGAGGGGACGTACACACCATAAGCCTGTACGCGGATGACATCCTGCTTTCCCTTTCCAACCCGATCCCTGCGCTGCGAGCCCTCTTCACTGAAACGCATTGCTTCGCGCAGGCTTCGGGATTTAAGATTAACATGGAGAAGTCGATTGCACTCAACATCTCCCTCTCCCCACACACTCTAGCTCATCTACAGGAAGAACACCCCATGCACTGGTCAACCTCCTCAATCCCGTACCTGGGCATTCAGTTAGCCTCCTCCATACAAGCTACGGCTGAAGCCAACTACTCTGTACTCCGCGCGCACATACGTAAGGAACTAGGCCGTTGGAAACACCATACTCTATCCTGGTTAGGCAGGATAGCGGCTACCAAGATGACCATCCTTCCCCAGATCCTGTACCTTTTCCAGACCCTTCCCTTTCGCCCTCCCTCAGGCTGGATACAACAGACTCAATCAGACCTCGCACATTTT
The DNA here is from genome assembly GCA_963921515.1 of Calotriton arnoldi. Lineage (NCBI taxonomy): Eukaryota > Metazoa > Chordata > Amphibia > Caudata > Salamandridae > Calotriton > Calotriton arnoldi. The sequence goes on from CAWUFW010013218.1 coordinate 230,555, forward strand.
ATTTGGCAAGGCCGCCAGCCCCGGTTTAAGCATGCGATAGCGATCCTTCCACCGGAGAGGGGTGGGGTAGGGGTCCCTGACCTCCAACTTTATTTTTATGCTTCACAGCTTCGCTATTTAGTGGAATGGCACCGCCTAGAATCGGAGAAGCATTGGTTGTTCCAAGACCAGGCAGTGGCAGCCATACCCCTACAGGACATACCTTTTCTCCGTAAATCACACAGGCCGCCCAATCTCTATGCATCATATATCACAAGCACGGTTATGGAATCCTGGGACCGCACTATCACTGCCCATAATTTGACCACCTTTCCCTCCCCCCTCACACCACTGTTTGACAACCCAGAATTCCAACCTGGCATGGACGCTAGAGCCTTTTCTGCCTGGCGCCCCACCTCATGTCGGTCCCTAGGCCACCTCTTTGACCTGGAGGGGATTATCCCATTCCCACAACTCACGGCAGACTATGGCCTCCAGGAATCGGAGCGCCTGCCCTACCTGCAGCTCCGACATTGGGCACTTCACCCACACATCAGACCTGAGGCTCAGCGCCTTCTGACCCCCTACGAGAAATGGCTCATCACCCGCACTTCCGATAAAAAAATCATTTCTGATCTGTATAAAATGTTACTAACGTCCTCTACGCATACATATAACGCTAGCCGGGCGCGTTGGGAACGAGACCTCGGAAGGACCCTTAGTCATAAGGAATGGGAAGGCATATATCACAGGGCTCGGCACTCCGCATACCACATGGGACTCACCGAGACACTGACTAAGATAGCCACATACTGGTACTATACGCCGGAACGCTTGCACCGCTTTGATTCATGACAGAATGCTCTTTGCTGGAGAGGTTGCGGGGAGGTGGGTACTTTGGTGCATCTCCTCTGGGGCTGTGACCGTATCCAACCATATTGGTCCCGGGTGCTCGATGAGGTAGACACCCACTTCGAGACACAGCTTCCGAGATTTCCCACATACATACTCTTGGCATTACCGAACCCCATAACATACCCGCTAAAGTCCCGGAGGGGCCCATTGATCGCCATTGCATTGGGCGCGGCCACACAGAACATCCTGGTACACTGGCGCACAACCCAGCTCCCAACGCTCTCTGGATGGCTACAGCGACTCTGGCTGGTGCTGGGTATGGAGAAATTAACCCTCACATTAGCTGGCAAGGGATCTGATTTCCCAGAGATGTGGCGGCCCTTCTTGACCCTGCTGGTACCTGAGTTCCGAGAACTGACATGCCCCCGATACCTCACACTTCTCCGCCTTTCAGACACACAGCTCCCACCTAAAGATTCCTCACGGAGTAGCACGCGACCACGTTGATCTCCAGATTCTTCTATTCCCCCCTTTTCTTTCTTTTTTTTGGTGGACGAGGGAGGGGGGTGGTAATGTTGGATTTAATTGTTCGTTTGATCTTTTCCCTTCCCCTCTTGTTGTTCATTCCCACAGGCCCGCTCCGCTCATATTACCTTGGTAATGCTACTATTTGCGACACTTGTTGTCTATATTGCATCGACTCCACGGAGCTGGGGGTCTTGTTCTTTTTTTGCTTGAAATTAATAAAAGATTTAAACCATAAAGACAGACCATTAATCTCCAGGTTGAGGTGTGACATTATAGTGGAGATGTTGTGCGTGGGTTAGTTCAAGTTACCACAGCCCCTGGGGAGTTGCAGACAACACATCTTGATGAGCGGAGCAAGTTCCAGCTCCAGAAAGTGAGGTCACGCCTCAGTAGTCTTTCTGTTCAGGAGGTACGGAGGGTACCCCACACCCAGAGCTGTGATGGTCAAGGAGCTGAGGCACCAACACTTAAAGGGAGGCATCATTAAATTACAATTTCCTTTCTTTATTATTTGCGTTTTTTATGTGTTAAAAAGTGTTCTCGGTTTTATTGACAATGGTGTACATGCCAGGACTGGCAGTTGTTCATTCTGCGAGATTTTAAAGAAATGTAGGAATAAATTAACAGCTATGAACAAACAGGAAAAAATGGTTAACTACAAACCTGAATTTATGTCATTTATATTACCATCATAAATGGAGAGCACTTGTCTCAGAAATGACTTGTTGTGATGTCTGCGTACTGTCCTCTTCTCTGCAGCAGTGACTGCCTCCTGCCTTGTTTGGGGGGCGGGGGGGTAGCAGTACTTACTTATCAGAGTCTTCATCGTCAAGTACTAAGAGCCTATCTTTATCCAACATTGCACAACATGCTCGGATATATTTGACATGATGTCCCTGGAGTCTACTGCACAGCTACCCCTCTCCTGTGTAGACATCTCAATCTACCTTTAAGCAGACCAAATGTGTGTTCTACAACGGTGTGAGTCAGTGTTCACCATTGTATCTCCTTTCACTTGGGGTTTGGGCTTCGATGTATGGTGTGAGAAACCATGGGCAAATGGTATATGGACCACCACCTACAACATTACAAAACCTTATGTTAGGTGTGTTCACGATGCCATGCCAGCTTTATGGTTTATTTTAACAATATTCATGTGACTAACCCAATAAACATCCTCCACCACACTCTCCTTGTGCAAAACGGTTGTTTAGTCTACAATGCCTGAGAATGTATGAATCGTGGTTAGCGAATGGGCGATAATATCTGTTATTTGGCACCCAGCATTGCAGACCACCTGTATATTCTGTGTAGATTCAGGTTATTCATTTACAGGTACCTGCATCAATGTTGGCTTTTGCGATTCCTTAATTGCGAGTCGCAATTAAGGAATGCCTTCCCATTCATTCCTATAGGCCTACAGGCCCATAGGAATGAATGGGAGATTGCATGCGCAATTTCAAGGGTGCAAGGGTGTCAAAAGGACACTCTGTTGCACCCCTGTAATTGATCTGTGCACACATGTTGCGCACACACATGCCCCAAGGGCATGTGTGTGTGTAACCTCATAACTTGGAAAAATGCACTTTAGTGCATTTTTCAAATTTTTGCAAATTACCATCAAGTACAAATTGATGGTAATTTGCGCCCCTATTAGCAAAATCGCAATTTGCGATTCCATCATGCATTGCATTTAAGGAATCGCAATTTGCAATTCCTTAATGCAATCGCAATTTAAGAAATCTCAATAATTTGCGATTTCTTAAATTGCGAGGGGCTGACAGGTTGATGCATCGCAGAAGCCCTTTTTGCGGGCGCAAACGGCCGATTTTTGCGAATCGCACCGTTTGCGCTCGCAAAAATAGTTGATGCATGTGCCTGTTAGTCTGTTGTAGAAAGCGCAGATCTGAATGTCTGTCTCATCTTCACAACCTACTACTATAGGAAAATGTGCAATTCTGTAAACATGCACCTGGGTGTCCTGCAATTATTGAAGGGTGCTAGGAAAGATTTTGTGGGTATTGGTAATACTCATCACGCACGGTATCCAGAAAATGTCACTCTACCTCTAAATATCCTTTCCTGTTTCCGCCTCCTCTTCTGTGCTCCAATAATAATGATCATTCTCCTCACCATTGCATACTAAGATGAAGTTTTGTAACAAACCGATACATTCAGGGCCCCTGTTTATACTTTGCACCTGCTTGACGACTGGTTAAACTTGATGGTAATTTGCTAGTGCAAAATTTAGTTTTTGCAGCTATTTACAATTTGTGATTCGGAAGTACATAGCAGGGGAGGCTCCTCCACTAGGGCAGATGAGCGTCGCCCCACTGCTTTCTCGCAGTGCGAGAAAGCCAAAACATAAAATGGTAATAACTAAAAGTTATTACCATTTTATGTTTGCTTTGCACATTGCGGGTGGGCGGATGGGCGGGGCTGCTCTGCTCTTTGAGCAGGGCAGGGGAGGAGTGGTTTGCCCACTCCTGAGTGTGCAAAGACTGTTTCGCCGGCCCTCTCGGGCCGCCCAAACCAGTCATGCGCACTCTGCACTTTTCCATGCAGGCTTCATTGCAGCCTGCACGGAGAACATGACAACCCCATTAGACCCTGGCTGGGCGGCGTCCCGACCAATCACAACGCTGCTTGCAGCGTTGTGATTGGCTTAGGGGAGAGAGCCTGGCTGCCTACTTACTGTTCCTGTCAGAGGCAGGAGAGCAGGAGCCGAGAAGAAGCGGGGCCCAGTGGAAAGGTAAGTTTAATTTTTTTTAATTTTTTTATTCCCCCATGACCCCCTCCCTCACGACACCCCCTGCGGAACCCCCCCGAGACCCCTCGCGCCCGCCCCCTCACCCGCGAGCAATGCCAGCCGGTACTGGTACATAGCATTCGTTACTCGCTCGGGGTAAATGTTCCATAATTAACACTTAGGTATTTATTTCGTGCTTTCTGCAATTTTAGCAATTTCATCGTTTTTAGAGTTTAGTACATTTCAGTATTGTGACTTTGCAGCAGCAGACCAGTTTGAGACTGATTTGTGAGATGCAAAACATTAGTATTTTGGCCCCAGTATCTGTTATGTGCTATAAACCGTCGATGTATCTGGGTGCAGTGATAAAGAAACCCATGGTGTGTCAGAAGCGTTTCTGGGCAACTCATCCAGAACAATAGGAGGACACTAAAAATGGCGATGCAATTGCTTTTATTTTTAAATTAAACAAAATATTATTCCCTTACATTTGCTCTCCTTTCCCTTGTAGGGCGATTCTGGAGGACCATTGATCTGTGGGATTGTACTGCAGGGCATCGTCTCACATGGACGAAAAACAGGAAAGCCACCCAGAATCTTCACAAAGATATCCCACTTCATACCCTGGATAAGGAAGATGTTCAGACAGTCTGACTGAAGAGACATTCTTTGTACAGTCCATCTCTGAACCACCACTAACAGGATTCTACCATCTATTGCTCGAACAACACAGCTATTGGCTGTCTGCACAATTTTCAAAATGCTTACCTTAAGCACAAGAGTCTGCAAGTTGTCCATGCTTCCATAAGAGAGCAGGGTTTTGCAAACTGCTGATAAAAGCAAAGAAAAGTGAAACCAAAAGCAAAGCATATAACATTCAGGAGACACATCAAGTCTGTCCAAGCTCAAAATAATGAGAATTATGATTTCTTTATTGAAAAAGCGATTATTGCCTTTTCGTTTTGCTGTTTCGTAAATATTAGGTATTAATAGCGCCCCTCTTGACACAATCTACCACATGACAAACCAGAATGGGGCAAATCTCTGGGCGGGGTGCATAGGCCTGCGGGTTTCTTTCAGACGGACATGGCATTTTAAAGATGTTCATTTTGAGATTTCTAAATAGCTTCTGCCAATGGCTTCTGGCATTTTTCCTAAAACTCCAACCAAAGGCTTTTATGAAACCCTTCAGTTGAAGGCTTCCATAAAAGACATCCACAAAAGTCTGCCATTGAAGACTTCCTCAAAAGACGTCCAACAAAGAACGGCATGGAAGGCTTCTTCCAGAAGCATCCACTAACGTATTCCATTGACAGCTAACTTTGAAGACATTCGCAGGAGCCATTTTTAAAGGTTTCCCCCAAAGACATTTGCTAAAGGGTTCCAATGCCATCTTTAACAAATAAATCCAGGTAGCAATTGATCTCTTGAATCCTGTCTGGAAAACTCACCCACCAAAGGCATTCTACAAATGACCCTCCTCCAAAGCACCCTCTAATGTATTCCATTAAAAGCTTCCCTTAAAGATGTCTGTCAAACTAATCAAAGGAAGCTATTGAAAACCACTTCCGAAAACTTCTATCAATGCCTTACATTGAAGGCTTCCTCCAAGGACACACACCAATGGATCCTACTGTAGGCCTACTACAGAGCCATCCAACAAAGGCTTCCATGGAAGGCTTTGTCCAAAGACATCGATCAAAGGATGCCATTGTAAGCAGCACACAAGAGGCTGCAGTGCAAGCTTGCTTCACAACCAGTTAAGCTAAGCTTCTACCACATACAGAACATGTACAGCACATGTAGCAGTATTGCAAGTGTCACTTATACATAAACAAATTGGGGCACTGGCAACAGTAGTGCAAGGTTCACTCAGGGCCTGATTTATATACTGGCGGAGAGGGTACTCCATCGCAACAGTGACAAAGTTTCCTCCCTGTCAATATATAGGTCCACCCGCCAAATTTAATTGCGGGTGGACCTTAAGCTTGGCCACGGCTACTCTGTCTCCGCCGTGGCCAAATGGCTACATGTCCCCTGCCCAATTTTGATGTGAGGACATGTAGTTGTTTTTTACTGTTTCTTACCTTCCGGTAAGGAATATAAAACATTATAATGCTCCCCCCCGCCATGGGAGAAGACTCCCATGGCAAGGAGAGCATTGCTTTTTTTCTTTTCAAGAAAGAAAATACAGTTTGGGGTTTTTATTTTTTTAAAGAAAAAGAATACTGTTTGCTACAGGGCTGCGTCATTCCGACGCAGCCCCATAGCAAACAGTAAAATGCATTGGCAGGAACCGCCATGACGCCGGTTCCTGACAACGCCTTTATAAATGACTGCCTGCTCGGCTGTCATTTATTAATTAGGTGGGTGGCCTCTCCACCATGGGTAATGGAATAATTTACTACATCCCCATGGTGGACCCACGGGCCGTTTGCCTAAACTTAAATTGGACCCTTAGGCACAAATCAGGCACAATATGGACAATAGCAGCATAAACTTCCACAACAAAACAGAACACATGCAGCAGTAATGAAAGCTTCACTTATGCACAGAAAATGGACAAGACAAGTGCAGTAGTACAAGCTTCCCTTGAACAAACAATAGATGCAGGATGAGCAGCAGTACTGAAAGCTTCCCTCATAAAGGGAAAAAAGTACACATTATTCAGCAACATTCCATGTTTCACTCAGACATGGCGGAAAAGGGACCCAGAGGCAGCAGAAATGTGAGCTTCATTCACTCAACTGAGTGACTGTGACAGGTACATGGTACATACCTGTTGTCATAGTCCTGCCCTAAGTACACTGCACTCACCCAGCCCTACCCCCAGCGCTCAAAATTGTATTTTTATCTTTCCACATGGGTGTTACTAACATTGGGTCAGAGGCCCAGGGCCCTGAGACTTTGTGTACCAATGCAACATTGGGTTTCTGGGGGTACAGCTCTTGCTGGACTAGGCGCACACAAAGTCCACAAGAGGCACATCTACACAGTCCCCTGGACAGTTCCAGATGGCTCACAGTTCCACCGCTCTCATAATGGGTAGACGGAGTCACAGACCAAAGGGCCAGAGAGGAAGAGGAGGTAGCGATCCATAGGACACCAGATAATGCCAACGTCATTTTCCCCACACAGAACAGGACTGGCTTTGCAGGGAGCACACCTGCAGCACTTCCCACCAGTTTTGTTGATAGTTGATGATTTTGGAAGGCTTTATCAATCATGTGCAATAGTTCTAACAGGTCTAAGAAAGACATATTTACATATTTAACATAAAAAATCCAACCCATGCAAACACTTATGAGAGCAGGTTGTGGTGCTGCCAAAAAAAGACATTAACAAATGTAATAGGCCAACGCCTAGCAGGAAAGGCAAGAACCCGTTGCATAGCTGCCAAGGTTTCAAATTGCTATGTGTGACAGTTTCATAATTTCAGTGCAATTATGAGTGCAATTTCAATGACTACAAGTGGCACTTTCTTGCACGTAAAATCAAGCCACAATCCAAGCTGATCACGTCTGTGCGAAATCTAACTTTTATCCATGTAGGAAATCTGGTAGCCTGTAAGGGGTATGTACATGGGGCCTCTCGGATCTTGGGTGTGAGCAACATAATATAAGGGCAGCCAGCAGTGTCAGTGAAAGACAGGTATTATGGTTTTGGGAGAAGAGGGCCAGCAGCATGAGAGCCATGTTAAAGATATGCTCTCACCTGACTTCCCTGTGGTGCCGGCCACAACAAAAACATAATCCTCCAGGATCCTACACTGTGCCCGCTTCGCTCCCCACTGTCAGTGGGGCAGGAGCCTTGCAAGAAAATCAGCAACACAGGCAGAGCACTAAGCAGCAACCAGTCACAGAGCTACAGGCTCTGCTGACTTAGTGATGCTCAGGGCTGAAAGTAAAAGAGGTTGGACCGGCACCAGGCTCACCCCAAAACGAGTTAGTGCGACTCACTGCATAACACTGAACTCAACTTAGTGAGCAGAGAGACTGTGACTCCAGAGGTCAGCTGTAACTTACACAGCATCTCAGAATGATTATGATCATGCACTCTAAAAAAAAAAAGGCAAATTGTATTAGGAATTAGGTGATCCACTTACTTCTGTATGGGCCTGGTAAGCCCTGGCCGCCACAACGCCCCCCAGCAGGCAGCGGCTATGGCGGCAGTCCGGTCCACGAACTCAACTCCTCGCCGCGTGGCAGTGGGCTTTCATTGAGGGTAGCTGCACAGTGGACTGCAGTGCTCTGGGCTGCTGAAGCACCACTCAGGCAGCGGCCGGGATCCCACTGCACGGCGCGAGCTGCGGCGGGACTGCGCTGCCACTGCCAAACTTTATTCATAACTAAATCCTCTGCTGCCCCGCATGGGCGGCCGGGCCCGCCTATATATGTGAAACACACTCTCTTCTGTGTGTCCTGGCTGTCTGGGCACTGATTCCTCGTGATGTCAGTGAATGTATCCAGTAATGCTGCGCCGCTGTCGGGTCAATCAGGATTACTATGTTACGTTGTAGCAGAATCATTTGTAGTAGCTTAGCTAGAGCTGTGAGTGGGCCCCCAAGCCTGCCCTGAGCAGCGTGGACCGCTGCTTTGCTCAGACAGTGAGTGGTACATTAACTGTGCTCCGGCTAAGCTTGACAGCTGAGGAGGCACTATAGTGAGTGATGCGGACCACCACACTCAAATGTGTTAGTCTACGGCCTGATGCGTGATACTTGGCAGGGCTGCCGTTGGCTTTGCCAATACATATTTTTTTAGTTTAGAAAGATGTGATTTGAGATGACCCAGGTTGGACTAGCTTTTGAGTGTTCCTCCTGTCATAGGGGTATAGAAGCCTTCCTTTGCTTTATCGCTTGCACAACTTTTTGCAGCCCAAATAAGTAATGTTTTGGTTTTATTACTGAATCACGTGACACATAAAAACCTCTGTGTGAGGCATGCATGAGCAGTTGGGGCATCGGTTTAATTGTAGGGAGTAAGGATGCTGTTGTCCGCTAAAAAATGTAATACTAACAAATTTGCATATGGTTAAAATGCAGCTGTGTCAGACTACCTATCTTTAGGATGTCATATGCCTCGTGCAGGCCCATTGTCGTTTTCCCTATGTTAGCATGAGCACGGTGCAGACTGCCCTCTGCTTTGCGCACGTAACTATACAAACTCTTTTTGCTTTGTGCCACATTGTACTTTCACACAGAACCAGCTTTTGTTTTCACGTTCTGTTCTTTCCTGGGATTTAGTCTGAACACCGTAGACAAGGTCAAACAACAATGCCCCTTGTTATTGTGTTCTGGTCAGGCCCTAGCACCTAGACAAAACACGCAGATGCAGCTGTTGTTTGGGAACACATACTTTTGTCATTTAGGTATGCAAAGATAGGTAACAAGACACACTTGGAGAGGGACCTTTTCAGAGAAAAGATCGTGAAGGACCTTTTCAGAGAAAAGATCGTGACAGCACCTGAGATGTAGAACTTTCATCTGTGTATGCTAAGGTATGGGGTCTGCTGCTAACAACCAGAGATCTTCTGATATATAATCATTTGGCTTCTGTAGAAGGGGAGGGAGGTTAGATTACCCTGTCTTATAGAATGACAGCTCCTTTTATGATTTATGGACTACTTGCTATGCTGACCTTATTTGTGTTAGGCATTTTCTTACTTATTATGGCACGAATACTGCATACTAGAGCACGATAGTTAAAATAAACATATTAAACTTTCCTTGTGTCTCTGTCAGAACTTTTTGTGGACTAGTACGAGTGTGAGAGCGAAAGGGTGTGTCCTGCAACCGCGATTCCTGAGAGGGTCGGGAGTGTTGTGTTCTGGGGTGTCTAATCACTTGTTCCTCTGTGAGTGAGTAGGAGGGCATGTGAGACACTATAGCTAGTCGGTCCTGGGCTCATGGGTACTCAGGTGGTAGGATGACTCAGTCCCTGCCTACTCAGGTTCTATGATCCCTAGCATAGTTCTGTGATTCCACATTATCCTTACAACAAGGATGAAGATTACCAGACAGTGGAGCTGTCTGTTGCAAAAACGTATCGCAGACATGCTGAAAGCTTACCTAGGAATGTATTTCTCCCATGGCTTATCACTGGCTGTGTTTTGTAACTCACATTTGCTTGCAGTCTATTTACTGACTTTGTTTTAGGCCATCCAACATGTCTTTGTCCCTCCTGTGGAGCACAGGCTCATTACTACCTCTCTGATTCCTCCTTAGATTCTTCGCTGAGTGCTCACTTTCCGGGACCTCTTTTTGAAAAATGTCCACGAGGCACTCCTGCTGCAGCTCGGTGTATTGTCATAAACATAACTGATTCTACCTATCTCTAGCACTACAAGTTCATCAGTATGTCTGTGGCCATGCTGGAGTTCAGAAGGCAAATGAGTCATAAAAAGCCCTTTACATTTTGATTTTATTTGCTGTACGTTCAAAGACAGAGGTCAAATGTCAGACTATGTTTATTCTCTTGCAATTGAGGTTGATGTTTACTTTTCTTTCTCTGACTGTAAAATGAGAAGATTTTGCATAGTGAACTATGCAACAATCTTGCTGACTACAGGGATTGTGAAAAATGAAGGCTGCATGATGTCATTTTTTTGTAGCTCACAACAAAATTTAAATACTTGTTAATGAACTGTACAAATATTTCAGAATATACCAGCAGATAGGAAAGCACAAATGAAGCACATTTTATTGTAATTGTGAAGTGTGGTGGAAATAAAGATTTTATTAGCACAAACAAATCCATACATTTAGTGATAGTTTGTGATGTGCAAATGAAAATATATGCTGAAATCTGATTTCCACATTTTATCATTTGTGTACTGCATAGTTTTATCAGCAAAACTGAATGTCTGTGCACATTTAATGGTCATTGTAGGAAGCTGACTCTTTATATAGTTAGGCTATCTGGTTTTAGGATTAAACCTAAAATAACTGATAAAATCCACCGAAAGGAAAATAGCCATCACCGGTGTAAACATATAAACACTGAAAAAACACCTTCGCGACCACAAACTAAGTGCCATTCAAAGAAAGGAAAAGATGAGTGAAAGAGTCATTTTTATTTCTTCCTGAAGGGGCCAATTCAATGCAACTTTGTTATACAAGGCAGCAGCAAGGCTGGGCTAACATTATTCTGCTTGAGTTTTGTTGTTTTGGGATGTCACTAAAATATTGTCTCTTCTTCCTTCTGCTTTTTTCAGTTTTGTGGTCTTTGGTCTAAAGATGCAGTGTTTAGAAGCATGTTTTAGGTCTTATTTAGTTATTTTATAAACTGTAGAGAACCAGGAAATATAAAAATTATATTAGAAATTTTGGCTACATTTGATTTCTCTGATGGGAAAAATGGCTGGTTTCATAAGAATCTTTCCCAATATGTACCATCACATTTACCCACAGACAGAGAATGGGTGAAATCCTTTGATACATCAGCCCCCTTTTCTAGCGAGTCAGTATTGATTGCCAAACACCCTAGGCTTTAAACATTTAATGCAAGGTGTAGTGACAGGTATACGTGAAACGAATGTTGTCACCAAGCATCTGAGATCGTGGTGAAAACATGACACCAGACGTTGGTAAACATGGAACGCAGTCTCACTTGGAATGCTGCTGAAAAAAGTTCCTACCAAGTTCAATAAAGCTTGGAGTGATATTGTTTGTATTTGCAGTAATTCAGCTACGTATATGAAAAAGTTGTATGATGACCTGTCAAAGTCGATACCTCAGCTGAAGTGCTTCCCTGTAAGAGATCCTTGTCACTTGCTAGATGGTATGCTGCAAGCATCTTTACAATCTCCACAGTTAATGAAGAATGCTATTGACTTTGTAGTCCATTCTGGTGCACTGTTTCGTTATGCCCAGGAACTAAAATGCTAATATTTCTCGTTTTGTGCTTTGTGTGGCATCAAAGAAAGAGTCATCCTAACTGTGTCATTTAGACAGTGGTTCTCAGTCCTAGAGGCTGTGAATGCCATATTATCCATGTGGCAACCGTTTACAGAATGTTTGCTTGGTGATGATGCCAAAGGCAGGAAATGTGATGATTTTTGGTCACATATTGATAGTGATGTGAAATAAAGTACAGTGTACTGCATGCTTAGGTTTTTACAGGAAAACATGACTGCTGTAGTGGACACAATCAAAATACTAGAGTCTGAAAACACCCTTGTCTACCAAGTGATCAGCATAATTGGTGTAGATGTGAAACATCTCCTTGTGAGTAGGCTGGGTGACACTTTTAGTGACTTTGGCACTGCAACATGCTCCATGTTAGAATTCTTGCCACTTGGTAAGAAAAGAAATATTGAGGAGCAATTCAGGAAATTTTCATTTACAGTCTATGGGAAATGGCTTGCAATGATGCATAGAAATGTCCCTTCACCAACCATGGCATTTGAAGTTAATGAAGCCTAAATGAGATACTCTGCAGAAGTTCTAGATCCCTTCTTTTTTTTCCTCCAGACTTTGAAAAGTACTGCTTCATTTTTGACTGCTTCAATTACTGAGGGCATATGTGCCCAATTCAATGCATATGTTGCAGAACATGTCCTTGAGAATCACAATCTTCAGGTACACCAGTATAGGCATGGAAAGCTATGTCATTGGCCAGAGTTAGAAAATTGTGTACTGGCTGTTTTGGCATTGCCCGTCTCTAGTGCCAATTTTGAGAGGGCCTTTTGACAGATAAACGTTTACATAGGAAGGAAAGAGTGAGCGTGCATGACCAAAGACTCACTAATGAAGTATTGTATGGTGTACTACAAAAAGTTTGATTTGTAAAAAATTTATTTGGACCTCATATACCCTGTATACACGCTATCTATACACATGCACTGTCAGTGCAAAAAGCAAGCAATAATTAAAAGCAAAACATCCCATAAACACTGGAAAACCACTGTTTCTGTTGTTTTAACGGCGCGAAAATGTGTAACCACTGATAACCACTGTTTTTTTAAGGTATTGAAAAAACAGAAAAAAAAACACCAGAATTGACCAAAAATAGAAACTGAAAACAGGAAAGCCTATATATAGTATATCGAAAAGAGATATACTGTGCTAAGAGTCCATGCATTCCCTTATGAGTGGACAGGGGCTTGCTCTAGCAATCCCAAGGTGCTCTTCTAGGGGGGAAGTGGGGTCGAGCAGCCTTAGGCTTATCAGAGAGGAGTGTTAGACATCTGCAAATATATACACAATAGTTAATAAATGATGCGCACGACTCAAGAAAGAGATCCACACCAATTTATAAAAATAACACGTATCTTTATATATAGTTAGGTACCAGAATCAATATGATCAGGTAAGTACATTTTGCAAGAGAAATACTTTTATGTTTAAAAAGTCTACAGTGCATTTTTCAGAAGCTGCAATGTCATCTTATGGGAGGAAAAACAAGTACAGCATTTAGGTAGAGTACTGTGACTTACAAGACCAATCTCCTGGACTTAGGTGAGTGTGGGGCAAAGTCCAAGGCAGCACTGGCAGGTCACCTCCAGCGGCATTAGGGCTGCCGGGTGCAGAGGTGCAATACAGCGTCAGGTGTCCAATGTTGGTCAATGGGGATCTGCCTGCGTGAAAAGAGGCTGCAGGTTTGGACTGGGGGACCAGTCAGGCTGAACCAACCAGTGGGTTCAAGTCTTGAGATGCTGGGGACATGGGGACACCAGTGGTCCTCTTCTCCTCAGGCTGGGTAGCTGGGTGCAGAGGGTCTTTGAAGTGTCTGGGTTCTTCGTCCAGGAGCACTCGCGGTTGTGGAGGCCCACACCCCTAGGCTGCAGGTGGCGTCGGAGAGTTCATGAGGGGCAAAACCAAAGTGGACTCTGTCTTCTAAGGGCTTGGGGACCACGCTCACACCATTGGCCCACTTTGACTCGGGCTGGGGGCTCGGGTGCAGTGGTGCATGGCGGCATCGGGTTTGGGCAGGTCGGGAGTCCTCGTGGTTCTTCTTGGGTGCATGCAGGAGAGCAGCTTTACTGCTTCACTGCAGTCCCTGGGTCTTTCTTGAAGGCAGGCGGTCCTCCTAGGCTGGGGGAGGCGCGACAGCTTGCAGGTCGAGACGACTTTGGCGCAATTCGACTGAGACAGCAGACAAGCTGGCAGGGCTGGGGTCAAGTCAGTTGCTCCTTCAGTCGTTGCTTTCAGGACTCTTCAGCGTCCTTCTTTGTAGGTCACTAGGATCTGCTCTTCTGGTGCCAGGGGCACCCCTAAATACTAGATTTATGGGCGTTAGGGGAGTGTAGGGTAGTAGCCAATGGGCTACTGACCCCTGGAGTCTCTATGCTCCCTATATGACCACTTCCTGTGGGAGGTGGGCATAACCCTGCCACAGAGTTCATAAGTTGGACATCACAAAGATGGCAGACTCTGAAAAGTCGTTTTAGTTTCAAGTACCCACGGGGTACCATTTACTAGGGACTTACAGAGGGTACTAGAGGTATTGCCAATCGGGGAAACAATTGCACAGTTTTGAGAAAGAGCTCTGGCACTGGGGACCTGGTTAGCAGGAGCCCAGTACACTTCCAGTAGAAATCACATCAAATACCAGGCAAAAAGGGGGCTGACCATGTCAAAAGGGTGCACTTTCCTACATAACCCCCCCGCTATCCCCCCAATGAAAAAGAATGAGACTAACCTTTCCCAAGAGATGCTTCATCTTCTAAGTGGAAGAACCTTGAAAGGCCATCTGCATTGGCATGGTCAGTCTCAGTCTGTGCTTAACTGTGAAGTCCATACCCTGTGGGGATATGGACCACCACAACAGTTTGCGGTTTTCATCTTTCATTTGTATTAGCCATCTGAGAGGCCTGTGGTCAGTTTGAACAAGGAAGTGAGAGGCAATTAAGTATAGCCTCAGCTTCTTCAGGGACCAAACCACAGCAAAGGCCTCCCTCTCAATGGTACTCAAAATCTGCTCTCTGGAAAGTAACCGCTTGCTAATGAAAGCAACAGGTTGGTCATGGTTATCCTTATTGGTTTCGAATAGGACCGCTCCGATCCCATGTTCAGAGGCATCTGCACTATGAACTGCTTAGAATAATCTGGAGCTTTTAGAATGGGTGCATAGCACATTGCTTCCTTCAGAGTGTCAAAATCCATTTGACAGCTCACTGTCCAATTTACTTTCTTTGGTATTTTCCTGGAGGTCAGTTCTGTGAGGAGGCCACAAAGGACCCATACCCCTTCACAAACTTCCTGTTGTACCCAATCAAGCCAAGGAATGCTCTGACTTCAGTCAGGGTGGTTGGAGCTACCCAGTCCACAATTGTGTGGATCTTGGGTTGTAACTACAAGGTGGCCCAGATCCCTGCCCTATCTGGCACTTGCTTGCCCTGATAATGAGGCCTGCATTTCGTAGAACCTCAAGGACCTCACCAAGGTGGTTCAGGTGATCCTGCAAAGTGGAGCTATAGACAGAAATATCATCAAGATATGCTGCACTATAAGTCTCCAACCCAGCAAGGACTTTATTCACCAGCCTTTGGAAGATAGCAGGGGCACTCTTTAGTCCAAAGGGCATAACACTGAACTGATAATGCCCATCTGGGGTTGAGAAAGCAGATTTCTGTTTTGCTCCTGGGGTCAGACCAATCTGCCAGTACCCTGATGTCAAATCAAAAGCACAGATTAGGGGCACTACCACTCTCCTAGGGGCACCAGGTTTTGGGTCTCTGGGCTCAGTGTAAGTGTCCTTCCTCCCAATAGGTTCTGTGGGAGACACTGACATCTCATGTTACCTGATCAGCATATTGGTGTCTCAGGCTTTCAAGAGTGGGACAGGTCCTCTGTCCCTGGCACAGCTCTTCCTTAGAGGGTCCCCCTGAACCTAGGAGCTCTGTCAGGTAAGGCCCAAGTTCCTGGGGTTCAGTACCCTCTGGGGCTGACAGGTCTTCTCCCTGAGGAGAGGGGACCTGAGCTTGTGGCTGATTTGAAGATGGTTTCCTAGTTTTCCTGCCTTTTCTTTTGGAGGGTTGGGACATTATTCCAGGCCACAACTCCTCTTTTTCACCCTGGGCTTTGCATTGTGCTCTTGGTTTCACACACATCCATTCAGGTATACCCAGCATAGATGCATGGGTCTTTCCTTCGACCTCAGCCCATGCTGAGGACTCTAGATCATTTCCTAGCAGACAGGCTACATGAAATTGCAGAGGATACCACCACCTTCATTTGGCCAGTAACCCCTCGCCATTCTAAGGACACCATTGCTGGGGGTGGACCTTAGTTTGGTTATCAGCATTGATGACTGTGAAAGTCTCACCATCCAGATACTGTCCTGGGGATATCAGTCACCATAGTGACACCTGCATCTGTATCCCTCAGTGCTTCAACTCTGATCCCATTTATATGAGGCTGATGTCTGTATTTCGCCATGTTAATAGGCCGGACAGCTAGGGCAGCTACATCCACCCCACCCTCAGAGACTAAAGTTGCCTTAGTGAGCTCTCTGACATGGTCAGGGCTCACCTGGGATCCCATCTGGAGACTTACCACTTCATTCACTGCTGGTGCACTAAGGCGATTCTTTTTGTTTGGACAGCTTCATTCAGTGCCATTGGCTTTGTAATCAAAGCACAAAGCCTTCTTGGGATCCCAGTTGTTACCCTGGTACCCACCCTTAGACTGTGTATTGGCTCGGGCCCTACCTCCTGAACAGGTTTTTGGGGGCCTTGAGAAGACTCTTTGTTTTTATTTCTACACTGGTCCCCATCTTTCCCTTGAGGAGCTTAGCAACCCCTTTCTTTTGGTCACCCCCACCATGAGTTGTCTTGGTTACCCATGTCTTGACCCAGTGGTCTGCCTTCTTCTCCAATTCTTAAGGGGAGAAAGTGGACTGAGGTGTGGATGGCTGCACCAGTACACTGGTGTTTACGACTTGGAAGGCTCCAAACTTTTACGAGATTGGGCAGGCAGCACACACTGCTGGGCTCCTGTTCAGGTGTGACTTTGACCGGTCCTACTTGAATCTACTCCCCGGGACCAGCGCCGAGCCCCCACCGGAGACCCTCCAAGGACGCAGCCGCACTCAGCCCGCACAGCCTCCCCGAGCCCGCGCAGACTGGGGGTAGAAGCAGGGGCTGGAGCAGTTTCTGAGGTGACTGCAGGTTGAGAGCGGAGGACAGGGCAGTGTGTGTGAGCTGGAGAGACCGCCATGAGAGCCGCCTAGGGAAAGCCGTGACAGCTAGTTGGAGCAGAGAGGATAGGAAGGAGCTGCCTCACTTCCCCGCTCGGCCTCACAAGAATTCGACTGCTCCCAGCCCGGGATCGAGGAGCCTGTCTGTGCTTCCTTTTCCTTCCGGCCCGCTCAGAGCTTTCTCCCGCTGCCGGGGTTCCGCCCGAGGCAGGGGCAGTCGCGAGAGGGAGTGGAGCGGAGGGTTAGAGCAGCCCCCACAGGTGGTGGCGATGTACACTCCCAGCCGGGGGCCCCGTCGAATTTCAGAAAGTCCGGAGGTGTGCAAAAGACTAAAGGACAGCCGCCCAGAATTGAATGAAGATTGGCCTTGACTGTGCTAGCAGGAGCTGTTTCGCTTATTAAGCAAACTATTGCAAGCCATTGCTCTTGTTCCCTTGATGAATTATTTGTAATTATAAACCTCCCTCTGTCTGGTGGGTTGAGAAGCCAACCTGCTTGCTATACTGCGGAGACCGGGCCTGGGGACGGACTCAGTGTTTCAGATTCCCCAGTCTCCCATCAGGCCATTCGCTTGCCCGGAGAAGCTTTAAACCTACGCCGCAGTCCCGCAAAGCCCCTCCAACAACTGGGAGCTGACATCGTGCTTCAATCTCGGCCTGGAGAGGTAAAGATGGGGTAGAAGAAGCCAAACCCACAATCGTCAGAGGGGGTAACTGCTTTAGACACCTTCTTGGTAAGAGCTACATCAGCCATTACAAAGGAAATTGCCTTAGCCGAAAAGAGACTTTCATTGGGAGGTGGGTCTGGTGTAAAGGTGTCCCTGTTGAACTCTGAGACTGAACTCCCTGTACTAACTTTACTAGAAGAGCCCCTAAAAACTGGCCCTCCTGGCTCCTCTACATCCATACAGCCTCCCGCTGGCCCCATAAATTTTGCTCCCACTGAACCTACTGTGAAACAGAAAAGAGGTGTCACCAAAGACTCTCCACATACCTCTTCAAAAAGGTCGCGTAAGACACAAGTGATATAATTTTTCTCTAAACCTCAAGATCATTTGCAAGGCCAACTAAATGGACCCTTAACCCCATGTCTGAATTGGTCTGAAATATGTGACAAATTATGTGATACCCTTGCGCACCTATTACAACCCATCATTCAGCACCTCGCTAGTATAGAACGGATGTTGCAGGAAATTTTGTCTGCTAAGCAATTGGCTGGGAGTGGGGAGGGTCAAAGCATTCAAAATATACAGCAACATTTAATGTCGAATATATACCCACAAACCAATGCAGGTGTTTAATCAGACGCCTCGAGAGATCAAGGAAGAACTGATTTAACTAATCCACCTAATGCAAACCAAAGAGTGATGCTAATTCAGAGTATAAACACAAAGGAGGCACTACCAAAAAAAGTCACATTATCTGAAGGGGGGCATGGTATTGAGGGCAGGTTAGGGGTAGAAGTGGGGTATCTGGGAATGAGAGCCAAACAACTTTGAGAAAAAGCCCACAGATGGGAAGGATGGGGAAGGTAAATAATTTGCATTGCCTAAATTTACCTCCAGCTGCATGTCCATTAGTAGTAATCATGGTAAATGTCCCATTACTAAGAGATAACCAACAAGAATCCACGGTCCAACTAATGGATAAAGCCCAGCACTGCCTAACAAGATTTTCCAGAGCTGGTCGCTTTATTCAGGATCAAATGATCATGGCTAGAAGAACACCATGGGTTGGGCCTCCTTTAAGAACAATAGAGGGTGATTGTATAGTGCTCAACTTTGACAACTCGCAGATGGTAGGAGACTTGTTAAGACAACTCCCCGCAGCTCCCACACTGTCGACCCAGATTTATGTTGTCCTAATGGGCTTTTTCTATAAACCCCCCTCTCAAGATTTACACTTCAGTAGTGCAAATTGCATTAGCGAACTGGACAACCTACTTTGCCCCCCACAAATGGTCACGTCAAATATACCCACCCGAAATAGATACATTGCATTGGGGAACTTAGATAGCTGTGACTGACTCATACCGCCCCGCAAGGAGATGCACTCCATAAATGAGGAACTTGCTAGTGGGGACTACACAGTAAAGCTCCCACTGAAGTCAATTGTTGTACAACCCGCTATGCAGAGTTCCAAAGTAGTAACAAGCAAGATAGGTATTGAGGAAGGACTTGATCGCCCAAAGGAAATTATGGCTAGATCAGAAGGTAATAATCTTACCTTCCTCACATGAATATTGCAGGGTATACGAATAAAAAGGACAATAATGAGTGGCACATAGAATGGGCAAATTCACATATTATTTGTTTTCAAGAGACATGGGAGATAGCCCCTATTAATCTAAATGGTTACCGTTCATTCCAAACTCCTGCTCTTCCCTCTACAAGAGGCAGAGCAAAGGGTGGTATTTTAACACTAATTGTGAATACGACCTCGCTTAGAATAGTTAAATTCTGGAATAATTCACCTTATTTTCACATAATAATTTCAAAAGGTCACAAAAATAGTGACCTTTTACTAATAAATTATTACAATAATAATTTCATGAACCTAATCTTTGTAGTAGAGGCTTTAGGCAAAACTGTGGAAGATTTGATCTATAACCACCCAAAACCATTACATGTTATATGGGTTGGGGATTTTAATGTAAATTGATGCCCCAGACAGGAGCCACGTTATGCGGGCTCATGGACCAAAATGGGGAGGCAATCAGTCATTTCTACCATGCGAGTTATGGTAGTGCCCTAAATAATTTATTAGTCTCCTTCCAATTGGAAATTAGAAATGATCTAAATTTAAGTACAGGTGAGCCGGACCCCACCTTCAATAGGGCAGGGTCCTGCTCAACGATCGATTACGTAATCTCCTTAGAGAGCTCTGGTGGAAATATAAGTAATTTAAAGGTTAGGTTGACGGGTTTTAGTGACCATGTGTGAGAAAGTGCCCTCTTTCTGCATGGTAGCCCCCACTTTTTGCTGAACTGCTGATGTGCTTTGACTGAGTGTGCCCTGGGCTCCTGCCAATCAGATACCCAGGGCCTATGTTCTTTCCCTAAAACTGCATTGAAAACAAAACCCAATTGGCATCTCTGGCCACAGGTCAGTCCCTGGTAAATGGTACCACAGGTACCCAGGGCACTGTGACCAGAGAAGACCCCTAAGGGCTGCAGCACTTATTGTGCCACCCTTAGAGGCCCTGTACCACTACACTCACACACTGCCTTTGCAGGCAGCGTGTTTTGGTGCAGAAGAGTCGACATGGCACACATCCCTGTGTGCCATGCCTACAACCCACTGCCCTGGCATAGATCAGTCACCCCTCTAGCTGGGTGCACTATACCAGTGGTGAGGGTACAGGTGCATGAGCCCTGTACCCCTACAGTGTCTAAGTCCATTCTTAGACATTGTAAGTGCAGTGCTGCCATTTAGAGTATATGGTGCTGAGAGTTTGTCATTACGAACTCCACAGCACAATAATGGCTACACTGAAAACTGAGAAGTTTGGTATCAAACTTCTCAGCACATTAAACCCACACTGATGCCAGTGTGGGATTTAATGAAAAAATGCACACAGAGGGCATCTTGGAGATGCCCCCTGAAAACTAACCCACCTCTAGTGTCCAGGCTGAGTGACTGCTTTCAGCTGCCACCACCAGACATGTTTCTGGACCCCTGGGTCGAGAGCCTGCTGCTCTCTGGGGCCTGAAACATTGCACATCCTGGGACGAGGTGCCAAGCCTCCTCCCCCAGGATGGGCAGGGTCCACGAAGGGGAAGCTTCAAAGGCTTGCCGCCTTTGTGAGCTTCCCCAGGCCACTTGCTGCTTTCAGCAACTGGTCCCCACTGGTTCTGACCCCCACTTTGGGCGGGAGAGCCGGCGGGAAAAGCAAGTGAAGAAGAGAGGTGTGCCCACCTCTGCCAACTCCACCCCTCAGTTGGGGGAGGCGAGGTGAAGCACAACTCTCAGTCCCTGCCGTCTTGCAGATGGGGGGACTCAGCCAACCAGGGAAAGGCTTATGCCCCCCTCCCACTGGAGGGTGGCATAATAGGGGGTGTACCCACCCCAGGGAAGGGACCCATTGGTCCCAACCTTTTACCTACCTGTAAACACCCTAAATCTAGTATTTAGGGGCACCCCTGAACCTTGCTTCCTCAGACAAGAACCTGCAAGTAGAAAAGAAGAAGAAGGACCGAACAGCCATGCTGAAGCTAACAAGAGGAGGACGCCCACTGACTTGGCCCCAGCCCTACCGGCCTGTCCCCACCTCGAACCTGCTCCAGCAAAATCCCTGTGTGTCCTGCAGCCAGCAACCTCGACAAATCCGGAGGATCTGCCTGCCTTCAATCCCAAAGACTCTGGGGTCGATTCCGATGTCGGCCGGAAGCGCACCTAACAGTATTCGTCCGGAAAAAATACCAGCCGAACGCGTGTTTTCCGACCGACTCGAACACTCTACCCAACGAACAAGTACGATGCTCATAACAGCCCAGATTCCGAGCGAGCCGTACTTACCCATTCCAGCTCCTGTTCCCCGCCCGAGCCGGATCCGTAAACGCCGAATCGAGTCGCATGGAACCAAATACACAGCACCTTCCGGCCGGACTAGTACGATGCGTCTTCCGTACGCGCCGAACCCGTCGCTACGCACGGCACGTTTGAGCATCCGGGAGAGCTGCACATAAGCTCCGATTCGCGCCACAAGACGATCCACGGCGACGAGACGAACAAGCCAGCGACGAGTACGAGTCGAAGCCACGAGAAACCCGAACGAGACGACCCAACCATGAATCCCATCGCGCAGGTCCCACCAATACTCTACATCTATTACCGGGACCGGTACGGACGCGTACGGCGCAGACGGTAAGTCAAACACCCACAACAAAAACAAACGACACGTACCCAAAATCTATCACACACACATAGGGATGCACAAATGACGTACACTAGCAACAGCAGAACCATAGGGGTGGGATGGCCATCACCAATGCCATACACACCCATAGGGGGATGGATGCCTTCCACTAACACCCCCCCCACTCAGGGTGGGCTGGATGCCTACCACTACTACCATCCCCACTCATGGGGGGCTGGATGCCTACCACTACTACCATCCCCACTCATGGGCGGCTGGATGCCTACCACTACTACCATCCCCACTCATGGGGTGCTGGATGCCTACCACTACTACCATCCCCACTCATGGGGGGCTGGATGCCTGCCACTACTGCCATCCCCACCCATAGGGGGATGGATGCCTACCACTAACACAACCCCTACTCAGGGTGGGCTGGATGCCTGTCACTACTGCCATCCCCACCCATAGGGGGCTGGATGGCTGTCACTACTACCATCCCCACTCATGGGGGGCTGGATGCCTACCACTACTACCATCCCCACTCATGGGGGGCTGGATGCCTACCACTACTACCATCCCCACTCCTGGGGGGCTGGATGCCTACCACTACTACCATCCCCACTCATGCGGGGATGGATGCCTACCACTAACACCACCCCTACTCAGGGTGGGCTGGATGCCTGTCACCACTGCCATCCCCACCCATAGGGGGCTGGATGGCTGTCACTACTACCATCCCCACTCATGGGGGGCTGGATGCCTACCACTACTACCATCCCCACTCATGGGGGGCTGGATGCCTACCACTACTACCATCCCCACTCATGGGGGGATGGATGCCTACCACTACTACCATCCCCACTCATGGGGGGCTGGATGCCTACCACTACTACCATCCCCACTCATGGGGGCTGGATGCCTACCACTACTACCATCCCCACTCATGGGGGGCTGGATGCCTGCCACTACTACCATCCCCACTCATGGGGGGCTGGATGCCTGTCACTACAACCACCCCTACTCATAGGACGGGTAATGCATGACACAACTAGCATATTCCCACATAAGGACTGCCTGTAAATTACATCCCACCCCCAACACCATGACAAGCATGTGTGGTCTGTGTCAAATGCATACAACACTGAACATGACATTGAACATACAATGTGACCCCCTAACACATGTGTCACACATAATTGTGTGTGTGGCCTACACAATGCAAGCAGACCATGACCACTGTGGCAATGGGGCCCAAAGCCCCATCACCACAGTGCCCAAAAGGTAAGTGTGTGCTCCATAGCTGAAGCACTTTTTGAACAGTGTGGCAATGGCGCCCAAAGCCCCATCACCACAGTGCCCAAAAGGTAAGTGTGTGCTCCATAGCTGAAGCACTTTTTGAACAGTGTGGCAATGGGGCCCAAAGCCCCATCACCACAGTGCCCAAAAGGTAAGTGTGTGCTCCATAGCTGAAGCACATTTTGAACAGTGTGGCAATGGGGCCCAAAGCCCCATCACCACAGTGCCCAAAAGGTAAGTGTGTGCTCCATAGCTGAAGCACTTTTTGAACAGTGTGGCAATGTGGCCCAAAGCCCCATCACCACAGTGCCCAAAAGGTAAGTGTGTGCTCCATAGCTGAAGCACTTTTTGAACAGTGTGGCAATGGGGCCCAAAGCCCCATCACCACAGTGCCCAAAAGGTAAGTGTGTGCTCCATAGCTGAAGCACATTTTGAACAGTGTGGCAATGGGGCCCAAAGCCCCATCACCACAGTGCCCAAAAGGTAAGTGTAGTCCTGGTAAAAGCTGCAAAAACAAAACTGCAGGGATTATTCCTGGCCACACAACACCAAACACTACAGTGGCATTTTAGTGCTTGTGTCCCATAGCAATATAGATTGTGTGAGGCAAGCAGTGCAGTGCCAATGACACATCGTTCTGGCCATGTGCACACAAACATCAGCCATGGGGGCCCACATTGTCTACATTCACAAATAACACGATGACAGAAGTGAGCATCCTAATGCAGACCCACATATCTGCACCAATGGACACACAAATGTAGATATCCTGTGGAGACTGCAGATGTCAGGTGAACAAATACCATACCATGGCAGCAATGGGACATACTAACCATGATCAATGTGCTGACTGATGACCTAGCAGTCCCAGGGCCAGCAGGGGAAAGCCACCAAACAACATACAGCCAATGGCAAACTAAAGATATGCCAATGCAGTGGTGCAAATGCACAAACACAAACAGGCAGACTCACACAGCATATCATCCACAACAGGTGAGGGGGGTTGTGTGCCAGTGTCCCCAGGCAAACACACAACACATGAGGAGGCCAGATTCACTAATAAACAGATGTCAACACAGTCACATACAAAAGTAACTCATGGATTGGATTCCCTATGTGGGCAAACAGGCATTGTGAGATGAGAGGGAGCCCAAATTTCACATGTCACACAAGCTTGTAGGAACAGCAACAAACACAGCAAGAGACAGAACCACCACAGCACTCCCCCAGGGACCCCACATTGTGGTGACACTAGCCTGCATTACAATCACACTGTGATGACAAAGGTAGATGTCATCCACACTGTGAACCACAGCCATGTGTCCGGAGCAACAAACTACCATCACACCTATACAAGCACAAAGCACTCAGCATGGCCTGCCAGCCAAGGAAAATATGGAGGTAGTGCCCCAGCCGTGCAACAACTCACATTTGCACACACTCAACGCCACACACCTTGAACTCCACCAATGTGCAGCAGTGAAGCTCACATGGACTGCTGACATTGCACATGCACCCATGACAATCCCAGGGGTGGTGGGGGAAATAAGGTGCAGAAACACATCACACATGGCCAGTCAACAATACTTGTGAATGTCTGACACACTGCACAGTATGCCGTACATGGGCATGACGTGAAATCCACCCCAAACAATGGGATCCTGGCCATAGTCACACACCAATGAAGAAGCCAAGCTGACCCACAAAGGACACACATAGACAACTTCCAACATTGCAGCTCTGACCCTGAGGAGTGGCAGCAGTCACACACACAACGTGTCACAATCACTGAAAGCATACACAAACAGAAAATCACATTACTCGTGTAACCAACAAGTGCCAAGAGGAATCCTGACTGTGTTCCATCTGCGTTTGCCCACATCCCCAGCCCTGACAACAAAGACAACTAGGGATGACAACCTCATGAACATTAGTTTGCCAAGCACCCACATCCCGGAGTAACCAGGTCCAAGATGCTGGATGAACACAGAACAACTCAGCAAGCATCACAAACCGGAACATCCGTAGGGACACAGCCTGTGTAGGAAAAGGAGAAGGGAACACGCACAGACATGCCTACACAACACACAACATGGGCACAGCCTATATCACGGAATCATGCACTGCCATGAGGGCACTCCACTCCTGTGGAAGGTCAGCTGTGCCAAACCTTGTCTGTGCACGACTCAAACATGTCAGCAGAACACTCGGTCAGTGAGTCAACAACTACAACACACTGAAGGCTCTGCTCATATCAGCCTGGGCACGGGAGTGTCACGTCAGTCATCTGCATACACCCAAGACACGTGTCAAGCAACTTGCACTGTGTACACAGATGAGTCCTCCAAATTTGATGTGCTAAACTGCATGTCCATTGGAGACGGGCACACAGTCAGGGTACTAGGAACATCGGACAGTGGTAAGCCCACCAGATGTGCATCAGTGTAGGACAAAGATGGTAATCTACAAATGCTAAACGTACATCCCTGTGTCAAATGCTGAACATTACACCCTCAGACTGCAGCAAAGGATGCTATAGATCCAGACTAGATTAGGACACATATCCCATGGACCACATGGAGCCCATCACAGCAAAACTTCATTTACCTGATCTGAACACTATTACAACAGCAAATGCATGATTCTACACATCTACATCATGTACCTCCAAAGATTAACCACAAGTAAACAAAAAGAGGCTTTATTCAGCAAGTGTGCAACTCAAATCAAAAGTCCAAAATAAACTAAGGCCAATGGCCAGTCCAAATATACAGTCCCAACAGGGTGATGTGTGACAACTTGTCAACAATTGCTTGCCTGCACAGGTACGGACAGGGGACACCCCCTTGGAGGGGCATACGAGGGGCAGGCCAGGCACCGCAGGGACAGGATCAGGGGATGCCAGAAGGAGGCAGTGAAGGGGAGGTGGGTGCAGGAGTGTCACCGGCAACTGCAGTGGAGGTGTCTGACTCAGGGGGGGCTGGCACCACCGCAGGGCTCAAGTCAGATGGTGTTGGTGCTGCAACCACTGCAGCGGGCTGGTCAGATGGAGTGGACTGGGTCCCCAATGCAGTGCCCGAGTCAGACGGGGTGGTTGTGGACTCCACCGCAGTGCATGACTCCAAGGTAGTGTAAGGGGGGCAGAAGAGCTGGGCAGGACAGAGGGGGGGACACGGTCTCCACACCAGTGGCACAAACAGGCAGAGCATCTGGTTTTGGGGTGGAAGAGCAAGTGGCAGGGGGAGGGCCTAAGCAGTTTGGGGATGCGGTATCGGTGTGTGGGGGAACCTGGGGCAGGGTGTGGCGGTGGAACCTGTGGAGTGGTGGACTGGGGGATGGAGGTGAGAGACTGGGTGGTTGACTTGCAGGGCGGTGGCGGGGTCTTGCTCTTCCGGGACCGGGGGGACTTGCGGGTGGGGGGCTCACTCTGCCTGCGCCTGGGGGAGGGTGTCCGGGGGCGAGGGGCACTCCCCTCTGTGTGGGTGGACTTCCTCTTCCCCCAGTATGCTGGATCAGCGGGATGGGAGGGGAAGAGGCCGAGGTCACAGAGGAAGAGCTGCTTATCAGGTGGGGTTGCAGGTGAGGCATGGGAAGGGGTCTTAGAGGGAGAGGATCTTGAGGATTGCGGAGTGACTGTGGTTGCCTGTGTGTGTGTGTGTTCCCCATCCCCTGTGTCTGTGGTATCAGTCCCCTGAGGATGCTTGTGTGCACGTCTTGCCTTTCTCTTGGGTGTGTCTGTGCTGCTCGTGTCTGTGTGTTTGGGTGACTGTGCAGGTGTGCATGTGCTTTGGACAGGTAGGGGGCAGGAAGTGTGGATGGGGCAGAGGTGGGAGGGGTGAGGGACTGTTGGAGGAGGGACACTGCTGCCGTCAGGGAGGAGTCCATGGACTTATTGCTCCTCTGTAGGGCAGACATACTCGTCGAGGTGCCCTCCATGAACGACACCAGCTGTGTCAACAGAGTGGTGTGTGCATGGAGGACACTCAGCATTGCTGTCTGCCCTACATGGAGCTGCCGAAGGAGGTACACAGACTCATCACTCAGGGCAGCAGGGGACACAGGGGCAGGGGGTGCGGTGCCTGGCACGAAGGAGACACGCTCCCGAGTACGGGAGCCTCCACGGACCTAGGGAATGGGAGCCAATGGGAGGGCGGTGGTGGTGGTGGTGGCGGGGCCAGACAGACTAGCTGGCCTTTGGTGGCTGCTGAGACCCGCCTCCACAAGGGAGTCATCCTCCGAGCTGCTGTGGTCCTCAGCTGAGGTGGATGGTGCTGAGGACTCCTCAGTGTGGCTCCCCTCGCCCTCCGTGCCACTGGGTCCCTCTGACCACTCGTCCGATGCTGACCCAGTCTGGCTCCGCTGCTCCTACTGGTCCGTGGAGCTGTCCCCTCCTGTGGCCGTGGATGTATCTGCAAACAATTAGGGAAACAGACAAACATCAGTCACCTGCACTGACCGCACACACCACAGTAAGTACAGCACATTACAGAGCAAGCCCTGGCATCCTTAGTTGAACATTGCCTAAAGTCCTCACACAGATTCGGGGAAGCCAATTGTCAGTCTGATGGTCAACCATGGGACTCACACCCCTCCTGCCCTTGCACCCATCTGTCTGGTGCCTGTCTGATGGTAAGACCCCAATGTGGACACATGCACCACCTACACAGTTGTTGGACATTGCAGGGAACACGGTGAAGTATGTGAACATGCACACATCACATCTCTTGCCACTGAGTCAGTGCAGGTGTCCGGATAAAGGGATGGCCAGAGTCTAAATAGAAATGCATGTGATGCATACAAGCACCAGACACCATGATGCACCCATGTCCGGATAGTCAATGCCACAATGGGGTGCATGTTGCACATGTCACTCCCCTCCAGGATCAGTCTCAGGAAGTTTAATGCCATGACACAGGAATGCGTGCAAAGTCATACATTACTGTCTCAAGTCACATGGCCATGGCAGCCAGCCAACAACAGTCTGCACTGTGTCACAATCCAAGGGCATGGGGAATGCAAGTTATGTGACTGACAAGTGCACATGTCCATCCCCCAAATACCACATCATCTGTACTACTATTTGTCCATACCAACTTGACATATGGGGGACATGAAACACAACTCTCTGAACATGAGCACCTCACAGTGTGCTGTGAATGACAATACAGCTGCCTGAAAGTCACAGTCGCAAACACCTGTGTGCACAGTCAAGTGATCAGACACCTATAAGTCACAGAAGTATTGTCTATCATGCTCACATCTCCGATGGCATGCTGAGCCCTAACCGATAAACATACCAGTAGTCCTGACAACGAAGACACAGCACAATGAGACAGAGGCAGACACCTGAGGGTACATTTCACTGATCACAACATGCCAGATGATACACGGGAGTGGGAGTACAGAGTGTATTGCATGCCCTGGAGTAGGCATGACTGTCCAGCTCCACCTGTAAGAGGGATGAGTCCTGGACAGTAGGCAGGTGGCTAAGCATGTGTGACACACTGGATACACATACTCCTGAGGCCCAAACATTGTTCCCACCAGCAGCATGGGTGTGTGCCAAATTCCCCAGGGACATGTGGTGAGTCAGAGCAGCAAGAGGACCACATATCAAAGTTACACCCAGATTACATGTCAGAACTTAGGCGTTGTGTAAGCAATTGACCCACCCATGAATCGCACAACATAGTCACGGGAACAAATGCTGTCCCCCACCTTCAGCAAAGCAAAATGCAATGACACAGTCCCCAAATGACACAATTTCCTGACTATAAGGGCCACACATATGCGTATCAGAGGAGAAGTGGGCATGTCACAAATGAGGGACATGGGTCCTGGACCACATGACTGATGTACTGTGGAAGTTTAACCAGGCCAGAGGAGGGCACATAGCATGTCAGACAAAGTGCACAGTGCAGTCATGGACTCACCCCCTCCTTGCTGCTGTCTGTCCTTCAGCTGCCCATCCAGGTCAGGGAAGACCACCGCCAGGATCCGGAGCATGTGGGGGGTCAGGGTCCGGTGTCCGCCCCTCCTGCGAGGAGGCGACAGCTTCAGCTGGACCCTTGCGATCCTCCGGGTCCAACCACCTCTTCTGGCAGTTGCGGATCCTGTGCCTGTATACCCCCACGGATCTTACTTTCCGGGCGATGGTCAGCCAGATTTCCTGCTTCTGGTGGGCATCAACCTGTGAGGATGACAAAGTGAAAAGGCCATTACTACACATGCAACATATACGTGCATCACATAGTTGGATATACATGTCTCAATCACAGGGGCATATGATGTACACAGGCAGTGCAACAATGGCTATGAACAGTTTGCCAGCAGTCACTACATGGTATCATTGCATGGGAAGTAAACCTAGTTGGAATGCACTGTTACTGCACTGTACCAGTTCAGTGCATGTAACTACACACTTTGGGGTGTGACAACTACTCAGTCGGCATGCTAGCCAGTGGTGTGCACACTGAAAGTCCTGCTAGTCAGACAACATGCACAATTAGTGAGGCAGTGGACAGCACGCTCACCTGCTCCCCTGGTTTCCCATACAGCTTGCTGTACTGTGGAAGGAGGCTGTCCAGCAGGGCCTGGTTCTCCTCAAGGCTGAAGGCTGGGGCTCTCTCCACAGTACGTGCCATTGCAGGAGCCAGAGGATGCATGAACAGCAGCAGTGTTGGTGGCAGATGTCGTCCTGGAGCATGTAGTGCAGGCAAGTGAGCTCTCAGGGGAACAGCCAGCATTATATGTGTGCTGCAGAGGCAGATACTGTCCCATGTGTCCAAAGTGATAGGTCCAAGTCGTTTGCATCTTCTGAATCTGACCAATCCATGGAATGGCAGCACTAATACACGCCCACAGCATCCTTCAAATCTTCAACTTCATGACACCCATGATTTTGCAACATTGTTGTGGCTGGCCAACTGAATTCACTGCATCAGACTCGTTGGAGCTTCGTAAACGCGTCCGTTGCCATCCCAGGCCCCAGCCAATGTGTGCGCACCGTTCGGTCCACTGCTGTACAACGCGTATTTCGGGATACAACGCGTACCCACACACATCATATGCAATGGGCCGGCCGGGCACACCGATCGGTCCATTGCTGTTCAACGCGTACCCGCTCACATACAATGCAATGGGCCGTGCGGGCACACCGATCGGTCCACTGCTGTACAACGCGTATTTCGGGATACAACGCGTACCCGCACACATACAATGCAATGGGCCGGCCGGGCACACCGATCGGTCCATTGCTGTACAACGCGTATCCGGGATATAACGCGTACCCGCTCACATACAATGCAATGGGCCGGCCGGGCACACCGATCGGTCCATTGCTGGACAACGCGTACCCGCTCACATACAATGCAATGTGCCGGCTGGGCACACCGATCGGTCCATTGCTGTACAACGCGTACCCGCTCACATACAATGCAATGGGCCGGCCGGGCACACCGATCGGTCCATTGCTCTACAACGCGTCCCTGGACAGGTCACACGCATATGTCACCATGCTGGTCACTGGTGAACCTATCAAGCATTCAAACAAAGGGGGCCCCTATCTAGGCAAATAAAGGCATTGGGATCATAGGGGAAACAAGGAGCAATCAAACAAGCAAAATCCCTACCTATTTATTTAATAATATGCTAAACGTCATATGATATAAAAATCTGAACAGCGCTGAAAAGAAGAAAAACAGAGATATGACAAAATAAATTTTATTTTTCAATGAAAATACAAAATACTCAAATGTAGTACAAAAATAATTAATTATTGGATAAATAAATGTAAATACCCACCACTCATTCAAACAACTCACAACTACAAACATACTGTCATACTTCTTTCATGCAAACAACTGACCTGCATACACTGACTAGGCGATACAACAAAACAATGAATAAAATATATTCGATAAGTATCATGAATCTAATAACACAGCATTCAAATAATCATAGAGTATCACAAGCGCTGACGCGTGCTGTGTACAAGCCAGGTGTGGCTAAACACCTTCATCAGGGCGTGGATATCACAACAGTGAGGTGGTGGGGTAATTTCAGTGGATCGAACAACTGTCCAATAGGCTGTGCCAGAAAATGCCGTACATGGAAACTCAATGACGTAATCTAAGTACGGTGTTCTACAGAAAGGCGCCTGAACTGAGATATCGATAAAGATCAAATAACAGGCAGAATTCTGCAATCCGATGTTCAGTAGGCAATATTGAGGCGCTGAAGACAAGAAAAGGCTCGTCTGGCCAAAGAAGTTTTTAAGAACCCAATGGTTGCTCGAAGATCGAGTATTCGCCAGTCGGGCGAGAAAAGTGTCACGGAATAAATACAGGCACCCGCTGGAAGCCCCTCACTCAGGATACCGGAGGGACCTATAATGGTAAATACACAGGCACATCAGATAGGGCTGGTCAAGGCGGCGACATGATGGTCGTTGCTTCGTAGCTGATGAAAAAGGCGTTGACCAGCCCTATCTGATGTGCCTGTGTATTTACCATTATAGGTCCCTCCGGTATCCTGAGTGAGGGGCTTCCAGCGGGTGCGTGTATTTATTCCGTGACACTTTTCTCGCCCGACTGGCGAATACTCGATCTTCGAGCAACCATTGGGTTCTTAAAAACTTCTTTGGCCAGACGAGCCTTTTCTTGTCTTCAGCGCCTCAATATTGCCTACTGAACATCGGATTGCAGAATTCTGCCTGTTATTTGATCTTTATCGATATCTCAGTTCAGGCGCCTTTCTGTAGAACACCGTACTTAGATTACGTCATTGAGTTTCCATGTACGGCATTTTCTGGCACAGCCTATTGGACAGTTGTTCGATCCACTGAAATTACCCCACCCCCTCACTGTTGTGATATCCACGCCCTGATGAAGGTGTTTAGCCACACCTGGCTTGCACACCGAAACGCGCGTCGGCGCTTGTGATACTCCTATGATTATTTGAATGCTGTGTTATTAGATTCATGATACTTATCGAATATATTATTATTCATTGTTTTGTTGTGTCGCCTTAGTCAGTGTATGCAGGTCGGTTGTTTGCATGAAAGAAGTATGACAGTATGTTTGTAGTTGTGAGTTTTTGAATGAGTGGTGGGATTATGTACATTTATTTATCCAATAATTAATTATTTTTGTACTACATTTGAGTATTTTGTATTTTCATTGAAAAAATAAAATTTATTTTGTCATATCTCTGTTTTTTCTTCTTTTCAGCGCTGTTCAGATTTTTATATCATATGACGTTTAGCATATTATTAAATAAATAGGTAGGGGATTTTTGCTTGTTTGATTGCTCACTGGTGAACCTATGCCAGCCACATTCACTTTCCAGGGACTCAGGGGCACACCTACAACACCACACCCAGTCCACACTGTATCTAAGGCATGTGTGGCAGCATAACCATATCTGTGTATGGGGGTGAACATGTGGTTTTTGGGGTGGCACCTGGGGGCAGACACACCCATGCTGTGCACGTGTTAATGGGGACAGGGTCCTTTGTGTGTTGTGCACCTGACCACTGTGGTGTGCAACTTTTCATATCTGAGCATGTGTCATGGTCACATTTCCAGGTTGTGTATGTGTATGACATGTCACATACCCCCAGGCTCACATGTGGGAAGGCATGTACGTCACAGGGTGGCCCATTGCCACAATAGTGATGTCCCTCCGCAGTCTGTGTGCATGTTGTGTTTCCGATGTCTCTGACTCCATGTGCACAATGGGAGACAGTCTCCACATCCACGTGGTTTGTGCATGAACTTTGATGTTGTGTGTGTGTGTCACAGACGTCCATGTCTGTCCTGCAGAGGCTACAGGGGCCACTACCTGTGGGTGTCATGTTTGTTTTTCTGACGTGTACATGATACGCCATGTCATGCCAGTGTCCATGTGGCAAGACAGGGTCCCTGGGAATCTACCTGTCAATGAGCTGTGATGCCTGTGGAGCATCTGTCCAGACATGTCACTGTGGTATGTGTGTGGAACGTGAGGACAGTAAATGGGTACTGTGACACAGCCTAATGGTTTCCCATAGCACACCCTGGAACCTGTTGTCGACACTTGTTGAACAGAGATGTTAGATGATGTCCATGTAGGTGCCATATATGTCCAAACAGAACAACACACACATCAAGTACTTGTGTTTGTTAATGATGTATCATGTGAAATTGAGTATGGTGAACGGCACATAGGTGGGGTGACTGACAATCTTGCTTCCTTCACCTATGCACTGCAGGGCTCCTGCTGTCCATCGACCATTCCCAGATCTGGCAACGATGGTGGAACGTGACAGCATCCGACGGTACCGCTTCACCAGGCAGCTGATTGAGGATTTGGCAGTGCGGTTGGACCCACATTTGCAGCCTGGCCGGCCGTATCCTACAGCGCTGACCCCCAAGGTGAAGGTGATGGCAGCCCTACACTTCTTTGCCACCGGTACCTTTCAACACACTGTGGCAACTACTGGTGGGATGTCACAGACTATGTTCAGCCATGTGCTACGCGATGTTTTGGGGGCAATGTTGAGATACCTGAACCAGTACATCTCTTTCCCTACACGTCAACGACTCACTGACGTCAAGAGTGACTTCTATGCCCTGGGGAGGATGCCACATGTAATTGGCTCCATTGATGGGACACATGTGGCTTTGATACCACCACAGGCACATGAGCAGGCATACCGGAACCGTAAACATTACCATTCGATCAATGCTCTGGTGGTATGTCTTGCAGATATGACCATCACACATGTGTGTGCCCGTTTCCCCGGTTCGGCACACGATGCCTACGTGATGAGGAGTAGTCGCATCCCGAGGATGATGTCACAGATGCCGAACCAGCGTGCCTGGCTTGTTGGTGTGTACTGACTTTGTACCATTGTGTGTGTTCTGCTATGTTGTTTTCCGCACACATTTTCAAATCGGGTAATGTGCAATTGTCTGTCTGTAGGTGACTCGGGATACCCCAACATGCCGTGGTTGCTGACACCCCTCAGGAACCCTGTGACACCAGCCCAGATGCGCTACAATGAGGCACATGGTCGGACGAGGAGGGTGATTGAGCGGACCTTTGGTCTTCTGAAGAGCCGCTTCCGCTGCCTGGACAAGACAGGAGGGGCCCTCCCATATGCCCCATCAAAGGTGTGCAAGATTGTCATCGTCTGCTGCATGCAACACAACCTGGCAGTGCGGAAGGAGTTGCCTCTCATCCTGGATGACGATGACCAACGTCCGCCACCTGTGGAAGATCCTGGCCTGGGTCACGATGCCAGTGAAGAAGATGATGATGATGAAGATGGTGATGTCCGCACACAGCTCATCACCAACTTCTTCAGCTGAATGTGAGTCTCCAGAGGGTTGTAATGTCAATGATTTCAGTTTGCATGATATGTGTGTGTGGTGCTCTGGTGCTGTTTGAGTGTGGCCATGTGCTACTTGACTGGATGCGTGCAGCGATGTGTCCTTGCAGGTGGTCTGTACTGCCCAACAGTGTTGACATGCTAACTTGGTTTTGTGTAGTTATCTCGTGACATGTATTAGACATGAATATTGCCGTTCTGTGCTGTTCTTCAGTGGTTTTGACTGTGTGTCATGTCTGTCCTTCACAGGGTGCTGCCGGAGTTGTGTGATCAACTTGGATCCCCCGAATCCATGATTCTACTTCCAAGGTGTAAGCAGTCGTTTCCCTACAGGTGATATGCCACACACCCCTGGACTTTCTATCCTCTGCACTTTTTGACTTTGTGGCCACAGCCAGGTTGGATTACCTTGCATTTGTAGTGGAAACAACATGTTGCAAATGTGTAATAAACCTGTGCTTCACTTTGGGATGTGCGTTGTCTGTAGTCACACATCTGACTGACATTTGCTTACTGCACCTGTAGTCTAGTTGACACTGACTGTGAATAGGTGGCGTGTCTGTGCATTCCACTGTATTTCGTTGCAACATCAGTATAGGTGATGAGTCTGATGGCCCTGGTGTGTATGTGTTGTGTGGCCCTAGTGGTGTGTCTCCCTCATATGTGTCACGTCGCCATGACTGACATGACGGTGTTGGACTTGCTGTAGCAGTTAGCATGCACAGTGTCATTTTTCTGATCACCATCTCCATGACAGAGAGCACGTTGGAATCACAACAGAGTCAGATATGGTGTATTGGTGAGTTTATTTGCATACAGGTGTGAGGATGGTGCACAGGATGGTGGGTGGTGTACATAGAAATTGGAATCCAAAGTTCCCATGTGATTTGGAAGTCTTGGCAGCTGAAATGTCCAGAGTAAAGTCCACAGTCATCTGATAAATTTGGTCAACTAGAGCTCCCCATGTCATGTGGGAGAGTTGGGTTGGCTTCGACAGGGCGTGCAGTTTGCACACAGAGGAAAAGTTCCAGAACAGGTGTTGGCTTCCTGGGGGATGTAGATGGCCATCGGCCTCTCAGTTTGGCCACCTCGGACGGCCCCTCTTATTGGGGGGGGGGGACCCTCAGGTGCAGGCTGCGGCGGTGCAGGGGACTCTCTGCCAGTGTCCTCCTCCCTCCCTGTGGCATTTGCAGTTGTTTCAGCAGCAGATGTTGTGGGCATACAGGGAGGTGAGGCCATGTTGGTGCTGATCTGGCGGAGGCATGTCAATATGTCCCTATGCACCGCTGTCAGTTGTTCCAATGTGTCCCACTTGGACTCCATGCGTGACATGTGTGTCTCGACACGGGACATGTGGGAGTCCAAGCGGGCATGATGGGCAGCCTGCTGCTGTTGTATATCCTTGAGGATCCCCACTACCTGGCTGACCTCTCCGGTGCTAGTCTGGTACGCATCCGCGATGCGTGCCAGTTGTGGGTCATCATGCAGTCCAGACCCCTCTGCAAGGAGCGACCTATGTCTACCACCCCTCCCACCACCCCTGGCGACACGTGCAGGACCTGCGGTGGCACGCACAGGTGATCGTGGGCCCACTTGGGTGTTGTTCCTGGGCTCGTTGTCACCAGCTCCAGTTTGGGCCTGGGTCCCTGCGCTGTTGTCATCTGTGGTCCTTGGTCTGTCCGTGTTGGCAAGGGTGGCCTGTGTGTTGGCAGTTGTTGGAGGGGTGGGTGCAGGGGGTGCAGATGTTGGTCCTGCTGGTGCTGCATGATGACTCACACCGGAGGGTCCAGCTGGTTCTTCGCCATCCGAGGAGTGCAGAGGCTGATCCACACCACTGAGCTCAGTGTTCTCCGGAGCCTGGGACAGGGACTCCTCCTCGTTTGCTGCTGTGTCCCCATCATCACCTGTTTTGGGGAGAGACACAGATTGTATGTTATGTTTCTACTGGCATCAATTGTTCAAACACCTGACAGTTGTGACTGTACCTCTGGATGTGTGCCAGGACATTGCATTCTCCTAAATTGTGACAGTCAGAGAGTGATATTGGTGTAGCACATTGGCCTGCCAACCTGTGGCATGTCAATGTGAATGTTGAGGTGTGTGCATGACCAGCATTGGTGGTATTTGGTTGCCATCCAGGCCTCCTTTTCCCCCAGCCCAGTTATCCCACCATGAAGCGTGCTTCCATTGCAGGGAGTGCAAGTTGTCTTTCAGGATGTCAGTCAGTGGTGTCCTGCTGTTGGTTGTTGCACAGTTCCCAGCAGGGCCTTGTGCTCCCCCAGCAGTACCCAGTGTCAGCCATCTTGTGAGTCCTTTTCCACTCCCTGTGAAGTGAGCATGGTTCAGAGTGGTGTTGATGGGCCAATTGTGAGGCTGACCAATATCTGTGCCTACAACTCCCATCCTGCTATTGCCTACACCCCCTTCCCAGCATGCCCATCCTTCCTTCCTTTTGAGTGGACTTCACTGTGTGTGAGTGTGACAGCAATGGCAAGATGGCTGACAGTGTGGTCCTGTTGTTTGTTGGTGCCCAGTTCCCAGCAGGGCCTTGTGCTCCCCACAGCAGTACCCAGTGTCAGCCATCTTGTCAGTTCTTTTCCACTCCCTGTGATGTGAGCATGGTTCAGAGTGGTGTTGATGGGCCAATTGTGAG
This sequence comes from Calotriton arnoldi, assembly GCA_963921515.1. Taxonomy (NCBI): domain Eukaryota; kingdom Metazoa; phylum Chordata; class Amphibia; order Caudata; family Salamandridae; genus Calotriton; species Calotriton arnoldi. The sequence continues at coordinate 267,990 of CAWUFW010013218.1, forward strand.
GGTGACCAATATCTGTGACTACCACTCCCATCATGCTATTGCCTACACCCCCTTCCCAGCATGCCCATACTTCCTTCCTTTTGACTCTGCTTCCCTGTGGGGTAGTGTGCCTGTGCTGATAGGATGGCTGACAGTGTTGTCCTGGCGTTAGTTTGGCTACAAGTCCCAAAAGTGTCCCTGTGCTTCACACAGCATAACCCAGGGTGGTGGTTCTTTGTGGGATATTTAATGTGAGTGTGAGGCAATGCATTCTCCCAGGTGAGTTGTGTGGAGTTTGTGTTAAGGGTGTGTGTGAGAACAGCTGCTGGTAACTATGGTCAGTGCTGTGAGTCCTCCTTCCCACCCATCCAGATATCCCACCATGGAACGTGCTTCCATTGCAGGGAGTGCAAGTTGTCTTTCAGGATGTCAGTCAGTGGTGTCCTGCTGTTGGTTGTTGCACAGTTCCCAGCAGGACCTTGTGCTCCCCCCAGCAGTACCCAGTGTCAGCCATCTTGTGAGTCCTTTTCCAGTCCCTGTGATATGAGCATGGTTCAGGGTGGTGTTGATGGGCCAATTGTGAGGCTGACCAATATCTGTGACTACCACTCCCATCATGCTATTGCCTCCACCCCCCTTCCCAGCATGCCCATCCTTCCTTCCTTTTGACTCTGCTTCCCTGTGGGGTGGGGTGCCTGTGCTGACAGGATGGCTGGGAATGTTGTCCTGGCAGTTGTTTGGCTACAAGTCCCAAGAGTGTCCCTGTGCCTCACACAGCATAACCCAGGGTGGTGGTTCTTTGTGGGATCTTCATTTAGGATGTGAGGCATTGCATTCTCCCAGGTGGGTTATGTGGAGTTGGTGTTGAGGGGGTGTGTGAGGGGAGGTGCTTGTAACTATGGTCAGTGCTGTGAGTCCTCCTTCCCACCCAGCCAGATATCCCACCATGGAACGTGCTTCCATTGCAGGGAGTGCAAGTTGTCTTTCAGGATGTCAGTCAGTGGTGTCCTGCTGTTGGTTGTTACACAGTTCCCAGCAGGGCCTTGTGCTCCCCCCAGCAGTACCCAGTGTCAGCCATCTTGTTAGTTGTTTTCCACTCCCTGTGATGTGAGCATGGTTCAGAGTGGTGTTGATGGGCCAATTGTGAGGCTGACCAATATCTGTGCCTACAACTCCCATCCTGCTATTGCCTACACCCCCCTTCCCAGCATGCCCATCCTTCCTTCCTTTTGAGTGGACTTCACTGTGTGTGAGTGTGACAGCAATGGCAAGATGGCTGACAGTGTGGTCCTGTTGTTTGTTGTTGCCCAGTTCCCATCAGGGCCTTGTGCTCCCCACAGCAGTAGCCAGTGTCAGCCATCTTGTCAGCTGTTTTCCACTCCCTGTGATGTGAGCATGGTTCAGAGTGGTGTTGATGGGCCAATTGTGGGTGTGACCAATATCTGTGACTACCACTCCCATCATGCTATTGGCTACACTGACTTTACCAGCATACACAGAATTCCTTCCTTTCAGTGAGCTTCCCTGTGAGGTGGTGTTCTAGTGGTGGGTAAATATCTGGGAGTGTTTGTTGGTTCTATTTGTGCCACTGCCTTGCTGTATTTGTTGTTAGGTTTGTACATGTCATGACACAGTTACATATCACTATGAGATGGCAGGTATTGTGTTTGTCTGACTAGCATTCAGATCTTGGGATGAATATCTTTTGGTTGCTGTGTATTTGCTAAGGGTGCATGGTTTGCCTATCCCCTTGACTGTGATGTGTGTGTGTTGTCACACCATATTGTGTATATTAGTTGTGTACTCACCAAGCTCTGGGATGTCTGTTAGTCCGTATACGCTCACTGGTGGTAGGATGGCCCGCACCTTCACCTCCCAGGGCCTGAGGTATACTGGTTTTGCAGGAGGGCCACTGCCGGTGTGCTGGCTGAGGAGGTAGTCCTTCTTGAGTAGGTCCCGGACCCTCCTGCGCACATCATACCACCTGTTCTGGATGTCTTCCTTTGTGCGCAAACATGGTGATTGTGCGTTCACCCTGTCGACAATCCTCGCCCACATCTTGGTTTTCTGCGACATGGGGGTCTGTTGTACCAATGTACCAAACAACTGTGGCTCTACCCTGAGGATCTCGTCTACCAGGACTTCCAATTTACAATCTAGGAACTTATGGTTCTTCTTTGGGGGCATGGTGATGGGTGGTGATGGTGATTGATGTGTGTGTGTGTGCAAGTGGGGGGGTGTGAGTGTAGGTTTAGCTGGGTGTGTGTGAGGGTGCTATTTGTAGGTGTGATAATGGTGTGTGGCTTGTGTGATGTATGAGCTGTGAGTGTGTCTGTAGTTGCTGTGTGATGGTGTTGTGTGCTGGCAGGTCAGTGGAATTTGCAAAGGATCATGGTAGAGATTTGTGGCCTTTATGTAGGTGGAGTTGGAGGTGTGTCCTTGTTCCATTTTTTTTTCCCTCCCTGTATTAATTGTCTTTGTGGTTGCTTGTTTGGCCCTTTTTTAAAGATTTTTTCCTTGGTGTTTTTGGTGCATGTAGGAGTCGTTCTTGTGTCCGAGTAGGACGCTGCAGTTGTCTGGTGCGATCTTGTCCGAATCGTTCCCGCTGTGTGTCAGCTGGGTTTCATATGCGGCGTACGAGTCTGTCACTGAGTATTGGGTTGCTTCGGCTGGGTTTTGTATGCGTGTCGGTCGTACGGCTTGTGCTCCGGGCGAGTCGGTCGTGTTTTGCACGCACAGCATCGTACTACGCGGGTCGGAGTTCGCGGGTACGTTTCGTTCGGGTTGAAGCCGGGTGCGTGTCGGTCGGTTCGTTTCGTGGGATTTCCCGGCCGGATGGCTTGTTTCCGTCCTGCTCGGTCAGTCGTTTTGTATTCCGTCCGAGTCGGTCGGATTTCACATGCATTTCATTGTACTACCCGGGTCGTACGGCGCCGGTCCGAGTCGGTCGGACTAAATTCCCGTACCGAGTCGGTCGGTATTTTTTCCGGCCCGAATCGGATTCGGCCCCTCAGTCTGTAATCTATGCTTGTCTTGAAGGGGTTGTGTGAGGGCAAACTGCTTCCCACTGGTTTGTCTTCTGAGCAATGCAGAAGGCAATTTCATCACGCTTTGTGAGCATCTTTCGTATGATAGCGTTTATTATTTATGAACTGATTGCTTTTCCCACAATTTGCCCCTGTGCTACTGGTTCTGCTAGAGCTGGTCTAGGGTTCATGGTCATAGCATATATATTGTATAAGTTTCCTATATGAGGAGACTGTATAATTTAGGATTCTTACAATGTCGGTGAGTGGTAGGGTCTCAGGGCGTGGAAAGAGTGTATATCCAGCTTGTACTGGCCATGTTGCCCCTTCATTACTTAGGGGACCCAATCTAACATTCTGGTGTGTGTGTGGTAACTCACCAGCAAATCAGTTTTGGTGCTCTTGGTAAGTTAAAGGGTTTCCAGGTACTGGTATGCCTTATAATGTGCAGATAGTGCTATTGGTTTACAAACCTGAAACTGCCCTGAGGCATCATCTATAGACTCAAACTCCACCCATGAGTAATATGTTTCAAAGGCATACACTGGATGCTCAGCTATTTCAAATGTTACTGCCCTGCATTGAGTACATCTCTATTCTTGAGATGTTGTGTAACTATCTCTTGGTAATTTACTCCTATCGCAATTGGAGGAGGAGACATTTTAATTGAACAGATTCAATAAACATGAGATTCAAAAAACATAGAAAACCCCAGATGGGAAATTACCTTTTAAGAGTCAAGATTGACAAACCTACAGTAATAGGTGCATCCTATTCCCTGTAGGAGGTTACCATAAATACTGCAGCCGTCTCTGTCTACTTGTAATGATGGTTTTCTTGAGTGTGCATATTCAGACTACTCAAAGATCCAAAAAATCAAAATGCCCCCCCTTGGGTGCCATGTTGGATTACCTAAGGCTCTGGCCTATCTCTAAATTGTTTGGCTTTCCCACCCATGGATGGCTGGACTGAGTTTAGTGCATTAGCCCTTGAGCGGGAAGTCTAGCTTATTGTAGGCCCACACAATCACACTTGACAAGCGTGTCTGTGAGGTGTCTGTACTTTCGGGATTACTAACAATCCTGTAAAGGGGTCACAAATGCAATAGTGATTCACACCCAATGTTGTTCTTTTGAATAGCACACACAAGTACAGCACTAAGAAAAGAGACTATATACATTTAAAATAGTCTTATCCTGTTGCTTAGGACATGAGTAATAACGACGCAGAATATAATTTGAAAAGCAGTGTTAGGAAATCACTTTTTGCAGGTCAACATCCCACTTTTTGACTACTGTGTAGTGGTTAATTGACACTGGGAATGCACTGAGGCCTGCTAATCAGATCTCAGTGCCAGTACTCTGACCCTCAAAAGTGCATGTTTAATTGGCTTATACCCAATTGACATACATTAACCTTCTTGTAAGTCCCTAGTATAATATACCAAGGGCACAACGGTATGTTAATGTGTCCCTGCTGGGCTGCAGCACTTATTGTGCCACCCTGAGTGCGACAAAGTCAAACATGTCTCCCAGCCTGCCACTACAGACTGGCAGAGCGCTACCTCGGCTTTACCATTTAAACTGCTAACAAAGTCCAGTGCTCCCTTTTTAATATATATGACCACTAAGGTAGGCCTATCGAGCACTAAGGCAGGGTGCTGTACATTAAAAAGTAAGACATGCATTTTTATGTGTCATAACAGTATAAACCACAAATTGACGTTTTTACTGTGGAAAGGTTAGCAGCCCCATTGATAGAACACGTCACATGCTGATATCTCAGCTGTGCTAACTCTGGAATGGGCCATCTAAAGTTGGTACTTCAAGGTATCAAAATAATCGTTACATTAAACCCGACTTGATGCACAAGTCGAATTTAATGTAACTTTACCTAAAAGCCTTAGAGGTGCCCCCTGAAAACCTACCAGATACTGGTGTGCTGACTGGCTGGTTTTTGCCAGCCTGCCACCAAAGACGAGTTTCTGACTCTAAGGGTGAGGGCCTTTGCTCAGAAACAAAGCCTGCTAGGGCAGAGGATGTTTACAACCCAGCCCACAGGATGACCATTCAAAGGCAGGGAAGCTTTAAAGAGCCCACCGCCTTTGGTATGCAAATCTGACTTCTCTCACCGGCAAGGATGCCGACCACCTCTATCCAGGGCACATTTGCACCTAGACAGGCAGGGAAATTAGTAGTCAGATAGGCGTGATGACCTTCAGGCTAGTATCACCCCTAAGGTGGGCTACCTGAAATGAGCACACCTTTTCATCTTTGTGATGGCAAACTTGGGGACAGGGTTAAGCTCACTTCCCTCAGGAAGTGGTCATAGAGGGGGCATAGTGACCCCATGGATAAGTAGCCCATTGGCTACTATCCTACACTCCCCTAACACTCCTAAATCTAGTATTTAGGGGAGCCCCTGACACCAGAAAAGCTGATCCTGCTGACCTATGGAGAAGAAGGACACTGAAGAGCCGCAAAGACAGAAGATGGAGCAACTGACTTGGCCGTAGCCCTGCCAGACTGACTGCTATCCCAGTCAAATTGCGCCAAAGTCGTCTCCTCCTGCAAGCCGTCGTGCCTCCCCCAGCCTGGGAGAAGTGCCAGCCTTCAACACAGGCCCAGGGACTCCTGTGGAGCAGCGGATCTGCTCTCCTGCATCCTGCAGACATCCAAAAAGAACCGTGAGGACTCCGGACACGCCAAAACCCGCCGCCGCCAACAACCACTTCACTCGAGCCCTCCAGCCTGAGTCAGAATGGGCCAACAGTGTAGGCATGGTCCCCAAGCCCTAAATATATATAAAGATATGTGTTATTTTTATGAATTGGTATGGATCTCCTCCGTGAGTCATGTGCATCATTTATTGACTATTGTGTGTATTTGCAGATGTCTAACACTCCTCTCTGATAAGCCTAAGGCTGCTCGACCACCTTGGGATTGTTAGAGCAAGTCACTGTCCACTCATATGGGAATACTGGGACTCTTTGCACAGTATATGTCTTTTTGATATACTATATAAAGAGTCAGCTTCCTCCATTGGTGGTCCAGGGGTAGGATACAACACTTGACATCTGCTGTATCACTTGGTTAATAAGTGATTCCACTAAGGAATCCAAAATTGTCATTAGTTACAAGTATTTTTTCCGATTTCAATTTTTTCTTAATTGTTTAAAACCTAGCTGTTAGGGCCTTGTGTAAAGTCCCACAGTGAAACTTCTTTAGAATTTAAAAAGTTTTTAAGGGGTCGATTACGATGTCGGGCGGATCGCCACTGCCCGCATGGCGGTGGCGATCCGCCCGCCATAATCGCCCGTCCGCCAACAAATTCCCCCCCGCCATATTACCATGGCGGAGGGGAGCCCGGCAGACGGTAAGACCGTCCGCATGTTTTCCGCCCGGCCGAACAGTCGACCGGGCGGAAAGGGTTTAATATGGTGGCGGTGTCTGCAAGACACCGCCATCCATATTATGATGCCGGCGGAGATGAGCCTTTCCATGGTGGTGTCGCCGCCATGGAAAGGCTCGCGGTCTTGCTGTTGGGGGCCCGTTGCGGGCCCCCAGGGTGTTGGGGGGTGGGGCTGCACATGGGGGGTACCTATGGTACCCCCTGCATCTGCATGCACAAGGGGGCAGGCACCGCGCGGTGCCTGTCACGTTGTGCATGCAGATGCACAACATGCATTTCCAGCACTGTGGCGGGCGGTGTTGTGAGCACCGCCCGCAACAATGCTGGAAATGGGGGATGCCACCGTGGCGGTGGCATCCTAATCACATGTGCGGGACCGCCGCACACATAGCGGGCGGTCCCATTTACCGGGGCGATGGCGGGCGGACAAAGTCCGCCCGCCATCATAATCGGCCCCTAAGTTACTTAGGCCCTTTAAAAAGTACTTAGAATTTTTGTCGTTTTTTAAAAGGTCCCAACTATAATACCATATCTGAGGCAGGTCCATCCCAGGAGCTCAACCTGGGGCCCTACAGGAACCTTACGTTTTCCCAACTTAAGTCCCTCTGCCAAGCATGGAAACTTACCATGGGCTCTAGACCTACAAAAGTTAATCTGCAAAAGTTACTTGCAGAGAATGATAAGGCCATGGCAGGAAAAGAATGAGGGGAAGAGGACTCGGAAGTGGATAAATTAGATGATGATTCTAGCAGTGGTCCTACTGACAGCAACACCACTGGGAGAACTACTGGTAGTGACCTCAAAGAATTAGAGAGTGAAGATGCTGACCTTCAAAAAGTAGCCAATAGGATAGCCTTATAGGTCAAACAATTGACTATAGAAAATAAAAGAGCTGAAAATAAAAGAGCTGGCATAGGACCCATCTCTGGCAGCAGCAAAATGATAAATAGGGAGAAAGAAGAAGCTTTTGACCCTAAGATCCCCAAAGGGATTGACCCCAAATATGTAGAGGATGATGATGTCACCAAATGGTTTACAGCCTTTGAGCGGGCTTGTAAAATGAGGAAACTCAACTGAAAGTTTTGGGGCTCTCTTCTCTGGGAGCTATTCTCAGGAAAGTGTAGGGATAGGCTCCTGAAACTGAATGTGGCAGATGCCGAGTCCTATGACCTCATGAAGGATACCCTGATTAAGGGCTTTAGACTCACCACTGAGGAATACAGGATCAGGTTCAGGGAGACTCGAAAAACACATAGTCAGACCTGGGTAGAGTTTGTAGACTTTTCAATGAAAACACTAGGTGGCTGGTTGAAAGGTAACAATGTGCAAGACTATGATGGGCTTTATAATCTTAATATAAAAGAACATCTGTTGAGTAATTGTGTTCCTGAGAAATTACACCAGTGCTTGGTAGACCTAGGTCATCATCATCATCAACAACATTTTATTCGCCTTAAACATGCATAAAAGTGCATAAAATATCATACAAAAGTTGATCATACATTATGCCCACCGTTAAAAACATACAATTTATCACTAGATAAAAGAAACGATAAAAACCCATTAAAATATTACTAGACAAGCCTAACCCCATAAGGCTAATAACAGGTGCTCCTAAAGATAACCATCATGTATACTACCATAAATAATAAAAAACATATATCCCAAAAGTGCAGAGTGTGGAGGGCTATTTTCTTCTTTATACACCCTATAATGACCATCTCTCCAAACTTGGGGGCCGCCAGGTCAAATAACTATATTGTGGATGCCTTTCTCGTTTTTATGGTCGCTTGTAAAAATGATGCCATCACAAGACAAACGTATGGCATTTCCAATTGTTGGAGAACTGAACATGCTGAAGTGTGATTAGTTACACTAAACGTTCGTAATAAAGGGATAATGTACTTTTCCCTCTCTTTCCCATAAAAAACAGAGAAGAACAAGCTATGTGAGATGGTTTGTTTAGAATGTGCATCACATGGGCAGGCTGGAAGGCGAGCTTGACAGTATGCATTAGCCGGGCAACCCAGCATGAGAGGGATGTAATTTAGGCATAGTCTAGTTAACAGGTAGCAATGATGTTTGTTCTCAACAAAAGAGAGATAGGAGGAAGCTACCGGCAGGACGGGCCGGACAGCTAGATATAAAGTTACTGTATATTTTGCAAGGTTCCTTTCCCGTCTGGCATGAGAGCAATTAGCTAGAAAGATATCTTTCAATCTTTTTTTCGGAAAGGTCACATAACAAGTGGGATTTTCATAAAGTTGTGCCAAACCCAAGGAGGCAAAAGTCTGTCTCACATATGTAAGCCATGGAATGGATTCTGCATGATCTAGATTCATTGTATCCCTTATAATGTGTTGGTTAAGGGGCACCTCTTCTCTTTTCCATATTGAAAGCCATAACAGTAGCGGGGCTATTTTAATGCCATCACTAATGTATGGCAGGTCTAGTTCTTTATGAACAATAAAATTTGGACTCGAACCCGGAACAGACAGTAGCCTTTTGGCAAAGTTATCTTCTATACGTTGCAGGGGTTCAACATGTGCCGTGTCCCATATTCCTGCCCCATAAGTCCCTATTGATATGGTTTTCGCTGTATGGATTTTAATCATTTTCTGTATGGGCCTATTTCCAAGGTTTTTCACAGATTTGAAGAGAGCAGCTACACCTTTCGCCATGTTGTTTGCTCTGTTTGTAACCATCTCTTTTCACATGAGTCTATTATCAAACAGGATGCATAAATAGGTGAATTTGTCAACACATTCTATACATCTGCCCTCAATGTGAAACCTCCTTGCCTTTGTCTTGCCACCACCCATCCTCAAGATGAAAGAGTTTGTCTTGTTTACACGCAGGTCTAAATCTGCCATAAAGGCTGAGTAGGTCGACATTGAGATTTGCAGGGCCATCGGGGTTCTGGCCATCAAAACCGCATTGTCTGCATATAGCAGAATCGGAAGAGGAATAGATGCAGCATAGGGGACATCCTTGCAGTTGTCAATCAATGCCTTATTTAGGTTGTTAGTATGTAGCGAGAATAGGAACGGGGCAAGGACGCAACCCTGCCTAACACCCTTCTCGATTTTAAAAGGTTTAGTGCACTCCCCTTGCTTACCATAACACACTACCGCTTCTGCCTCTACATACAATTGCCTTATAAATGAAATTATCCCTGCTTCAACTCCCATGGCCTCCATAGTGGACCACAGCTTACTGTGGGCCATGCAGTCAAATGCTGCAGATAAAACCATGAAGGCCATGCAGAATTGGCCCTTTTTTGCTATGGCATATTTAGAAGCTACTAGTGTAAGATTAAGACTGTGATCAAGAGTCCCCCTACCCTTCCTGAAACCATATTGTACTGCTGTTAGAATGTTATTTTCGGTAAAGAGTCAGAATATCGAGTAGGAAATGTCGACTTGCACTAATATTGAGTGTAAAATATCCAGATACATAAATACCTACTGCAAGAATATCGTGGTCAAGAATATCAAGTTTCAGGTAAGAAATATCGTTTTCTAAAATATCGAAGTCATTAATATCGTTTGCGAAAATATAGTTGTAAAAAATATCGTTTTTTTAGTTAGTGTTATGTATTTTAGTATGTATTTTAAATGTATGTGCTCTATTTTTTGGTCTAAGTATTGCATTTGTTTTTTAATATATGTGTTAAATTTTTAGAAGTTATTTATTTTATTTTAATTAAATTTTGCGTTTTAGTTCCGTAGCGGGTTGTGGGTTTATAGGGAAATAGGGTGGGAAGTAATTTAATTATAATAAATGTATTAATATTTTATATTGTTAATTGTGGGAAGTAATTTATTATTAATTATTTATTAATTGGTTGTAAATTATTATTAATTAATTGGTAATTATGTTAATTGTGTCATTTTTTTAGGAGCGGTTGTGGGTTGATAGGGGAGTAGGGTGGGAAGTAATTTAATTTTAATACATTTATTAATATTTTTAATATAATATTTAATTAATTTTATTTTATAGTGTTAATTGTGTGAATTAATTTATTAATAATTTTTGATATTTTGCTTGTTAATTGTTGTTAATTAATTAATTAATTGTTAATTAATTATGTTAATTGTGTCATGTTTTACGAAATTGGTGGTGGCATTCAAGGGGAATATGGTGGGAGGTAATTTATTTATAATTAATTAATTATTTGTTAATTAATTCTAATTAATTATTTAAAATTCAAATATGCCAATTGTGTAATAATTTTGATGTGTGAGTTGTGGGGTTTATAGTGGTAAATGGTGGGAAATAATTTTTTTTCATTAATTAATAATTTGTTGTTAATTGATATTAATTTATGAATGTAAAATTAGTTATGGAAATTGTGTAAATATTTTTAGGTGTGTGTTTTGGTGTTTATTGGGGTAGAGAGTGGAAAGTAATTTAGTTTAAATTAATCATTACTTGATCATTAATATTAATTTATTAATTGATAAATATTTTTGGTAATTGTTCAGTTTTTATTTTGTTTGGGGATTTAGGTTCAATAGCTGTAACGTTTGGTTTGTACATTAATTGTTACATTTTTAAATGTTTTTTATAATTATTAATATTTATTTAATTAATAATTAATTGTGTTAATTATGGAGGTACACTTTTTTGTTTAATTTAGATGTGTGTTATAAATTGTGTGGTGTTATAGGGTAGGAAAATAAATATTACATTTATGTAATTTTTTATTTTTTGATTAAGATTAATTTCTATTACAAAATATTTATTTGTTTGTAAATTGTTTGTTAAATTAAAAAAATATATATTTTTATGTCAATTTTAGATTTTTGCTACATTAAAATTTGTTTATATGTTTTGTTAATTTTTATATTTTTATATATGTTTTGTTTTTGGGTTTTTTATTATATTTTGTATTGTAGTTGATATTTTGTTTGTTTTTAAATTTGAATTTTATTTTGTTCCGTGGGAATAGTAATTTTTGATCCCTCCGCTATCCAACACTTTCCCTACTGTTGCATTCGCAGGAGTGGGAATAGTAATTTATACCCCTACGCTATCCAACACTTTCCCTACTTATGCACTTGCTGGAGTGGGAATAGTAATTTTTACCCCTCCGCTATACAACACTTTCCCTACTGTTGCACTTGCAGGAGTGGGAATAGTAATTTCCTCCCCTCCGCTATCCAACACTTTCCCTACTGTTGCACTCATTGGAGTGGGAATAGTAAATTAATACCTTCCGCTATCCAACACTTTCCCTACTGTTGCACTCCCTCGAGTGGGAATAGTAATTTTATCCCCTTTGCTATCCAACACTTCCCCTACTGTTGCACTCATTGGAGTGGGAATAGTAAATTATTCTCCTCCACTATCCAACACTTTCCCTACTGTTGCACTCGCTGGAGTGGGTATAGTAATTTTTACCCCTCCGCTATCCAACACTTTCCCTACTATTGCACTTGCTGGAGTGGGAATAGTAATTTTTATCACTCCGCTATCCAACACTTTCCCTACTGTTGCACTCACTGGAGTGGGAATAGTAATTTTTACCACTATGTTATCCAACACTTTCCCTACTGTTGCACTTTGCTGGAGTGGGAATAGTAAATTATTCCCCTCCGCTATCCAACACTTTCCCTACTGTTGCACTCGCTGGAGTGGGAATAGTAAATTATTCTCCTCCGCTATCCAACACTTTCCCTACTGTTGCACTTGCAGGAGTGGGAATAGTAATTTTTTCCCGTCCGCTATCCAACACTTTTCCTACTGTTGCACTCATTGGAGTGGGAATAGTAAATTATTCCCCTCCGCTATCCAACACTTTCCCTACTGTTGCACTCGCTGGAGTGGGAATAGTAAATTATTCCCCTCCGCTATCCAACACTTTCCCTACTGTTGCACTCACTGGAGTGGGAATAGTAATTTTTTACCCTCCGCTATCCAACACTTTCCCTACTGTTGCACTCATTAGAGTGGGAATAGTAAATTATTCCCCTCCGCTATCCAACACTTTCCCTACTGTTGCAATTGCTGGAGTGGGAATAGTAAATTATTCCCCTCCGCTATCCAACACTTTCCCTACTGTTGCAATTGCTGGAGTGGGAATAGTAAATTATTCCCCTCTGCTATCCAACACTTTCCCTACTGTTGCACTCGCTGGAGTGGGAATAGTAATTTTTTACCCTCCGCTATCCAACACTTTCCCTACTGTTGCACTAAATGTAGTGTAAAATGTAGGTTTAAAAAATATTACATATTTTAATATTTTAATTTATATTATATATATATATGTATTTTATGTTACAGGTGTATGTATATATATATTTATCTTTGTTTTTTAATATATTTCTAACATTTTATAATTAATTAAAATTATTATTTATTAATTGTTTTTAAGTAAATATATATATATATATTACATTTTATATATGTATGTTTAATTTATTTTTAAATTACACCTATTACTTATAATTGTTAAAATTTACAAATAAATCTAAAAAAAAATTTAAGTACAATTTATTATTTAATTTATTTTACATTATTTATAATATATATAAAAAAAAGATATTTTGTACTTTGATATTTTTAACAACCATATTTTTTTTCTCGATATTTTTGTACTTACCATTATGAAGATAGGAGGTCGATATTTTTGACAACGATATTTATGTCCCGATATTTCTGTAGATCGATATTAGTGTTGTCGATATTCTGTCAGTGATCCGTTATTTTCCTCCGCCCAGTCTTCTAACCTGTTCAGCAGAAGTCTACCCATCAATTTAGTTGAGCTATCAATTAGTGAGATGGGACAGTAATTTACTGGGTTTGATCCATCCCCCTTTTTATATACCGGGATGATCACTGAGCGCTTCCAGGAATTTAGGGGAACTGTTTTAGCTACTGCATTGAGAACAACGGTCAGAAGGGGAACCCATAGGGATTTAATAGCAAGAAATAGATCCATAGGCACACCATCCGGACCCGCCGCCTTCAATGCAGAGGATTGGGACAACGCAAGCGCACTTTCTCCGAGTTCGAACTTCAGTAGAGGAGAGTCATTTTGAGTTATAGCATGGCTCTCTGAAATATATATTTTCATCCCTTTTTTGGAACATGGCCTGAAAGTGAGATACCCACGTGTCCTCATCAATATGCGAGCCCAGTGACGGGCCTCCTTTCTTTTGCAGGAAAGGAGAATTAACCAATTCCCAAAATAGTTTGGTGTCCCTCGAAGATGAAGCTTGTCGTAATCTCTCCCAAGCTTCTTCTTTCAGCTGTTTCTTTCTTTTTTCCCTTGCTCGTTTATATGCCATACTGCAATCACTAATTACATCTCTATTTCTTGGTTTAATTTTGAGTGCATCTTTCAGCCTAGCTGCGGCTTGGGAGCAATCTTTATCAAGCCATCGAATTATTGGGCCAGAGTTTGTTTTTAGATTTGAACAGGTTAATTGAGTTCTCACATGTTCCAGAATACTTTCAAATGCCGTAAGTATATATTTTTCATTTGCCTTAGGGTCTAGGCACAGGGAGACCTCCTTTCCATTTTTAGTAATAATCTCGGCAATTAGTGAGTTTACATCCACTTTGTCCCATCTAAAGGTGAAACCATTCTTTCTTTGTAGAATTGGATTTCGGATAAGTACTCTGCTCCTTTCCTTTTGCACCTCCCATAAATAGCTAAATTTGATTAATGCATGGTGTAGGAAGCTGGCTCTGTATATATAATACCAAAGTGAGGTATAGTGTACACAGAGTCCAATGGAACCCAAAAGGTAGGCAGAGGTAAAGTAGATAGCACTTCACTCTCTATTTGTGGTAGTGTGGGCGAGCAGTAAGGCTTTATCAGAGGACAGTGTTAAGCATTTGTTGTACACACTCAGTCAGCAAATGAATTCACACAATCAAAGACTGAACTTCAGACCAATTGTTTTTGTACAAAAATATTCTTTTAGTTCTTTTATTTCCTAGAACCAAGCAAGCCTGGCACAGGTAAGTGATAAATACTTTGCAGTAAATATACAGTTGCAATACAGTTTGGATTATAATTGTATATGCACTTTGTTTTGACTTACAGTGTTGTTACTGAGAAATGCAATGCTTTGTAAATACAGTACATATACTTTGAATGGGCTTTTTAGTAAAATGACATGTACATTACTTTCAGATTACTTTTCTTACACAGTGTAGTAGATAAGCCTGGGCGTAGTTCGCGTAGTCGCGCTACGCGAAGCTACGCGGAGACGTCGGAGCGCTACGCGAGCTACGCGTAGCTTCGCGAGCGCGCGTAGCTGCTTGCCGCGCCCGTTCGCGATGCGTTTTTCTTGCTCGGGAACGCGTTGTGGTTGCTCGGGACGCTGTTTGCGTGCTCGGGGGCGCAAACTTACCCATGCGGTCGCCTATGGGCACGGCCATTTTGTTTTTCACTTGTCCCGCCCGTTCGCGATCCCTTATTTCCTGTTCCGGGTCGCGTATAGCGTGCTCGCGCTGCGCATTCCTTGTTCGGGAACGTGTTGTACGTGTTCGCGACGTTTTTTGCGTGCTCGGGGACAAATATCGCGCGAACTTACCCACGCGGTCGCGATGGGCGCGGCCATCTTGTTTTACCACTCTATGCTATGGTTCTGGGCCTGCTTTTCTATCCTCCCTCAATCTTTGCAATCCTTAGTTTTTTACACTGTTTTTCAATTTTTCTTTATTTCTTATCTATCTCACTCTCTGCTTAAGTCTATATTTTGCATTTTTTTATACTTTTTACTGTTTTTTTTACTTTTCGACTGTTTTATATAACTTTCTTCTTTAAGCTCCTACTTCTTCCCCTAACTTTCTTTTTCCCTTCTAACTTTTCTTTTTCACCTCCTCCCACCCCAGAACCATGGCGAAGGGTAGCAGCAGCGGCTCAAAGGGCAAGGCGCGTGCGCCCAATCGCCGCCTGCCTTGCGGCAGACTGCGCCCTGCAGGGGTGCAAGCCCGCCAGCTGTTTAATGAGGCGGAGGTGGCCGCCCTTGTTTTTTTTATTCAGCGCCACCTCCCCTTGACCTTGGCAGCAGGCGGCAGGCCAGGCTCCGGGTACCCGACCCAGGAGCGTCACCGCCGGTGGGCGAAGGTGCGTCGGGCAGTGTTTTGCTGCTCCGAGGTCCGGCGCACCCATAACCAGCTGGCCCACCGGTGGTCAGACATCCTTGACTTTGGTGGAACACTCCAGCAAAATACCAAGTAAGCAGGCACTACAGACTGCATTTACCAGAATGCTAAGGGGCGAACTGTGCTGGGAGGTCAGCAGTGTGCTCCCACCCCTTCCTGTCTAAAAAGGCTCCCTTGAGCCATTGAGCTGACGAGCTAGTGGAGATGCACCTGTGCGCCTGTGAGAGGTACTGAGACCTGTAAGAATTGTGGCAGCCTGCTCAGCAACCCCAGAAGAAAATCGTTTTTGATCTCTACTGATGACGGATAAAATCCAGAAACACATGTGTCTAGAGATGACAGCACTAATCTGCACCAACTTTGGTGGAACACTCCAGCAAAATACCAAGTAAGCAGGCACTACAGACTGCATTTACCAGAATGCTAAGGGGCGAACTGTGCTGGGAGGTCAGCAGTGTGCTCCCACCCCTTCCTGTCTAAAAAGGCTCCCTTGAGCCATTGAGCTGACGAGCTAGTGGAGATGCACCTGTGCGCCTGTGAGAGGTACTGAGACCTGTAAGAATTGTGGCAGCCTGCTCAGCAACCCCAGAAGAAAATCGTTTTTGATCTCTACTGATGACGGATAAAATCCAGAAACACATGTGTCTAGAGATGACAGCACTAATCTGCACCAACTTTGGTGGAACACTCCAGCAAAATACCAAGTAAGCAGGCACTACAGACTGCATTTACCAGAATGCTAAGGGGCGAACTGTGCTGGGAGGTCAGCAGTGTGCTCCCACCCCTTCCTATCCTTGACCGGGAGCAGGACCTGTTGGACCTGCTAGGTGTCGAGGTCGTGGGGCTTGGTGAGTAGCCAATATATATATAGTAGTATAAGTATTGTGATTTGTGTATATATTTTTTACAAATAACAAGAATACTGCTGCTTACATTGCAGGTAAATTCCGTTTCAAAATCCTTTGTGATTGTAGGACACAGGTGCTGGGCGGTACTCTTACTTTTTTGCAACTTTGCGCTCGCTTGTCATTATGTAAGAGTTTACTTTAGAGTACTTCAGTTAGGTAATGTGTTGGGATCTGAGGAACGCTGTCTCAGGCTCGTGAGGAGCTTGTGTCGCTGGGGGATTCTATTCTGGAATGTGGAGTTCTAAGGCAGGCAGTTGCTGCCGGGACCCGGAGGACGTCAGATGGATTAAACTAGACACCTACCTTATTCCCGTGTAGTGTCTTCATTTCAGTGGCGACGAGGATGCAGAAATTCCTCAAGGACATAGGTGTTAGTCACATTCTTACTTCTCTTTATCACCCCCGCAGCAATGGCCTGGTTGAGCGCTTCAACCGCGTAATCAAGGAACATCTGCAATTGGCTTTGGTGAATGGGTTGCATTGGCGGCAAACGGTCAGCAACATGCTTTGGGCTGTGAGGACCACTCCCCATGTTAGTACCGGCATTGCCCCGTTTACCTTACTTAGGGGAAGGGTTGCTGGTTCTAAATTAAACAAGGAATCGATGTCCAGGAGGGAGGTGGACACTAAGAAATTGTCTGTTGTAACTGACTTCAGGGCTGCTGTTCAGGCTAAGTACGACACCAGGCCTGGAGTTCGTTATCTTTTGTCTGTTAAGGTGGGGTATTGGGTGAGGGTCAAGAGACCGGGTTTTCTTCGCAAGGGGGAGTCTCGGTTCTCCGCTCCCAAAAGAGTGTCAGCTCAGTTGTAAGAAATCACGTGGTGGTGTTGGAGAGTGGGAAAGTTTGGAACAAGTCTGCTATTTCCATTGTGCCTGAGTCAATGCTGGTCTATGTCAACAAGAGACTTGGTGTTGTTTCTTCCCCAACATTGGTGCCCACCAATACCCACGGGAGGGAACCTGTGCATTCCGATCATGTTTCTTCCAGAGCTGTTTCCACCAGATTGAAATTTGTTCCTGCAAGATTTCAAGATTACAAAATGTAGTGATGTTGTTCTTCTGTATACCCTGTTTCCTGTTATCTTCTTCTTATTGTTTTTTTATCTTTGTCAAACCTTACTTTTCTGTTTTCATTGTGAAGGAAGGGGGTGTGTTGGGATCTGAGGAACGCTGTCTCAGGCTCGTGAGGAGCTTGTGTCGCTGGGGGATTCTATTCTGGAATGTGGAGTTCTAAGGCAGGCAGTTGCTGCCGGGACCCGGAGGACGTCAGATGGATTAAACTAGACACCTACCTTATTCCCGAGTAGTGTCTTCATTTCATAATGCTATTGCTAGAGAGACTGTAGTCCTTCCTTTGTCCTCCTGTCAAATAGTGGTGGATGCATTTGATACTAGGTTTAGTTACTATTAGTTGATAATTTTTGAGCGGTCTGCGTGACGCATCCTCTGTCACTGAGTGCTGCTTACCCCAGTCCTTAGAACCTTTTGTAGTTTGTTTAGTGAGTGGTACTGGTAAGCTTAGCTTAGCAGTGTCAGTCAGCTGCAGAACATCAGACGCAACCAACCAACAATTTGGTGTATGCATTATTCACTTTATGCATGTGTCCTCCTTCTCATCTATGCATTTTTGATGTCAATAAAAAATGGAAATGCAGGCTTAATGAACAATTGGCCCGCCTGGAATAGGTGGGCTAGGTCAGGTGGTACTTAGGCTTAGTTAGTGTTCTGGATTTTATTTGAATCAATCAGAATGGAACACTGAATTAGTGTTCCCAAATAAGTAGACTGTCCGTGAATCCCGCAAGGCAGTAGTCGATCGGATTAGATAGGTCAATTTTATTGCAATTTTTGTTTCCTAAAAGGTTTTTTGAGCGTTTTTTTAGATAATTTATTTGTTTCACAGCAATCATTAATGTTTGTGTCTTTCTTTTTCTTTATTATATCTTACATGATCACTGATGTGCAGCACCCAGGGGCAAGAAGACGGGTTCAGATTCGGCGGGACAACCACCAGAGGACCGCTCCTCTACCGAGGGCCCTGCTGCTGGTCCCAGTAAGTCCTCCAGTGGTTAATATTAACAATTATATTGCCCTAACTTTTACTGCACCTTATTTTTTCAGAACTATTAATTCTGGCTCCACTCCCTAATTCTATTTTTTACAAAAGATTCTTTGATCTTGACTTGACTATCTGTTTCTAAATTCTGGTTATTCCTGCATCTAAGTTCTAACTGCCTCTGCTATGAATGTCTGTACTCTGTACTACTAATATTAGTCTGTCGCTAAGCTTGCCCAGTTTGCATTGCCACTCTTTATTGTACGGTTTTGTATAAAACTCAGATTGACCAATACTAATAGCTCTAGCCACTGAGTCCAGTCCTTTCGGTTGTCCTCTTCTAGGCTTCTTAATCTTGAGGCTTTGACAATTACCACAAACAAAATGCCCAACCAGATATTAGACTATTTTTGATAGGATATAGTACATACTACTTGGATTATGCACAGCCCCATGCAGAACTATGCACAATGAAATAGGATGTTGGTGATGCGAGTTTGGAACTTGGACGTTCCTCACACCTCAGTCAGAAGTGAACCCACAATCCCCTGAACGACTAGCTATAGTGTCTCATTAGGTCCCCGAACCCCCACCCGAAGATACCCAATGATTATGTTTACACAACCCAGAACATAACACCCTTTCGCTCACTCACTCGTGTAAGTCCACCACCACCACACAAAATACCACAGAGTCTATGTGTAAGTTCAAAAGGTTTATTTTTCAACTAACAAGCTCTGTATGTATGTTCTATAAAATTCAGTGTACTCCAGCCAGCTCCAACAGCAAAATGCATAAGATTAAAACAATAAACAGTGTTGCACTTGCAACAAGTGCATGATCATTGATGATATATAAGACAAAAGATCTGTGCGAATTCTGAGCGACTCCTCACCGTAGAACGTAGAATTACTGGTTACATGCATCATTCATAAGCTCTGCAAATCTCTGGTTCGTAGAAGGGAATCCTCTGCCTGAGAAAAATGGTGCGTGTTATTATAGTATAATGCAAGCATTTCTCAGTCCTGCCCAAAAAGTGTAACATGTTACCTATGGCTAAGCAATACGGACTAACCGAACTCCATAACAAAGTGGCTTGTTTTTCGACCTCTTGTACGCAACGCTCAGACAGTAGCTGTATGTGCTCATGTGGGCTCAAAAAGGCATCTTACTGTTACTGCGCAACAAGCTGCGAGGTAACATGCGCAAAAGACATGAAGCGGAAAATGGTTGCATGGCTCAGGCTAACTTTGCAAAGAGTAGAGTATAGTATAATAATTACCCTAGGGACCATAACACTACTAGTGTCTACTGACTGTACTCTAGTACCCGATTTGGACTATTGAATGTGATTTATAATAATATGTATGTATTAACTTTTTTTTCAATCTTGCTAATGAAAAAGAATAAATAGGGGGAGGTGTACAGGCATCTAAAAATGTGTCATGTTTTTATCTAGGCGGACTAGCAACCACCAGTGGCGGCGGGGCCACCGGCGATTCGAGCCTTCCGGAGGGGGCAGGAGAAGATGCGGCACCTGCAGGAGCTACAGGGGGGAGCCAGCAGCGGTGGCGGGCGGTGGTAAGTTATATTCATGACTTATTGACATTGCACTAGCTGGAAGGGTGTGTGGACTTCACTCACTGTACTGTTGTTGAGACTTATTATTAGGTATGAAGTTGTAGTGAACATTATACAACGGTTGAAGAAGAGAAGACACCCTTTACTTAGCATTAGCAATGCAGTAGCAATAGCATTACCAGCGTGACTTGATTAACCAATGGCCTCTTCTATCTGACTCCAACTCAGCTGTGAAAGTTTTATGGAGGAGACTAAAAGTCAGATCAGATGACCTTGATGGATGTGTTGAATAAAAAGGGAAAGAAGGGTGGAAGGAGGAAGGACGGGCCAGATTTAATATGATTGATGACTGGCAGAGAAGGATACGTTGGAAGCATGGATATAGGTGGCTGATAGGAATCACATGCATGTGTTGTTGAAGGATGGGTGGAAGGTGAAAGAAGAATGGATGCCTGCCTGGGTGGGCGACACAGTATGGGTGGATACTGTGGATAGCAAGAATCATCAGCGGTGTTTGGGTGAAACTCTAAGCCAAGGCAAGCAACGGAGTGAGTGGACGCATGGGTTGTTGTTGGCGAAACAAAGTAAGGTTTGTGGAGAGATTAAGAAGAATGATTGACATTTACTTAGAATGGATGGATGCCTGTATGTATTCATCATAGACAGCATAGGTGGAGACTGTCACGGGATGCACAGTTTTAGTTTTAAGGGAATGTAAAAGAAACCGCGCCACAGTAGCAAAGCCGATGTGGGTAGGGGCAGGGTGGGGGGTAGCAGTAAACAATGTATTACACGGCCAAATACAGGTAAGTTTACTGTAAACATAAAAATAAATAAAGCTAATTTCATTGTGCGCACTGCACCGCCAAAAGCGATGCAGTGGGCGCAACAAAATTACTTTTATTTCTTTATATGTTTACTTACCTGTAATTGGCCGTAATCCATAGTTTACTACCCCCACCCTGCCCCTCCCTACGTCACCGCCCGGCAGCACTCCCCGAGTCCCACCACCGACCGCTACTGACCTTATGGCGTCGTCCCATAAAAGCAATGATCATTGGATCAGATATATAATCTGCCTTTTTGTAGTAGCCAGGGCACTGTTAAAGTGAAATTGACCAATTGCCCTGCTTCATGTAACAGAGAGAGTATGGCCAGTGCCACCCGTAATAGAAAAATAAATACGAGCTTCCCCACCTGCATACAGTAGTAAATCAAACTAACATGAGTCTGCGTCATGATGACTCGTATGTTTGTCTTGGGTGCAAGCATAGATGACCGAGCTGGCATGCCGGCTACAACCAGGTTATGTCATTTTGCTAAACTAGTAGAGATAAGAAGAAGACTGGTGTACTGGAGTCCATAGTGCTAGTATAATGCCTGAAACTCCCACAAATGTTACAGGCCGAGGAAGTGGGAGGATAGATAGATTATTATACCAGGAATGTTATGTACTGTGCTTCTTGCTAGTGCTACTGTGCCATTATGTTTATGTGTTGAATTAATTTTGTGTTACTGTTTTGCTAAGAGTACTGGTTACAACAATATTCTTTTTCTTTCTTGATATAGATACTCCTTCCCAAGGCAAACCATCCCGGAAGGAGTTGGCAGCCAGGGCCCGGCACCGGAAACTGGAGGCCATCTGTGCCGAGTACCGGCGGCTGGTGGCTCAGGCGGAGGAGGAGGAGGCGGCAGCAGCAGCAGCCTCGTCCGATGCCCCGGGCCCCAGCCAGGCCAGACCTCCAGTGGTACGGCGCCGCAGTCTGGCAGCCGCCCGCCGCAAATCGATTGCAACCAGCACTGCTGTCCCCCACCCTGGATGCCACTGCAGGGCATTTCGACGAAAGATTCTCCTCCGGGTGGCACGGCTAGAGGAGCAACTCGAGGAGCGGGTTAAAATTCTGGTCGACAAACACCTTAAAGCCCGCCGAATATAATAGGACCCGTTGCATTGCCCCTTTTTTATTCCTTTTGTTGGTGGGTGGGAATTGGGCGTTGGGGTTTGGACATTCTTTGGACTTTTTTTCGTTTTGGACATTGGTTGGGGTTAGGGAGAGGGGTGGGTCAGGTGTGGGATAGTTTATTTTTGTTAGGGTAATAAATTATATTTATACTTCAACATACAATGTTAATGTTTTGTGGGGGGTTACTGTTTTACAAATTAACGTCACATGGTTTCTTTCATTGCTGCTGCAGGGCCGCAGCCAGTGTTTGATTTAAATAATCTGCTGATGATGTAACACAAACAGATAGATGTGGTACCCCTCACTGAGTGATTTGTCCTACTAGTACTGTCAGTCTCTCCTCCTAGTCCATTATACCTCCCACCAAACTTATCTTACCTGTGATTGATGATGATTACGTTCGGCACAGCGATGGCTGCATGGTTTCCCAAGAGAATGGAGAAGATGCCATGGTTGTGGTGGTAGTAGTAGAGTAGACACTGCCAGCAGCATTTGCTAAAAAAATAAAAAAGAGACAGTCACTTGCCTGAAAGCGACTGTGGGAGGAGTAGTAGAACAAAGTCAAATACAGTACAGAAGAAGACTGCCAAACAAACAATATTGCATTTGCAACTGCTAAAGTCAAATAAAACATAATGTTGGCGGGGACAGCCTAGTACAAGAAGTTACAAACTGTAGTTGTGTTGAGTGAGTCACTTAACTTAACACAATCGTAATTCGTAACCTTTACTGCTGTGTGGTAGGAGTTTGATGATGAATCCAATCAATGCTGGCAATTAATTATGATGTACTATTAGCCGGTGACGGCATGCACATAGACTGAGCATGGGTGGGCAAGCAGAAGAAGCTCCTCGCCCTGCCTTGAAATTTAATTAGTGTTGCTTTTACCACATCTGCCCCAGCAAGCGTGTGATCAATTGGTGTACATTTTAGGTAGTCACATCACACCTCAATATAAATCACAGCCCGGGGGAAGAGGGTTAGGGTTTGATGAATGGATGGGAAGGGGAGTTTGGGGAAAGGTTTGAGAAAGAAAAACAGTACGCATGGACAACAAAAGCAAAGCGCAATCTTGGCAGACGACCATGATCTTATCCAAAAAATCTATAAAGGGAGAAAAAGGCAATGCATGCATGATGAAGATAACTTGATGGTTAATGAGTAGTACTTACTAACTCCTACTAGGCAAGACAGTACAGGGCAGCAGTATATTCTATGCAATTTGCCTTGCCTGTAATATATGCCCTCAGACAGAGACCCAAATTCCATGTTGTACTGGGCTTACTTTTAAAGATAGCAAAGAAAAGTAAAAAATAGTTGTAGGGATCAATTAGCAAACAAACAACAACACACAACACACAGTCGTAATGATTGAAGAGAAAAAAGGATTCCAATTAATTAAAAGATGAATGATACTAAAGTTACTGTATTATCCTGGTCAAATTGTGGAGTTGAATCTCGTCCTTCCTCTTGGTCCTATCTTCCATGGACGCTCCGCACATCAATCTTGGTTGCCTTCCTGATGCGGATTGGTAAGGTAAATGTGAGTTGAGTCTCCCAGTATAGCACAGGGTAAAGGCCGGCCTGTAACGTCTAGATGGAAAAACAAAAGGGGTATTGAAAAATCAATGAATATAAAAAAGCATCAATTACGGTGGAGTCCAAGAAGAGAAGAGAGAACACTTTCAGACTGAGGCGGCTTGGATATATCATGTATATTCCGTTTACAGCATTAAGCTACAACAACAACAGGACAGAACAGGCCCACCACAGCACCAGCCTGTGACCCAACCTCCATTTACCTTAATTTTTGACAGAGCCAGACAAAAGGCATATATACAGCAACTTAGCATTTTCAAAATTAAGTGACAAAATCATTGCGCCGCTGTCAGTCATAACTACACTGACTCGACTCCACCACTACATGGACATGTAGGTCTGCTGTGTTTACTTTCTTGTTGAATTGTTGTGTTTATGTTTACCTTATGCCACTTCATGAAACGCAGTTATTCCTTGAATCATCTCCGATCCAACTGACTGACTGCGTGCAAAGATAGTATGGTCATCATCATGTTGTGGTACGTGTTGTCCAACTCCAACTCAGTCTGTAGTGACTCCGATTAAGTCCATATTCCATATTAAAAAATTGCAACAGATATTGGCCGGCACCTGCAGTAGTAGGAGTACAATTTGGTTATTAAACAACAAGAAGGGAAACATTGACTGTCACTGACTTGACTTACTTTGTAGATTAACTAGTAGAGTAGAGTTCGACTTCATGCACAACATCAACAACAAACAACAGCAATCGCTCAGACTCTGCAAGCATCCAATGCATTCCATCATTACCTGTCTTGCTCTTCTCTTTGGCTGTCAGATCATCAGATGCCTAGTTCTGACAGTTGTTATTTTTTTTTTACGGGGCAGTGGCCTCATCATTACTCCAGTCCACATTCATTTTGAGTGTTAGTCGCTGTTTTGGTTTTCGTCTTATTCTTCTGTGGCACTTTGTCACAGTTTAAGTTGCTTCCCATGGTCAGCACTGTGATGATGGGCCGCGGCCTGGGTAGCGCTCATTGATGGTCATTTGAGTTTGCACAAATGTCAGCAAGTTTCTTCGAAGAGTCTCTTGTCTTTCTCTGCCAAGTACCTTCTGTCCTGACAGTGAGGACCTTTGGATGCCTGCTGAGGCTGTAGCCTTTGGACACTGATGAGTTTCGGCTCCAAAACAAAACGGAGGATAGCTATAGTCACGTTTCACTTCTTATGGAGGCGGGACTGGTAAAGGCAACATTTCTTGTACTAATGTCTGGCTTGATGGAAATGTACTTGTGCGAGACAGGAAGATGAAGCAGGACTTTGAAGAGTGGACAGTTAAATGCACAGACATCCAACTCCAATAGGGAAATAAAAAGAGAAGACGGTGGTGATGGATTTGTTGTGATTTGAACCAGAAAGACAGATACACAGACACATAAAGGAAGGAAGAAAGTAACAATTTGAAAGCCTAGTTGTCAGGGAAGAGGAGCTCGTCCTCAAACTCTGGTGGTTCGCACAGAAGTAGGTCCTGTAACGCACTATTTACGTCATCCAAGTTGCTCTCCTCTTCCTGCTGTGATTCACGTATTTTGTAATCCGGTGGTATAAAGTGCTGATTCATTTTGATCATGGTTAACCTCTCCACGCTTTGGGCCGAGAGACTGGTCCTTTTCGAAGTTACAATGGCACCAGCAGCACTGAAAACACGCTCAGAAGAGACACTTGCGACAGGGGAAGCCAGATACTTTATCGCCAGCCTGCTGAGCACTGTCCATTGGCTTCTTTTCCCATACCAATACACCAATGGGTTTCGATCCATGAAGACCTCTGTTGGGTCATCCAGATAGGCCTGGACCATCCGCTCAATGTTCAGGGGTGCTCCGATGTGCTCGGCCTGTTTTGCCTTTGCATCAGCACTGGACTTACCATACCCCTGCTGTAGAAACCAATCAGTTGCACATTGTGCGGTGGATGATCCTGTTCTTGATGTTATTGTTGGTGTAGGTGACTGCTGGGAGGCAAATGCACTGCCCTCAGGCTCCGAAGTAGAACTTGACTCTGGATGCCCTGTAGTACTGGTTATGGTGGCCTGGGGTGGGGGGCCTGTAATTAACAGCCGTTCTCTTTCGAAAATAGTGGCTTCCTTAGCTATCAAAGTTTTGTAGTTGGCAACATCCACTTCCGAAAAAGGAATTACTGCCTTGCTGTTCAGAAATACTTTGTACCGTGGATCCAAAATTGTGGCACTAATGTAATGTGGTTGTGACAAAATTTTATTTTTAATCCTTGTATTTTCCGATAAACGAGCGGCTAAGGTCTCCGCCAAATGATATGCGTCTTGTTTGTCATCCACACCTGCGTACGTTTCAGACACATCCTTCAGCTGTTGCTCTAGCATGTGCAACAATGGGATAGCTTGGCCCATAGTACAGTCCTCCCTGCTGACTTCACGTGTGAAGATCTCAAAAGGAAGTAGCATCTCAGTCAGGCATTTAATGAGGTCCCATTGAGCCATCTCAACGGTCATGCCTTTCACAGTAGGTTCCCCTAATCTTTGCATGACATAAGCATTGAGTGGTATGTACAGTTCAAACAGACGATCAAGCATGTAATAAGTTGAGTTCCAACGTGTTGGCACCTCCTGGATGAGCGCTTTGACTGGCATTTTATGCTCACGTTGAATGACCCTCAGCTGCTTCCGGGCTTTAAAAGAATGGTTGAAATGTGTGCATATTCTTCTGCAGGTGACCAGTAAGTTGCTGACTTTGGATTCATTTTTCAAAAAGTCTTGAACAACAATGTTAATGCAGTGTGCCAAACACGGGACCCTGAAATAGCCACCATTGCGCATGGCCAAAACTACATTACTGCCGTTGTCCGTGGCAACAAAACCAATCGTAAGCCCTCTTGGGCGCAGCCACTCAAAGACCTTGGTGTTAAACTCTTCCAAAATGTTTGCAGCAGTATGAGATTTCTCCATGGCAAACATGGCTACAGTTGCATGTTTGCGAGTGGCATGAAAAATCTCTGCAGTATCAACACCAGCAGATACCTGTTCTCTAACCCCCGCAAAACTGATCCAGTGTGCAGTGATGCACATGTAATCTGTGGCTTGGCAACTGGTCCACATGTCTGTAGTCAGGTGGATACTGTGAACAGCACTCTGCTTCAAGGCCTTTCCTAGCAATTCCAGCACGTCGTGATGTAGTGCTGGAACTGCAACTCTGGCAAAATAGTAGCGGCTGGGAACATGCCATTTTGGGCAGATGGTTGACACAAATTCCACAAAACCCAACCCTTCAACAAAAGAAAAAGGGAGAAGGTCCAGTGCTAACATTTTAGCCAGCTTCGCATTGTACAAACGTGCTATTGGGTGGTTGCGTTCGTACTGCCCCTCACCCCCAAACATGCTGATAATGGTAGGCTGCATGGTTTTCCTTTCTCTTAGGCTCAACGCACTTTTTGGTAGTGCGGACCTGGTACTTCTTGGTGTCTCCGGCTGACTCTTACTCTTGTGCCACTGAGATGTTGCTGAAGATGTGTGCAACGTTAAGACTGCACTGCTGGGGTCAGGGACACCTTGTGTACCACTACCAGAGAGAATGTCTCCCTGTCCTTCCTCTTCCACCGTGATCGGATCTTCTTCTTCTACTCCTTTATCCCCACCAACACCAATGGTTGCAGTTTTTTTTATGGCGCGAAGGTGGTCCTCCCAGCTGATCAAGTGGTGTTTTTTCAGATGGGTCATTTGGCCTCCGGTACCATAGTTTGTACCAAGCTTACCACGACTAACAGAGGTATTACAAATGGAGCATATAGCAATGTTCTCCTCCTTTTCGCTAACCGTAAAGAAGTCCCAAACTGGGGAGCTTAACTTTGGCCTCCTGCTGGAGGTGCCACTTCCAATGCCGGATGATCTGTAGGGTGTGTGTTGAATTTGACTCTGTGCTGCTGTACCACTACCTACTCCTACAGAGGTGGTGGTTGTGCTGGATGTAGGTCGCTGCCGGGCCTTTGCTAATGCAAATATGGAAGCTGTAGGTCGTGTTGGTGTTACCTGTGGAGGTATGCGTGCTACATCCCTCGCAGCGATTTTGGATAGAGTAAGAATGTTGGTCTCCATCTCCTCGGGGCCGGGAGTGATGTTCGTGATGACTGGCTCGTCGTCATCATCATCATCATCTTGCTGTTCTACATCGACCTCCATAAGTGTAAGGCTTTCCGGAACCTTCCTTTTCCCTAGCTTGGTCTTGGAACGTGGCTCCCTCTCAGACTCAGTTTGTGGCTTCCAAGTGGCATCTAGATCATCAGAAGGGGGCTTGGCGAAGAACTTGATGGACTACCCCTCCTTTTCCTTGCTGGGGATTTGGAAGACAATGGATCTTCTGAATGAGTGGCTTCTTCTTCTACCTCTGCATGAGGCTCAATTTCCTGAACTGCCCCTACTTCAGGAGGAACAACAACTACTATTGCGGGCGGTGGTTGCGGCTGTTGTTGTTGACCACTTATCTGCTGTGTTTCCTCCTGCGTTGATTGGGTACTACTTTGAGATAGCGATAAGTTTATCTCCGGCTCAGCATCACTGCTTTCCACCATTAGGCTGGCTACCTCTTCCCCACTCATGTGCTTGGGCCTGGGTTGGTGGGTTGGGTCCACTGATGCGGAGGTGCTGCCCCCAGCTTGCCCCCGGACACCGCTGCTGCAGGCGCAATTTTTTTTTCCCAAAAAAGGTATTGGCCGGCACACCAGACTTCAGTGTCACTTGCTTCTTCTGTTCCTTCTTCTTCTCAATAGCAACTTTCTTGGTACTGGAGGACCTGGTACCTGCTTTCTTTGGGCCCATCTTCTTCAGATGTCAGCAGCACTCAGTTGCAGAGATGTCTGGTCAGGTCACACGTCACGTTGTGTTGTGTGTACAGCAGCAGGATGTCTGTCTGGAAGTGCAACAGGCAATGATGAGAGACACACCTCCTCCTCAGTCTTTGTGCACCTAAAAGCAAAAAAGCCAGAACATCAGTCAAACATAGCACAAATCAAACAAATAGAATATAGAACTTAGTGTGTGGTGGCCTCAATTATTAAATTTCAGAAACTCTGTGAACAACAACACACAGTGTAGCCATTTATGAGACGTTGACAACAAGGCCAGGGCTTTCCTGGCTACTGTGTAGTGCTAGTGTACACTCTGGAAGAATAAGAATAGTAAAGAACAAAAACTAAAATGTACTGGAGCATGTTTGGCCTAAATTTGTGCATCACGTGGGATGTATTATATAGCAGCATCAGGGAGCTGCAGCTGGCAATGGGGATGGATTTGGAAGCAGTAAGACAAGAGGAACAATGGAAAGACACGCAGGCCTATGTGGCAAAAACAGCACACTAATAACTACCACAACAAAATGGCCCCCAGAAACATGGTGACTCACAGGCACAAGGCACGGCAAACAATGAACTCAAGCAGGCCTATATATGGGCAGACAAAGGATGCCTTATAAAACACACACAGCTTTAATGCAAAAACTAAAATCCACATGGCTAAAAACACTTTGGAAAGTTAGACAACCACTACAACAACACAATTATAATTACACAGTACACACGCAAAAAAGGCATTTATTTAACACACCCAAAAAGTGAAATAGTCAGACCCTCCAAAAAAAACCACATTTCGCAATTCAATTGAATCAATTCAATGCCATCCATGGCCTAAATGATGTCAAAATTCCACAGACTACACAGAAACAGTTTTATGCACCCATGGTGACTACCTCTGGGCCTACTGGCATACTGGGCCGCAAGCTTGGAGGCCTATGGCAAAAGCACAGTGGCTGGTTTAACAAAATGGCCGCCGCCCACATGGCCAGGCCACCAAAAATAACAAAAAAGTGAAGACAAAGGACAGGACCAGGCAGTTGGAGACTCTGGGCAACTTGCTACCTCTTGGAAAAAATTGTAAAACAAAAAAAAATGACTCCTTGCTCACCAAACTACATCTAAATGACAACCTGAGGAGTTTTTTGTGCAAAATGAACTAAATCAACATTTTCGAGAAGGTTTAATGATGCTCGAGAGATATTGTTCGCCAGATTGTAAATTCTGCGTGTTCGGCATCGCGATCGTCACAAAATGTCGTTATCGCGCGCGCGAAAACGTACATTGAGCGCGCGAAGAAGATAAAAAGTGTAAGTC
The DNA here is from genome assembly GCA_963921515.1 of Calotriton arnoldi. Taxonomy (NCBI): domain Eukaryota; kingdom Metazoa; phylum Chordata; class Amphibia; order Caudata; family Salamandridae; genus Calotriton; species Calotriton arnoldi. Next base: position 297,770 of record CAWUFW010013218.1, read on the forward strand.
CGCGTTGTCGCGCAGTGCGGACTTGCCCAAAGTCCGCGAGCTGAACGCCCAGGGTTACCTACTGGCTGAAAAGGCCTATTTATTTAACAAACACCCAAAAAAATAAAATACGCCCCAAAAGCCACATTTTGCAAATCAATCCAATGCCATCCATGGCCTAAATTATGTTACAATTCAACAGACAACACAGAAACAGTTTTTATGCACCCATGAGGATGACTACCTCCGGGCCTACTGGCACACTAGGCCGCAAGCTTGGAGGCCTATGGCAAAAGCACAGTGGCTGTTCACACAAAATGGCCGCCAACACATGGCCAGGCCACCCAGAACAACAAGAAAAGGAACACAAGACAGACAATGCAGGCCTATGGCAAAAGCACAATGCCTGGCTTTACAAAATGGCCGCCACCCACATGGCCAGGCCACCCAAAATAACAAAAAAGTGAAGACAAAGGACAGGACCAGGCAGTTGGAGACTCTGGGCAACTTGCTACCTCTTGGAAAAAATTGTAAAACAAAATAAAAATGACTCCTTGATCACCAAACTACATCTAAATGACAACCTGAGGAGTTTTTTGTGCAAAATGAACTAAATCAACATTTTCGAGAAGGTTTAATGATGCTCGAGAGATATTGTTCGCCAGATTGTAAATTCTGCGTGTTCGGCATCGCGATCGTCACAAATTGTCGTTATCGCGCGCGCGAAAACGTACATTGAGCGCGCGAAGAAGATAAAAAGTGTAAGTCCGCGTTGTCGCGCAGTGCGGACTTGCCCAAAGTCCGCGAGCTGAACGCCCAGGGTTACCTACTGGCTGAAAAGGCCTATTTATTTAACAAACACCCAAAAATATAAAATACCACCCCAAAACCCACATTTTGCAAATCAATCCAATGCCATCCATGGATGCCCGGCCTACATGATGTTTAAACTTTAAATTCAACAGACACCACAGAAACATGCACCCATGGGTACCTCTGGCTCTAGTCCGGGCCTACTGGCTGAAATTCCAATCAAAGAAAAACAACTAGGCCCCTGCCGAAACTACAGGCCACAACAATACATTTTAAAAACTATGGAAATCCCACAAAAAAATGTAGGTACAAACAAGCCCCAATCAAACAAACAAGTACACCAATTCTCCAACTTACTTGTAAAATCTCAAATCCAAGAGTCCTCAAATCCAATCCAATGATATGATGCAGCAGACAGACACAAAAAGTGATCCTTCCAGCTCCAAATCCAAATGAAAGTGAACAGCACATGGACAAAGCACTGGGAGGAGCCTGCTGGACAGGAACAGGAAGTTTGAGAATCAGGGGCACTTCCTTCCTCTTGGAAAAAAAGAAAAAGGACTCCTTGCTCACCAAACTACATCTCTAAATGACAACCTGAGGAGTTTTTTGTGCAAAATGAACTAATTCATCATTTTCGAGAAGGTTTTATGATGCTCGAGATATATTCTTCGCCAGATTGTAGTTTCTTCGTGTTCGGGATCGCGATCTTACCAACACTGCCGCCGGAAGTCAGATCGCGCGTCCGAATGACGTGTTCGCGTTCGCACACTCTCGCGGGATCGTGCGGCCGGATTCCAAATCTCGTGGCGCCCGCGAACGGATAGGAAGTCGCGTCGGCGAACGCAGAATCACGGTAGGTCGTTACCGCGCGCGCGAGAACGTATATTGAGCGCGCGAAGAAGAAAAACAGCTACGCTACGCCGCAAATTGCGTAGTGCACGGTAACTTCGCGTTCTACGCGAATCGCGAAGTTACAGAAACTTCGCAAATTCCGCGAGCGTAGCGTAGTTCACCGCCCAGGGTTAGTAGTAGACCTGGATACTACACTGGGACATTTCCTGTAAACAGGTAAGTAAAACCGTTTTTGTTAGTTAGTACAATTTTAAAGAATTTCTTTAGGTTTTCCAACTCCACACTTAGAAACTTTTCATAGAAAAACAGTCAATGTTATCCTATGGAGGAAAATAGTGTTATCGGTTTAAAGGTAAGTACTTTGTTGTGGGAGTTGGTGTTCTAGGGTTAGACTCAGGGGTCCCCCAGGGTCAAGGATGCACTCTTGTTACACCCTCAGCGGCACTAGGGCGGCCGGGTGCAGAGTGCTTAGGCCCAATGTTATCCAATGGGGATAGGGGGCCTCCGGTTGGTGGCTGCTGACGAGCAGGCCACTGGGTTGTGGGAGCAAAGCTCCTGGACTTAAGCTCAGGGCAAATGGGGGTGGGTTAGGCACCGTTGTTTGGGCCACCCAAGGCCGTGGGGCTTACCAGCTCCTGCTCGCGGTTGGGGGGGACCTTCCGGTTTGAGGCTGCAGGCGTCGGCTGGAGGCTTGAGGCAGGTCAGGGATCGTCGGATCTTGGGTCAGGATCGCCGGGGGGACCTTCTCTTGGTGTTGGGCCACTTGAACTCGGGCCATGGGCGTTGAGTGCAGAGTGGTGCAGACCCGCGGATCCTTGCGGAACTGGAGTCTGTTGTTTGAACAAATCCGGTGTTCACAGGACACAGAGGGGCCGATTCCGATTCGGGCCGGAAAAAATACCGACCGACTCGGTACAGGAATTTAGTCCGAGCGACTAGGACCGGCGCCGTACAACCCGGGTAGTACGATGAAATGCATGTGAAATCCGACCGACTCGGACGGAATACAAAACGACCGACCGAGCCGGACGTAAACAAGCCATCCGGCCGGGAAATCACGCGAAACGAACCGACCGACACGCACCCGGATTGAACCCGAACGAAACGTACCCGCGAACTCCGACCCGCGTAGTACGATGCTGTGCGTGCAAAACACGACCGAATCGCCCAGAGCACAAGCCGTACGACCGACACGTATACAAAACCCAGCCGAAGCAACCCAATACTTCGCGACCGACTCGTACGCCGCATATGAAACCTAGCTGACACACAGCGGGAACGAGTCGGACAAGATCACACCAGACAACTGCAGCGTCCTACTCGGACACAAGAACGACTCCTACATGCACCAAAAACACTAAGGAAAAAAGTTTTTAAAAAAGGGCCAAACAAGCAACCACAAAGCCAATAAATACAGGGAGGAAAAAAAAAATGGAACAAGGACACACCTCCAACTCCACCTACATAAAGGCCACAAATCCCTACCATGATCCTTTGCAAATTCCACTGACCTGCCAGCACAGAACACCATCACACAGCAACCACAGACACACTCACAGCCCATACATCACACAAGCCACACACCATTACCACACCTACAAATAGCACCCTCACACACACCCAGCTAAACCTACACTCACACCCCCCCACTTGCACACACACATCAATCACCACCACCACCCATCACCATGCCCCCAAAGAAGAATCATAAGTTCACAGACAGTGAATTGGAAGTCATGGTAGATGAGATCCTCAGGGTAGAGCCACAGTTGTTTGGTACATTGGTACAACAGACCCCCATGTCGCAGAAAACCAAGATGTGGGTGAGGATTGTCGACAGGGTGAACGCACAATCACCATGTTTGCGCACAAAGGAAGACATCCAGAACATGTGGTATGATGTGCGCAGGAGGGTCCGGGACCAACTCAAAAAGGACTACCTCCTCAGCCAGCACACCGGCAGTGGCCCTCCTGCAAAACCAGTATACCTCAGGCCCTGGGAGGAGAAGGTGCGGGCCATCCTACCACCAGTGAGCGTATACGGACTAACAGACATCCCAGAGCCTGGTGAGTACACAACTAATATACACAATATGGTGTGACAACACACACACATCACAGTCAAGGGGATAGGCAAACCATGCACCCTCAGCAAATACACAGCAACCAAAAGATATTCATCCCAAGATGTGAATGCTAGTCAGACAAACACAATACCTGCCATCTCATAGTGATATGTAACTGTGTCATGACATGTACAAACCTAACAACAAATACAGCAAGGCAGTGGCACAAATAGAACCAACAAACACTCCCAGATATTTACCCACCACTAGAACACCACCTCACAGGGAAGCTCACTGAAAGGAAGGAATTCTGTGTATGCTGGTGAAGTCAGTGTAGCCAATAGCATGATGGGAGTGGTAGTCACAGATATTGGTCACACCCACAATTGGCCCATCAACACCACTCTGAACCATGCTCACATCACAGGGAGTGGAAAACAACTGACAAGATGGCTGACACTGGGTACTGCTGTGGGGAGCACAAGGCCCTGATGGGAACTGGGCACCAACAAACAACAGGACCACACTGTCAGCCATCTTGCCATTGCTGTCACACTCACACACAGTGAAGTCCACTCAAAAGGAAGGAAGTATGGGCATGCTGGGAAGGGGGTGTAGGCAATAGCATGATGGGAGTTGTAGGCACAGATATTGATCAGCCTCACAATTGGCCCATCAACACCACTCTGAACCATGCTCACATCACAGGGAGTGGAAAAGGACTCACAAGATGGCTGACACTGGGGACTGCTGGGGGGAGCACAAGGCCCTGCTGGGAACTGTGCAACAACCAACAGCAGGACACCACTGACTGACATCCTGAAAGACAACTTGCACTCCCTGCAATGGGAGCACGTTCCATGGTGGGATATTTGGCTGGGTGGGAAGGAGGACCCACAGCACTGACCATAGTTACAAGCACCTCCCCTCACACACCCCCTCAACACAAACTCCACATAACCCACCTGGGAGAATGCAATGCCTCACATCCTAACTGAAGATCCCACAAAGAACTACCACCCTGGGTTATGCTGTGTGAAGCACAGGGACACTCTTGGGACTTGTAGCCAAACAACTGCCAGGACAACACTCCCAGCCATCCTGTCAGCACAGGCACCCCACCCCACAGGGAAGCAGAGTCAAAAGGAAGGAAGGATGGGCATGCTGGGAAGGGGGTGGAGGCAATAGCATGATGGGAGTTGTAGGCACAGATATTGGTCAGCCTCACAATTGGCCCATCAACACCACTCTGAACCATGCTCACATCACAGGGAGTGGAAAAGGACTCACAAGATGGCTGACACTGGGTACTGCTGGGGGAGCACAAGGCCCTGCTGGGAACTGTGCAACAACCAACAGCAGGACACCACTGACTGACATCCTGAAAGACAACTTGCACTCCCTGCAATGGAAGCACGTTCCATGGTGGGATATCTGGCTGGGTGGGAAGGAGGACTCACAGCACTGACCATAGTTACAAGCACCTCCCCTCACACACCCCCTCAACACTAACTCCACATAACCCACCTGGGAGAATGCAATGCCTCACATCCTAACTGAAGATCCCACAAAGAACCACCACCCTGGGTTATGCTGTGTGAAGCACAGGGACACTCTTGGGACTTGTAGCCAAACAACTGCCAGGACAACATTGCCAGCCATCCTGTCAGCACAGGCACCCCACCCCACAGGGAAGCAGAGTCAAAAGGAAGGAAGGATGGGCATGCTGGGAAGGGGGTGGAGGCAATAGCATGATGGGAGTGGTAGTCACAGATATTGGTCAGCCTCACAATTGGCCCATCAACACCACCCTGAACCATGCTCACATCACAGGGAGTGGAAAAGGACTCACAAGATGGCTGACACTGGGTACTGCTGGGGGAGCACAAGGCCCTGCTGGGAACTGTGCAACAACCAACAGCAGGACACCACTGACTGACATCCTGAAAGACAACTTGCACTCCCTGCAATGGAAGCACGCTTCATGGTGGGATAACTGGGCTGGGGGAGAAGGAGGCCCGGATGGCAGGCAAATACCACCAATGCTGGTCATGCACACACTCAACATTCACATTGACATGCCACAGGTTGGCAGGCCAATGTGCTACACCAATATCACTCTCTGACTGTCACAATTTAGAGAATGCAATGTCCAGGCTCACATCCAGAGGTACAGTCACAACTGTCAGGTGTTTGAACAATTGATGCCAGTAGAAACATAACATACAGTCTGTGTCTCTCCCCAAAACAGGTGATGATGGGGACACAGCAGCCGACGAGGAGGAGTCCCTGTCCCAGGCTCCGGTGAACACTGAGCTCACTGGTGTGGATCAGCCTCTGCACTCCTCGGATGGCGAAGAACCAGCTGGACCCTCCGGTGTGAGTCATCATGCAGCACCAGCAGGACCAACATCTGCACCCCCTGCACCCACCCTTCCAACAACTGCCAACACACAGGCCACCCCTGCCAACACGGACAGACCAAGGAACACAGATGACAACAGCGCAGGGACCCAGACCCAAACTGGAGCTGGTGACAACGAGCCCAGGAACAACACCCAAGTGGGCCCACTGTCACCTGTGCATGCCACCGCAGGTCCTGCACGTGTCGCCAGGGGTGGTAGACATAGGTCGCTCTTTGCAGAGGGGTCTGGTCTGCATGATGACCCACAACTGGCACGCATCGCGGATGCGTACCAGACTAGCACCGGAGAGGTCAGCCAGGTAGTGGGGATCCTCAAGGACATACAACAGCAGCAGGCTGCCCATCATGCCCACTTGGACTCCCACATGTCCCGTGTCGAGACACACATGTCACATGTCGAGACACACATGTCTGGCATGGAGTCCAAGTGGGACACATTGGAACAACTGACAGCGGTGCATAGGGACATACTGACATGCCTCCGCCAGATCAGCACCAACATGGCCTCACCTCCCTGTGTGCCCACAACATCTGCTGCTGAAACAACTGCAAATGCCACAGGGAGGGAGGAGGACTCTGGCAGAGAGTCCCCTGCACCGCCGCAGCCTGCACCTGAGGGTCCCCCCCCAAGAAGAGGGGCCGTCCGAGGAGGCCAAACTGAGAGGCCGATGGCCATCTACATCCCCCAGGAAGCCAACACCTGTTCTGGAACTTTTCCTCTGTGTGCAAACTGCACGCCCTGTCGAAGCCAACCCAACTCTCCCACATGACATGGGGAGCTATAGTTGGCCAAATTTATCAGATGACTGTGGACTTTACTCTGGACATTTCAGCTACCAAGACTTCCGAATCACATGGGAACTTTGTATTCCAATTTCTATGTACAGCACCCACCATCCTGTGCACCATCCTCACACCTGTATGTAAATAAACTCACAAATACACCATATCTGCCTCTGTTGTGATTCCAACGTGCTCTCTCTCATGGAGATGGTGATCAGAAAAATGACACTGTGCATGCTAACTGCTACAGCAAGTCCAACACCGTCATGTCAGTCATGGCGACGTGACACATATGAGGGAGACACACCACTAGGGCCACACAACACATACACACCAGGGCCATCAGACTCATCACCTATACTGATGTTGCAACTAAATACAGTGGAATGCACAGACACGCCACCTATTCACAGTCTGTGTCAACTAGACTACAGGTGCAGTAAGCAAATGTCAGTCAGATGTGTGACTACAGACAACGCACATCCCAAAGTGAAGCACAGGTTTATTACACATTTGCAACATGTTGTTTCCACTACAAATGCTAGCTAATCCAACCTGGCTGTGGCCACAAAGTCAAAAAGTGCAGAAGATAGAAAGTCCAGGGGTGTGTGGCACATCACCTGTAGGAAAACGACTGGTTCCACCTTGGAAGTTGAATCATGGATTCGTGGGATCCAAGTTGATCAAACAACTCCGGCAGCACCCTGTGAAGGACAGACATGACACACAGTCAAAACCACTGAAGAACAGCACAGAACGGCAATACTCATGTCTAATACATGTCACGAGATAACTACACAAAACCAAGTTAGCATGTCAACACTGTTGGGCAGTACAGACCACATGCAAGGACACATCGCTGCACGCATCCAGTGAAGTAGCACATGGCCACACTCAAACAGCACCAGAGCACCACACACACATATCATGCAAACTCAAATCATTGACATTACAACCCTCTGGAGACTCACATTCAGCTGAAGAAGTTGGTGATGAGCTGTGTGAGGACATCACCATCATCATCATCATCATCTTCACTGGCATCGTGACCCAGGCCAGGATCTTCCACAGGTGGCGGACGTTGGTCATCGTCATCCAGGATGAGAGGCAACTCCTTCCGCACTGCCAGGTTGTGTAGCATGCAGCAGACGATGACAATCTTGCACACCTTTGCTGGGGCATATGGGAGGGCCCCTCCGGTCTTGTCCAGGCAGCGGAAGCGGCTCTTCAGGAGACCAAAGGTCCGCTCAATCACCCTCCTCGTCCGACCATGTGCCTCATTGTAGCGCATCTGGGCTGGTGTCACCGGGTTCCTGAAGGGTGTCAGCAACCACGGCATGTTGGGGTATCCCGAGTCACCTACAGACAGACAATTGCACATTAGCCGATTTGAAAATGTGTGCAGAAAACAACATAGCAGAACACACACAATGGTACAAAGTCAGTACACACCAACAAGCCAGGCACGCTGGTTTGGCATCTGTGACATCATCCTCGGGATGCGACTACTCCTCATCACGTAGGCATCGTGTGCCGAACCGGGGAAATGGGCACACACATGTGTGATGGTTATATCTGCAAGACATACCACCAGAGCATTGATCGAATGGTAATGTTTACGGTTCCGGTATGCCTGCTCATGTGCCTGTGGTGGTATCAAAGACACATGTGTCCCATCAATGGAGCCAATTACATGTGGCATCCTCCCTAGGGCATAGAAGTCACTCTTGACGTCAGTGAGTCGTTGTCGTGTTGGGAAATAAATGTACTGGTTCAGGTATCTCAACATTGCCCCCAAAACATCGCGTAGCACACGGCTGAACATAGTCTGTGACATCCCACCGGCAGTCGCCACAGTGTGTTGAAAGGTACCGGTGGCAAAGAAGTGTAGGGCTGCCATCACCTTCACCTTGGGGGTCAGCGCTGTAGGATACGGACGGCCAGGCTGCAAATGTGGGTCCAACCGCACTGCCAAATCCTCAATCAGCTGCCTGGTGAAGCGGTACCGTCGGATGCTGTCACGTTCCACCATCGTTGCCAGGTCTGGGAATGGTCAATGGACAGCAGGAGCCCTGCAGTGCATAGGTGAAGAAAGCAAGATTGTCAGTCACCCCACCTATGTGCCGTTCACCATACTCAATTTCACATGATACATCATTAACAAACACAAGTACTTGATGTGTGTGTCGTCCTGTTTGGACATATATGGCACCTACATGGACATCATCTAACATCTCTGTTCAACAAGTGTTGACAACAGGTTCCAGGGTGTGCTATGGGAAACCATTAGGCTGTGTCACAGTACCCATTTACTGCTCTCACGTTCCACACACATACCACAGTGACATGTCTGGACAGATGCTCCACAGGCATCACAGCTCATTGACAGGTAGATTCCCAGGGACCCTGTCTTGCCACATGGACACTGGCATGACATGGCGTATCATGTACACGTCAGAAAAAGAAACATGACACCCACAGGTAGTGGCCCCTGTAGCCTCTGCAGGACAGACATGGACGTCTGTGACACACACACACACAACATCAAAGTTCATGCACAAACCACGTGGATGTGGAGACTGTCTCCCATTGTGCACATGGAGTCAGAGACATGTGAAACACAACATGCACACAGACTGTGGAGGGACATCACTATTGTGGCAATGGGCCGCCCTGTGACGTACATGCCTTACCACATGTGAGCCTGGGGGTATGTGACATGTCAAACACATACACAACCTGGAAATGTGACCATGACACATGCTCCAAAATGAAAAGTTGCACACCACAGTGGTCAGGTGCACAACACACAAAGGACCCTGTCCCCATGAACACGTGCACAGCCTGGGTGTGTCTGCCCCCAAGTGCCACCCCAAAAACCACATGTTCACCCACATACACAGATAAGGTTATGCTGCCACACATGCCTTAGATACAGTGTGGACTGGGTGTAGTGTTGTAGGTGTGCCCCTGTGTCCCTGGAAAGTATATGTGGCTGGCATAGGTTCACCAGTGACCAGCATGGTGACATATGCGTGTGACCTGTCCAGGGACGCGTTATAGAGCAATGGACCGATCGGTGTGCCCGGCCAGCCCATTGCATATGATGTGAGCGGGTACGCGTTGTATCCCGGGTACGCGTTGTAGAGCAATGGACCGATCGGTGTGCCCGGCCGGCCCATTGCATATGATGTGTGCGGGTACGGCGTTGAACAGCAATGGACCGATCGGTGTGCCCGGCCGGCCCATTGCATATGATGTGAGCGGGTACGCGTTGAACAGCAATGGACCGATCGGTGTGCCCGGCCGGCCCATTGCATATGATGTGTGCGGATACGCGTTGAACAGCAATGGACCGATCGGTGTGCCCGGCCGGCCCATTGCATATGATGTGTGCGGGTACGCGTTGAACAGCAATGGACCGATCGGTGTGCCCGGCCGGCCCATTGCATATGATGTGTGCGGGTACGCGTTGTATCCCGAAATACGCGTTGTACAGCAGTGGACCGAACGGTGCGCCCACATTGGCTGGGGCCTGGCATGGCAACGGACGCGTTTACGAAGCTCCAACGAGTCTGATGCAGTGAATTCAGTTGGCCAGCCACAACAATGTTGCAAAATCATGGGTGTCGTGAAGTTGAAGATTTGAAGGATGCTGTGGGCGTGTATTAGTGCTGCCATTCCATGGATTGGTCAGATTCAGAAGATGCAAACGACTTGGACCTATCACTTTGGACACATGGGACAGTATCTGCCTCTGCAGCACACATATAATGCTAGCTGTTCCCCTGAGAGCTCACTTGCCTGCACTACATGCTCCAGGACGACATCTGCCACCAACACTGCTGCTGTTCATGCATCCTCTGGCTCCTGCAATGGCACGTACTGTGGAGAGAGCCCCAGCCTTCAGCCTTGAGGAGAACCAGGCCCTGCTGGACAGCCTCCTTCCACAGTACAGCAAGCTGTATGGGAAACCAGGGGAGCAGGTGAGCGTGCTGTCCACTGCCTCACTAATTGTGCATGTTGTCTGACTAGCAGGACTTTCATTGTGCACACCACTGGCTAGCATGCCCACTGAGTAGTTGTCACACCCCAAAGTGTGTAGTTACATGCACTGAACTGGTAAAGTGCAGTAACAGTGCATTCCAACTAGGTTTACTTCCCATGCAATGATACCATGTAGTGACTGCTGGCAAACTGTTCATAGCCATTGTTGCACTGCCTGTGTACATCATATGCCCCTGTGATTGAGACATGTATATCCAACTGTGTGATGCACGTATATGTTGCATGTGTAGTAATGGCCTTTTCACTTTGTCATCCTCACAGATTGATGCCCACCAGAAGCAGGAAATCTGGCTGACCATCGCCCGGAAAGTAAGATCCGTGGGGGTCTACAGGCGCAGGATCCGCAACTGCCAGAAGAGGTGGCAGGACCTTCGTGGCTGGACCCGGAGGATCGCAAGGGTCCAGCTGAAGCTGTCGCCTCCTCGCAGGAGGGGCGGACACCGGACCCTGACCCCCACATGCTCCGGATCCTGGCGGTGGTCATCCCTGACCTGGTTGGGCAGCTGAAGGACAGACAGCAGCAAGGAGGGGGTGAGTCCATGACTGCACTGTGCACTTTGTCTGACATGCTATGTGCCCTCCTCTGGCCTGGTTAAACTTCCACAGTCCATCAGTCATGTGGTCCAGGACCCATGTCCCTCATATGTGACATGCCCACTTCTCCTCTGATACGCATATGTGTGGCCCTTATAGTCAGGAAATTGTGTCATTTGGGGACTGTGTCATTGCATTTTGCTTTGCTGAAGGTGGGGGGACAGCATTTGTTCCCGTGACTATGTTGTGCGATTCATGGGTGGGTCAATTGCTTACACAATGCCTAAGTTCTGACATGTAATCTGGGTGTAACTTTGATATGTGGTCCGCTTGCTGCTCTGACTCACCACATGTCCCTGGGGAATTTGGCACACACCCATGCTGCTGGTGGGAACAATGTTTGGGCCTCAGGAGTATGTGTATCCAGTGTGTCACACATGCTTAGCCACCTGCCTACTGTCCAGGACTCATCCCTCTTACAGGTGGAGCTGGACAGTCATGCCCACTCCAGGGCATGCAATACACTCTGTACTCCCACTCCCGTGTATCATCTGGCATGTTGTGATCAGTGAAATGTACCCTCAGGTGTCTGCCTCTGTCTCATTGTGCTGTGTCTTCGTTGTCAGGACTACTGGTATGTTCATCGGTTAGGGCTCATCATGCCATCGGAGATGTGACCATGATAGACAATACTTCTGTGACTTATAGGTGTCTGATCACTTGACTGTGCACACAGGTGTTTGCGACTGTGACTTTCAGGCAGCTGTATTGTCATTCACAGCACACTGTGAGGTGCTCATGTTCAGAGAGTTGTGTTTCATGTCCCCCATATGTCAAGTTGGTATGACGTGGACAAATAGTAGTACAGATGATGTGGTATTTGGGGGATGGACATGTGCACTTGTCAGTCACATAACTTGCATTCCCCATGCCCTTGGATTGTGACACAGTGCAGACTGTTGTTGGCTGGCTGCCATGGCCATGTGACTTGAGACAGTAATGTATGACTTTGCACGCATTCCTGTGTCATGGCATTAAACTTCCTGAGACTGATCCTGCAGGGGAGTGACATGTGCAACATGCACCCCATAGTGGCATTGACTATCCGGACATGGGTGCATCATGGTGTGTGGTGCTGGTATGCATCACATGCATTTCTATTTAGACTCTGGCCATCCCTTCATCCGGACACCAGCACTGACTCAGTGGCAAGAGATGTGTTGTGTGCATGTTCACATACTTCACCGTGTTCCCTGCAATGTCCAACAACTGTGTAGGTGGTGCATGTGTCCACACTGGGGTCTTACCATCAGACAGGCACCGGACAGATGGGTGCAAGGGCAGGAGGGGTGTGAGTCCCATGGTTGACCATCAGACTGACAATTGGCTTCCCCAAATCTGTGTGAGGACTTTAGGCAATGTTCAACTAAGGATGCCAGGGCTTGCTCTGTGATGTGCTGTGCTTACTGTGGTGTGTGCAGTCAGTGCAGGTGACTGATGTTTGTCTGTTTCCCTAATTGTTTGCAGATACATCCACGGCCACAGGAGGGGACAGCTCCACGGACCAGGAGGAGCAGCGGAGCCAGACTGGGTCAGCGTCCGACGAGTGGTCAGAGGGACCCAGTGGCACGGAGGGCGAGGGGAGCCACTATGAGGAGTCCTCAGCAGCATCCACCTCAGCTGAGGACCACAGCAGCTCGGAGGATGACTCCCTTGTGGAGGCGGGTGTCAGCAGCCACCACACCCCAGCTAGTCTGTCTGGCCCCGCCACCACCACCACCACCGCCCTCCCATTGGCTCCCATTCCTGAGGTCCGTGGAGGCTCCCGTGCTCGGGAGCGTGTCTCCTTCGTGCCAGGCATCGCACCCCCTGCCCCTGTGTCCCCTGCTGCCCTGAGTGAGGAGTCTGTGTACCTCCTTCGGCAGCTCCATGTAGGGCAGACAGCAATGCTGACTGTCCTCCATGCACACACCACTCTGTTGACACAGCTGGTGTCGTTCATGGAGGGCATCTCAACGGGTATGTCTGCCCTACAGAGGAGCAATAGGTCCATGGACTCCTCCCTGACGGCAGCAGTGTCCCTCCTCCAACAGTCCCTCACCCCTCCCACCTCTGCCCCATCCACACTTCCTGCCCCCTACCTGTCCAAAGCACATGCACAACTGCACAGTCACCCAAACACACAGACACGAGCAGCACAGACACACCCAAGAGAAAGGCAAGACGTGCACACAAGCATCCTCAGGGGACTGATACCACAGACACAGGGGATGGGGAACACACACACACACAGGCATCCAAAGTCACTCCGCAGTCCTCCAAATCCTCTCCCTCCAAGACCCCTTCCCTTGCCTCACCTGCTACCCCACCTACACAGCAGATCTTCCTGTGTGACCTCGGCCTCTTCCCCACCAATCCTGCTGATCCAGCATACCGGGGGAAGAGGAAGTCCACCTACACAGAGGGAGTGCCCTCACCCCCAGACACCCTTCCCCAGGCACAGGCAGAGTGAGCCCCCACCCGCAAGTCCCCCGGTCCCGGAAGAGCAAGACCCTGCCACCGCCCTGCAAGTCAACCACCCAGTCTCTCACCTCCATCCCCCAGGCCACCACTCCACAGGTTCCACCGCCACACCCTGCCCCAGGTTCCCCACACACCGATACTGCATCCCCAAACTGCTTAGGCCCTCCCCCCTGCCACTTGCTCTTCCACCCCAAACCAGACGCTCTGCCTGTTTGTGCCACTGGTGTGGAGACCGTGTCCCCCCCTCTGTCCTGCCCAGCTCTTCTGCCCCCCTTCCACTACCTTGGGGTCATGCACTGCGGTGGAGTCCACACCCACCCCGTCTGACTCGGGCACTGCATTGGGGACCCAGTCCACTGCATCTGACCAGCCCACTGCAGTGGTTGCAGCACCAACACCATCTGACTTGAGCCCTGCGGTGGTGCCAGCCCCCCCTGAGTCAGACACCTCCACTGCAGTTGCCGGTGACACTCCTGCACCCACCTCCCCTTCACTGCCTCCTTCTGGCATCCCCTGATCCTGTCCCTGCGGTGCCTGGCCTACCCCTCGTATGCCCCTCCAAGGGGTATGTCCCCTGTCCGTACCTGTGCAGGCAAGCAATTGTTGACAAGTTGTCACACATCACCCTGTTGGGACTGTATATTTGGACTGGCCATTGGCCTTAGTTTATTTTGGACTTTTGATTTGAGTTGCACACTTGCTGAATAAAGCCTCTTTTTGTTTACTTGTGGTTAATGTTTGGAGGTACATGATGTAGATGTGTAGAATCATGCATTTGCTGTTGTAATAGTGTTCAGATCAGGTAAATGAAGTTTTGCTGTGATGGGCTCCATGTGGTCCATGGGATATGTGTCCTAATCTAGTCTGGATCTATACCATCCTTTGCTGCAGTCTGAGGGTGTAATGTTCAGCATTTGACACAGGGATGTACGTTTAGCATTTGTAGATTACCATCTTTGTCCTACACTGATGCACATCTGGTGGGCTTACCACTGTCCAATGTTCCTAGTACCCTGACTGTGTGCCCGTCTCCAATGGACATGCAGTTTAGCACATCAAATTTGGAGGACTCATCTGTGTACACAGTGCAAGTTGCTTGACACGTGTCTTGGGTGTATGCAGATGACTGACGTGACACTCCTGTGCCCAGGCTGATATGAGCAGAGCCTTCAGTGTGTTGTAGTTGTTGACTCACTGACCGAGTGTTCTGCTGACATGTTTGAGTCGTGCACGGACAAGGTTTGCCACAGCTGACCTTCCACAGGAGTGGAGTGCCCTCATGGCAGTGCGTGATTCCGTGATATAGGCTGTGCCCGTGTTGTGTGTTGTGTAGGCATGTCTGTGCGTGTTCCCTTCTCCTTTTCCTACACAGGCTGTGTCCCTACGGATGTTCCTGTTTGTGATGCTTGATGAGTTGTTCTGTGTTCATCCAGCATCTTGGACCTGGTTTCTCCGGGATGTGGGTGCATGGCAAACTAATGTTCATGAGGTTGTCATCCCTAGTTGTCTTTGTTGTCAGGGCTGGGGATGTGGCCAAACGCAGATGGGACACAGTCAGGATTCCTCTTGGCACTTGTTGGTTACACGAGTAATGTGATTTTCTGTTTGTGTATGCTTTCAGTGATTGTGACTTGTTGTGTGTGTGACTGCTGCCACTCCTGAGGGTCAGAGCTGCAATGTTGGAAGTTGTCTATGTGTGTCCTTTGTGGGTCAGCTTGGCTTCTTCATTGGTGTGTGACTATGTCCAGGATCCCATTGTTTGGGGTGGATTTGACGTCATGCCAATGTACGGCATACTGTGCAGTGTGTCAGACATTCACAGGTATTGTTGACTGGCCATGTGTGATGGGTTTCTGCACCGTATTTCCCCCCACCACCCCTGGGATTGTCATGGGTGCATGTGCAATGTCAGCAGTCCATGTGAGCTTCACTGCTGCACATTGGTGGAGTTCAAGGTGTGTGGCGTTGAGTGTGTGCAAATGTGAGTTGTTGCACGGCTGTGGCACTACCTCCATATTGTCCTTGGCTGGCAGGCCATGCTGAGTGCTTTGTGCTTGTATAGGTGTGATGGTAGTTTGTTGCTCAGGACACATGGCTGTGGTTCACAGTGTGGATGACATCTACCTTTGTCATCACAGTGTGATAGTCATGCAGGCTAGTGTCACCACAATGTGGGGTCCCTGGGGGAGTGCTGTGGTGGTTCTGTCTCTTGCTGTGTTTGTTGCTGTTCCTACAAGCTTGTGTGACATGTGTAATTTGGGCTCCCTCTCATCTCACAATGCCTGTTTGCCCACATAGGGGAATCCTATCCATGAGTTACTTTTGTATGTGACTGTGTTGACATCTGTGTATTAGTGAATCTGGCCTCCTCATGTGTTGTGCGTTTGCCTGGGGACACTGGCACACAACCCCCCTCACCTGTTGTGTATGATATGCAGTGTGAGTCTGCCTGTTTGTGTTTGTGCATTTGCACCACTGCATTGGCATATCTTTAGTTTGCCATTGGCTGTATGTTGTTTGTTGGCTTTCCCCTGCTGGCCCTGGGACTGCTAGGTCATCAGTCAGCACATTGATCATGGTTAGTATGTTCCATTGCTGCCATGGTATGGTATTTGTTCACCTGACATCTACAGTCTCCACAGGATATCTACATTTGTGTGTCCATTGGTGCAGATATGTGGGTCTGCATTATGATGCTCACTTCTGTCATTGTGTTATTTGTGAATGTAGACAATGTGGGCCCCCATGGCTGATGTTTGTGTGCACATCGCCAGAACAATGTGTCATTGGCACTGCACTGCTTGCCTCACACAATCTATGTTGCTATGGGACACAGGCACTACAATGCCACTGTAGTGTTTGGTGTTGTGTGGCCAGGAATAATCCCTGCAGTTTTGTTTTTGCAGCTTTTACCAGGACTACACTTACCTTTTGGGCACTGTGGTGATGGGGCTTTGGGCCACATTGCCACACTGTTCAAAATGTGCTTCAGCTATGGTGCACACACTTACCTTTTGGGCACTGTGGTGATGGGGCTTTGGGCCACATTGCCACACTGTTCAAAATGTGCTTCAGCTCTGGTGCACACACTTACCTTTTGGGCACTGTGGTGATGGGGCTTTGGGCCCCATTGCCACACTGTTCAAAATGTGCTTCAGCTATGGAGCACACACTTACCTTTTGGGCACTGTGGTGATGGGGCTTTGGGCCACATTGCCACAGTGGTCATGGTCTGCTTGCATTGTGTAGGCCACACACACAATTATGTGTGACACATGTGTTAGGGGGTCACATTGTATGTTCAATGTCATGTTCAGTGTTGTATGCATTCGACACAGACCACACACGCTTGTCATGGTGTTGGGGGTGGAATGTAATTTACAGACAGTCCTTATGTGGGAGTATGCTACTTGTGTCATGCATTACCCGTCCTATGAGTAGGGGTGGTTGTAGTGACAGGCATCCAGCCCCCCATGAGTGGGGATGGTAGTTGTGGTAGGCATCCAGCCACCCATGAGTGGGGATGGCAGTAGTGATAGGCATCCAGCCCCCCATGAGTGGGGATGGTAGTAGTGGCAGCCATCCAGCCCACCCTGAGTTGGGGTGGTGTTAGTGGTAGGCATCCAGCCCCCCATGGGTGGGGATGGCAGTAGTGACAGGCATCCAGCCCCCCATGAGTGGGGATGGTAGTAGTGGCAGCCATTCAGCCCCCCATTAGTGGGGATGGTAGTAGTGGTAGGCATCCAGCCCCCCATTAGTGGGGATGGTAGTTGTGGTAGGCATCCAGCCCCCCATTAGTGGGGATGGTAGTTGTGGTAGGCATCCAGCCACCCATGAGTGTGATGGCAGTAGTGATAGGCATCCAGCCCCCCATGAGTGGGGATGGTAGTGGTGGCAGCCATCCAGCCCACCCTGAGTAGGGGTGGTGTTAGTGGTAGGCATCCAGCCCCCCATGGGTGGGGAGGGCAGTAGTGACAGGCATCCAGCCCCCCATGGGTGGGGATGGTAGTAGTGGCAGTCATCCAGCCCCCCATTAGTGGGGATGGCAGTAGTGACAGGCATCCATCCCCCCATGAGTGGGGATGGTAGTAGTGGCAGCCATCCAGCCCCCCATGAGTGGGGATGGTAGTAGTGGCAGTCATCCAGCCCCCCATTAGTGGGGATGGCAGTAGTGACAGGCATCCAGACCCCCATGAGTGGGGATGGTAGTAGTGGTAGGCATCCAGCCCACCCTGAGTAGGGGTGGTATTAGTGGTAGGCATCCAGCCCCCCATGGGAGGGGATGGCAGTAGTGACAGGCATCCAGCCCCCCATGAGTGGGGATGGTAGTAGTGGCAGCCATCCAGCCCCCCATGGGTGGGGATGGCAGTAGTGACAGGCATCCAGCCCCCCATGAGTGGGGATGGTAGTAGTGGCAGCCATCCAGCCCCCCATTAGTGGGGATGGTAGTAGTGGTAGGCATCCAGCCCACCCTGAGTGGGGGTGGTGTTAGTGGTAGGCATCCATCCCCCTATGGGTGGGGATGGCAGTGGTGGTAGGCAACCAGCCCCCCATGAGTGGGGATGGTAGTAGTGGCAGCCATCCAGCCCCCCATGGGTGGGGATGGCAGTAGTGACAGGCATCCAGCCCCCCATGAGTGGGGATGGTAGTAGTGGTAGGCATCCAGCCCCCCATTAGTGGGGATGGTAGTAGTGGTAGGCATCCAGCCCACCCTGAGTGGGTGTGGTGTTAGTGGTAGGCATCCATCCCCCTATGGGTGGGGATGGCAGTGGTGGTAGGCAACCAGCCCCCCATGAGTGGGGATGGTAGTAGTGGCAGCCATCCAGCCCCCCATTAGTGGGGATGGTAGTTGTGGTAGGCATCCAGCCACCCATGAGTGGGGATGGCAGTAGTGATAGGCATCCAGCCCCCCATGAGTGGGGATGGTAGTAGTGGCAGCCATCCAGCCCACCCTGAGTAGGGGTGGTGTTAGTGGTAGGCATCCAGCCCCCCATGGGTGGGGATGGTAGTAGTGGCAGTCATCCAGCCCCCCATTAGTGGGGATGGCAGTAGTGACAGGCATCCATCCCCCCATGAGTGGGGATGGTAGTAGTGGCAGCCATCCAGCCCCCCATGAGTGGGGATGGTAGTAGTGGCAGTCATCCAGCCCCCCATTAGTGGGGATGGCAGTAGTGACAGGCATCCAGACCCCCATGAGTGGGGATGGTAGTAGTGGTAGGCATCCAGCCCACCCTGAGTAGGGGTGGTGTTAGTGGTAGGCATCCAGCCCCCCATGGGTGGGGATGGCAGTAGTGACAGGCATCCAGCCCCCCATGAGTGGGGATGGTAGTAGTGGCAGCCATCCAGCCCCCCATTAGTGGGGATGGTAGTAGTGGTAGTCATCCAGCCCCCCATTAGTGGGGATGGTAGTAGTGGTAGGCATCCAGCCCACCCTGAGTGGGATGGTGTTAGTGGTAGGCATCCATCCCCCTATGGGTGGGGATGGCAGTGGTGGTAGGCAACCAGCCCCCCATGAGTGGGGATGGTAGTAGTGGCAGCCATCCAGACCCCCATGAGTGGGGATGGTAGTAGTGACAGGCATCCAGCCCCCCATAAGTGGGGATGGTAGTAGTGGCAGCCATCCAGCCCCCCATGAGTGGGGATGGTAGTAGTGGCAGCCATCCAGCCCCCCATGAGTGGGGATGGTAGTAGTGGCAGCCATCCAGCCCCCATTAGTGGGGATGGTAGTAGTGGTAGGCATCCAGCCCCCCATTAGTGGGGATGGTAGTAGTGGTAGGCATCCAGCCCACCCTGAGTGGGGGTGGTGTTAGTGGTAGGCATCCATCCCCCAATGGGTGGGGATGGCAGTAGTGACAGGCATGCAGCCCCCCATGAGTGGGGATGGTAGTAGTGGCAGCTATCCAGCCCCCCATTAGTGGGGATGGCAGTAGTGACAGGCATCCAGACCCCCATGAGTGGGGATGGTAGTAGTGACAGGCATCCAGCCCCCATGAGTGGGGATGGTAGTAGTGGCAGCCATCCAGCCCCCCATGAGTGGGGATGGTAGTAGTGGCAGCCATCCAGCCCCCCATGAGTGGGGGTGGTGGTGGTGGCAGGCATCTAGCCCCCCATGAGTGGTGGTGGTGGTGGTGGCAGGCATCTAGCCACCCATGAGTAGGGGTGGTTGTAGGGTGGTGTTGGTGGTAGGCATCCATCCCCCTGTGGGTGTGTGTGGCATTGGTGTTGGCCATCCCACCCCTATGGTTCTGCTGTTGCTTGTGTACGTCATTTGTGCATCCCTATGTGTGTGTGACATATTTCGGGTTCGTGTTGTTTGTTTGTGTTGTGGGTGTTTGACTTACCGTCTGCGCCGTACGCGTCCGTGCCGGTCCCGGTAATAGATGTAGAGTATAGGTAGGACCTGCGCGATGGGATTCATGGTTGGGTCGTCTCCTTCGTGTTTCTCGTGGCTTCGACTCGTACTCGTCGCTGGCTTGTTCGTCTCGTCGCCGTTGATCGTCTTGTGGCGCGAATCGGAGCTTATGTGCAGCTCTCCCAGATGCTCAAACGTGCCGGACTTAGCGACGAGTTCGGCGCGTACGGAAGACGCATCGTACTAGTCCGGCCGGAAGGTGCTGTGTATTTGGTTCCATGCGGCTCGATTCGGCGTTTATGGATCCGGCTCGGTCGGGGAACAGGAGCTGGAATGGGTACGTACGGCTCGCTCGGAATCTGGGCTGTTATGCGCATCGTACTTGTTCGTTCGGTAGAGTGTTCGAGTCGGTCGGAAAACACGCGTTCGGCTGGAATATTTTCCAGACGAATACTGTTAGGTGCGCTTCCGGCCGACATCGGAATCGACCCCTATTTGTCTTCCCTTTGGAATGGTGCCACCAGAAGAGGAGTGCACACCCGAGAAAGTATAATTGCCTGCATTTACACTAACACACAAGGTTCACACTCACTAGTAGTTCTCCCTGAAGTATTAAAACAAGTGCAAAATGAACACTGTGCTGCACAGGCTCTAGATTTAAGTATGAAATTTATGAGTAATTTTTCTACAGTTTCCTTGATCTTCCCAAGCAACATTAAGCGAGAAGTTCAGCTCTGGCTATACGCCAAAGACTTGAGGCAGTTCGGTTCAATATTGTGATTTGGCACTACAGTGAGTAATGCCTGAAGCTTATACCTCTATGGGCTGGGATTCTTTAGGTACATGAGCAATTAAACCGCAATTAAAATCTAAAGGCGGCATTGAGAGTTCCATTAAGAAAAACCTGTGACTGAAGATAAAAAGAAACAGAGGGGGAGAGAACAAAGACGGACTGGATCTCCAGTAACTCGGGAGTCCAACCTGGGTGGTTATAGCTTGTGGGACCATGATGAAATTAAAAAGCCAGCATTCGAAGAGCCACTCTTCCCGTTCTTTTCAGGACTCTGATGGTAAATGAGCAGAGGGAGGGGGCCGGACTGTGTATCAAAGAAAAGAAGAATATAGCAAGCAAAAGGTTAAATAGGATGAGAGATTGAGCTCAGCGTAGAGAGGGAAGAGAAACGTTCGGACTCTAAAACTAAAAAAAAAAGAAGAAAGTGGAATGACTTTCTAAAAAACTGAGTATAGCCTTCTCTCAGCCCCATGCCTGTCTACCATAATCTCTGTTTTTTTAATTCTGGTGGGGAGTCCAACTAATGATTTCATACAGATTGATATTCCAGATACACATGCGAATCCTCCCGATAGGGTTTATAATTTAGATATACAAATTGAGGGGAATATACTGTGCACAATTAAAGCAGTCTTCTTGCTGCATTTATCTGGAGATTATGACATAATACTAGCAGAGGATGACTGGCCCCCGGTCTTCATTAGAGAAGCCCCTCCCCCCCCAGGAGAGGAGGTAATACAAGTAGCCTTTTCCTCTACCAGAGGATATCAGGGAAATTTGCACAGCTCCAACTTTATACAGAAACCAACTTTATACATGTATTATATATTATATATGATATATATATTATATATATTATATATATTATATATATATTATATATATATATTATATATTATACTTAAAACTCCAACTTCATACAGAAACCAAGAGGAGTGGGAATAACATTATATTCTATGTGGCATTCCCTTATGCTGTGATTTTACGAAGCACAGGCTCAACATTCCTTAAAGTCAGAAGTAAAGCGTGATATAAAAGCAATATTCAAGAAACTACAATATCAGGGCATTTTAGTGACACGTGTTTCAAAACTTTATGGATCCTATAGAATAGTTTTAGATTATAGGAATCTAAACACACACAAACATACACAGTTCCAAATGCACACCGCATGGGTTTAATGACAAATCTAGTACAGAAAAAATCTAAAACAACCCTGGACAATTCCATCAGGTTTGTCAGTCAGAACATAGGAGCTCATTACGATGGCGGAACGATCGCCACCGTCGGGCCGGCGGTGGCAATCGTTCCGCCATCAAATTAAGAATTACCCACCGCTATATTAGGATGGCGGTGGGTATCGCGGCGGACGCAAAGTCCATCCGCTGCTTTTCCGCCGGTGGCAATCGCACCGATTGCCTGGCGGGCGGAGCAGGGCCACTAATATGGTGGCGGTGCCTAGCAGGCACCGTCCGCCATATTAGGATGTGGGTTTTAGGAGGCCTTTCCATGGCGGCGATGCCGCCATGGAAAGGCTGGCGGGGATTGGGTTTGAGGGCCCGTTGCAGGCCCCCCATGTGGGGAAGGGGGTGTCGCTGCACTGGGGGTACCCCCCTGCATTTCCATGCACCAAGTGGCAGGCACCGCGTGGTGCCTGCCACGTGGTGCAGGGAAATGCGGTGCAAGCACCTTTCACATTGCGGACGGTGCTGCAGCCAGCAGCACCGCCCGCAATGTTAAAGGTCCAGGATGCGCCCGCCAATATGGCGGTCGCATCCTAATTGCAGTGGTGGGACCGCTGCATGTCTGGCGGGCGGTCCCAATCACGGCTACGGTGGCGGGCGGACAAAGTCCGCCCGCCATCGTAATCAGCCCCTTAGTTCCTGAAAGCAAGTATCTAACCCCGTTCAACTTTGATGGAGTGCAGTATTCTTCCCAAAAATTGCCCATAGGGTATAAGAATAGCCCTGGCCTATCCTCAGCACCCACAATGGAGATCTTTCAACCAGATCACCAGGCGCTATCATATACTGATGACATCTGCCTCACAGATGACCACTTAGATGCACACCTAACTAGGGTGGACCAGATAGTGACAATAAAATAATCACACAGTTACAAAATAAACTTTAATACGTCCAAAATTGCCTACCAGATGATGACTTTTCTTGGTATGAATTATTCAATGAGGGCAAGGGACCAGCACCTGCTTTCCTTCAGAAATGTGCTACCTTTCAGCCTTCTGACACAGTGAAGAAGAAACAATCCCTGTTTGGGTTTCTTAACTTCAGACAGACTTACTTACCAAATTATGCTGAGCGAGTGCAGCCGCTATACGACTTAATTTCTCCCACATTTTATGCAAAACAGTGGACAAGCAGACACACTATCTTGTGCGCGCTCCAAAAGGAAAGGAAAGATTAAATCATTCACATTGGGATTTCTAACTTGACAAAATCCAAAATGTAGGGCGCTATACTTGTTGGCCCCAAAAGGAGGTTACGATGGTCAGCGCAAATGATTCTCTTATCAGCTTTCTTAGCGTGAGAGGGAATAAATCAAACCTCTGCGGCGGAGTGCAATTGGGCGGTCGGGACATCCCAGGACATTTCCAGTCAGAAATCCCTTTTTTAAAAGGCCCCCATGTAGGACCCGCCATTTTACCAGATAAGCTTGACCCATCACAATCTACTGCATTACGAGGAGGGTTGTTTTTCAATGCACAGCATCAAGCAACATGATGCTACTATTTTGACCAGGATGTATTGATATTTTGTAGTCCTGCGGAAGACCCTATGTGAAGTTATTCATGAACACACTTTGTTGAAAGGGTTGGCACGTCGGCTATATGAATAGGTGTTCCGTACCAATGTCTCACATATGTGCCGTCAAGAATTAAGGCTATGTGCTTGAGCTTGTGAAGGAGTTGTAAACGGACGTCCACTTGAGTCAGTTTGTGTTTTCTGTTTATTGTCAAATGTCTAGTAGATTGGATTATGATTTATGTGACGCACACTTTGTATGGCACCAATTTATGTTAGTATTTGTGTTGCATAACAGTCCTGAGTCCTTGATATAACTTTTGTGGTTCATCAAGATATATGAATATAAATATATCGTGATAAGTACTGATAACGCCGATTCTTATCTAATTATCTATAAGAACCTTCTGGTCGCCAAGATCTTTTTACCTGTTGAATAGTGTAAAGGAGAGAATCTCATCTGGTTATATAACGGCATTCATTTTGTCTGAAAGGACCACTGACTCCGAATTCAAGTTAAGAATTTATTATCGCCAAAAATAACTGAACATGCAAGCACCTCAACACGAGGTTAAAGAAATAGATGGGCACTAATACAAATAATAACCTACGCAGGAGTCTCATCCGACTCA
The DNA here is from genome assembly GCA_963921515.1 of Calotriton arnoldi. Lineage (NCBI taxonomy): Eukaryota > Metazoa > Chordata > Amphibia > Caudata > Salamandridae > Calotriton > Calotriton arnoldi. The sequence continues at coordinate 322,355 of CAWUFW010013218.1, forward strand.
GAATAAAGAGAATAGATAGCTCTAGAAGGATCAACCAAGCTATGATTGCTCCAATTTCTACGTTGCTCTTCATTTATCTAAGCAAGCTTTAAATCAATTGCTGTCCCTACACTAACTCTTAGTGACATCCCTACTTAACGATTTTCCAAGGCAAGAGTGAATAAAAGGTGTCAGCTGTGAAGACTTCCTCAGAAGTGCAATCACATAATACCTAAGCTCAGCTCCTTCCTCTGGACACTCTTTGTCCTTCTCTATGGTCTCCCCTACCTCTTCTCTGGCCTCCTCCCTCAGGGCACTATCCCTAATACAATTGTACACGCCTTTGTCACGCCTCCTTGGCCAGGTCTTCTTTCTTGTACTTTTCCATCGAAACGGTTACTTCATCCTGGACGGTTGTGATGACCTTGAGTCCCAGGCACCTTCTCCGCTGAAAGTATCATCCCTAAATTCCATTGCACTCCCCGTACCATGCCTCCCATCTCTCTAACTTTTTGAAAACAAAGAGTTAGTCTTTACTAACGAGACATGTGTCCTTGCACCTGCAACAAAAGATACGTTCAACAGAAACCTTCTACTGTGCTAATTAAATCTACCGTTTGTGCCCAGAGAGCCTTACCAAGAGAAACTTTTCTCTGCCTACAAAATAAGCTAACATAAAAATAAACAAGGCCTTCCCTAAGCATATATGTAGTCAGGCCTTTACATATGACTTTTAAACACACCTTACTTTTTCCCTATAAGCATTTTCATTACAATTCATATGCGAAAATGAATTTCATGTGCAGCTTTAATATGGTGCACGTTTAAACTACTGCAATTGAATTACACACAACTGATTTGTCTATGCATTAAACATTACATTACATAATTATCACAACACTATTCTACTGCGTAGTTCACTTAATATTAGTGAACTATTCACTCTTACTAAACATGCATGGATATACAACTGAATATATACGAATATATGTCTGAGTACATGCGGGTGCGGACTACCAGTGATTATGATGCACCCCTACAATTCACAAGAACATTTCGCTCTATCAGTTCCCCCTTTGATGACTCCTGTCATCACATTTCATTCAACTCCCTTGGAGAAAGAACCGACCTAAACAGAACTCGTTGCCATTTTCCCTGATCTTAGTTTCTCCATGCTCTTGAGCCTTTGATACTGACTGTCCTGCAGTCTTGCCAATCTCATCTCATTTTCCCTCAAAGCTCTCTTGACTCGGCCTGCTCGATACCACTTGTAGGCCTTGATCGAAATCCACAGACAGACCACACAAACCACCACGATAAGGAGGGGTCTCAGAACATACCCAAGGAATCCCTTTCCCAGATTTGCAACCCAACTCCCCACTTGACCAAAACCCTTGCCGACCTTTTCCCAAGCCCCCTCTTCGGTCAAATCCGCTATTTTTATGTGGATTGTAGTGATGTTACTTATATATTTCTCCAGATCCTTGCTACGGTCTGGTATATAAGTGCAGCACTCTTGAACCTTCAACAATTTACAGACTCCGCCCTCTTTTGCCAACAAGACATCCAAAGCAAGGCGATTCTGCAAAACCATTGCCCTTATCGACAACATCTCTCCTTCCACCAGCACCAATGACTTTGCTGTATTCATCGAAAATTCATCCACCACAGTCGCTAATCTCCGGATTTTTACATCATTCAAGATTACTCCCAGACTGGGTATCATAGCTCCAAAGATATCCCCCACAACGATTCCTGCACTTGCAGCTCTTCTCGCCCTTGAATGCTTCCCACTTTCTAGAAGTTCCAAATCCTCTGTATGGTAAATCTTTGGAAATATTATTGCCAAATAACATGTTCCATACCAATTTGCAGGCAACCTCACATAAGCATTCTTCCCACACACAAAATACACCGTTGGTATCACTTGTACAGGACCTTGAAGAAAATCTTTTGCCACATCTGCCATGGTGAAAACGTGATCACAAGTGCTTTGTCCCACTGCAACCTTTTCATAGTAAGTCTGATAACGCCTTATACACAACTTACCCCTCTGCTCTTTGTCTAACGCTATAGGACCATAGCTTCCCTTTGTCTTATGCAACTTTTCTTCATCTGTCCAATCAAGCCTGTGATGCCCCATGTCTCGTGACTGGGTCAGCTTTCTATACCTGTCCTCTACCTGATCTACAAACTTTTTCTCTACATCTGACAACGAGCAGGTCAGATTGTGTCTGTGAGCGAATGCTGTATCCAATTCCAAACTCGGTATGAAGAACTTCCTGAGTCTATCCTCGGTCTTATAATAGTCATACTTATTCAAATGCTTGTAAGCTGGGACTTCAGGAAGCACTGCGTCGAAATTGGAAAAGAAATACTCAAACTGATCTCTCTCATAAAATAAACTAAGCAAAAGACTACATGAAATTCCATAAGTCAGTGGAAGATGGTGATACCTAATACCCTCGTCCACTGAAGCAGGCAACTGCATACACACATAACAATCTTTCGCATCCATCACATCAACATACTCATATAGCAGCTTAGCATATGCATTAAGCTTAAAATCACTCCTAGACAAATCTATATGTAACCTACGACTTTCTTCTAATAGCAAAGTTCTGTCAGCTCCCATGTTTACCCCCTTTTGTCTAGGTGTAGTAGGTGTAGGTGTCCCTGGCACCCCCTTCACTTCTAGCTCATGCGAACCAGTATATGAGACTATGATTACTATGATTATAGAAACTATCACACTACTTATAAGTACGCCTACAATCCACTTAGATCTACGATTGGGATCTCCCGGCTCCATGGTTTCGAAAGTTCTCAAAAGTTCTTGGTTATAGCAATGAACCCTGAAAAAGTCTCTGTGTCCTTTACTCGTGACTTGCTTAACCAGCTCGAGCAACCATGAAATCTCCGGATTTTCCCTTTTCGATCACAATCTTATTTACACAGTCCAGAAAAAGACTTCCCTAGTTTTCGTTCCTCTTCTGTGGAAAGTCCCTAAGTTTATTCTTCTTCCACTCGGACCTAGGTTATCTTCTTCTTTTAGACTTTTATTTACAGATTATAGTTGATCCACAATAAGATCCTCATTGAGCAGTTCCAGAACGTGATACAAAAGTTCAAGACGCAAGATTACCATTTCATGTGAAGACGGCTCAAACCCAAAAGACGGAAATTCGAGTCGATGCAGAACCAAGTTTCGAACTTCACTCAGAAGCGGGGGATTCGGAACTGTGAGGGTCAGTGTTCCTTCTACTTCGAGCCCTGGCAACTGCAGCACCACCTTCACCACCACATTCGGGCTCCGACGGACCACCAGCACTGACCTCAGCCTTCCCGTGCTCACCACCCCCTGCATCAAACACTGTGTAAGTCCACTCAGGGGTAGAGTATCTGCGACAAGGTACTCTAGTTCTTTTCGACCTTCGCCGACTGTCTTGAGCCTGGTCTTCATCACTTGCCTCTGTTTCGGACGCTTCAGACACTGGGGCAAGGTCTCTTTCAGGTGCTAACTTCAGGTTCCGTCGCCTCTGTCTTTCAGGCCAACTTTCTTCACTTCTGTTCGTTCGTCTGCCTTCCCCTTCTATACCCAGTGCACTACTTCCTCTTTCTGCTGAATCTGACTCTTCTCCGCCCACTGCACCGTCTCTGTCTTCGGTGTCTGAGTCAGGGTTCGAACTGTGGAAACCCCCTTCAGCTTGCTCTAGTGCACCACCAGCTGTGTCAGCGACCCTTACAGCTTGACTTGTCCTCTCATGTGGCCCTGCCACATCAGCTGGATTTTCATTTACGAGAGGAGCTGTTTCTTCCAAGGGTGCAGAAACTCTGCGGGTATGGGAGGCATGCACCCAGTTCGGCAATCCTCCACACTTTACTGCTGTGTTCGTGATGAGTATCACCTGATACGGGCCACGCCAACGGGCATCCAAGCAACTCTTCCTCACGTGCTTCCGGACAAGCACCCAATCTCCGGGACACAAGTCGTGGCACAGATCACTCGAGGCTGGGACCACTGCTGCTTGCACCTGCTGGGATACAGAACGGACCACATCAGATAGTCCTTTACAATAATCGAGAATTAAGTCATCAGTGATGCTTATCAAAGCTGTAGCTGGTACTGCCGGCAACCTCATTGCCCTTCCCATTAGTATTTCGTGGGGGACGACCCGGTTTTCCTGTCTGGGACACTTCGCATGCTCATTAACACAAGCGGCAAAGCGTCGGGCCATTTCAGGGATGTCGAAGAACACATTTTTGCCATCCGGGCCTTCAAAGTTCCATTAACTTGTTCCACCATCCCAGAAGCCTCTGGTCTGTAACTACAGTGGAGTCTCTGGTCAATATTCAATGCAGCACAAAGTAACTTCATGATTTCACTGTGGAAGTGCCTTCCTCTATCAGATTCCAAAGAGGTTGGGTTCCCGAACCTAGGGATGAGCTCCCTCAACAATAACTTAGCCACTGTGAGAGTGTCACACCTGCGTGTTGGGTAAGCCTCCACCCACCGTGAGAATACACACACCAGCACTAAAATGTACCTCAACCCATTACACTTAGGCATTTCCACGAAGTCTAGCTGTATCCTGTTGAAAGGCCCACCTGACCTCCCAATGTGACTCAATGTAACTACAGTTTTCTTTCCAGCGTTCATCTGCTGACACGTAACACACCTTTGACACACTGTTTCAGCCATTGCCCGAAATCGTGGGTTGTACCACGTCTGTCTAAACACCCTCATCATTGCATCTCTACCAAGGTGTGCCTGTCCATGTATCAGCCTTGCCATCGGACTCAACAGCTCTTCTGGTAATACGGCTCTCCCATCGCTGGATACCCACACATCCACATCTCCTCTCTCACAACCAGATTTGATCCATCCCTTTCTCTCCTGGTCTGAGACTTCGTCCTGCAATCGCTTAAGCTCTTCCCAAGTGTCTGCCATGGCCAACATTATGCTGAGCTCGGTTCTTTCTTGGCTCTCCCCTGCGTATCTATCTGTGAATATGCATCCTTGTTCTGCACAGAAACGGGCGACCTCGTCTGCGTAATTATTGCCCAATGACACAAAGTCCTCCCCTTTCCCATGGGCTGAACACTTTACAACAGCAATTTCCTTCGGATGCTGTAATGCATCCAACAGTTGTCTTACATATTCTCCATTCCGAATGGGTGAGCCAGATGATGTCAAAAATCCCCTCTGAGACCATAACTGCCCGAAGTCGTGCACCACACCAAACCCATATTGGCTGTCAGTGTAAATCGTGATTCGAATTCGATCAGCGGCCAAACAGGCACGGGTCAAGGCAATGATCTCAGCTACCTGCGCGGAGCGTACTCCCTCTAGGCAAGCAGCCTCAACCACTCCCGAAATGGTACACACAGCAAACGCTGCTCTCAATTGCCCCACACTGTCTCTTAAGCATGAACCATCGACAAAGAAAATTTCATCTGGGTCAGCCAACGGTTCATCGACAATGTCAGGTCTCGGTTTGGTGCAAAGTTCGGTCACATCGAGACAATCATGGTCCGCACAATCTTCATCATCCGTGTTCGGTGTAGGCATCAATGTCGCAGGGTTCAAGACAGAGCACCTTTTCAGAGTCACGTTCTCTGCGGCAAGTATGACTTGCTCGTACCTCGTTAACCTATTGTTCGTTAGGTGCTGAGTCTTGGTCCTGGTCATTAATAACTCAACCGAGTGTGGCACATGTACAGTCAATGGATGTCCCATTACAATGCTTTCACATCTTTCAATGCTGACACCGGTTGCAGCAACGGATCTTAGACATCCGGGCAACGCAGAAGCTACTGGATCTAGAGTAGCTGAGAAATAGGCAACTGGTCTACGGATACCTCCATGGTTCTGAGCTAAGACTGCTAATGCACATCCTTCCCTCTCATAACAGAACAATGAAAAGGCCTTGTTGTAATCAGGCATTCCCAGTGCCGGAGCACTGCACAATTCCTCTCTCAGTTTCAGGAATGACATCAAGCACTCCTCGTCCCATGGTACCGGATCACTCACATCCTTGTGCGTAAGCCTCTGCAAAGGCTTTGCTCTCAAGGAGAAACTAGGAATCCACTGTCGACAGTAGCCGACCATTCCCAGGAACATCCTAACTTCTCTCTGTGTGGTGGGTACTGCCATACTCATTATTGCCTCAATTCGGTCTGGTGACACCTTTCTCTTGCCTTTTTCCAATCTGTGTCCCAAGTACTGTACCTCATTCAAACAGTACTGCAGCTTGTTCGGGGACACCTTATGTCCATTCTCTGCTAAGTGGTTCAACAGGGCTACAGTGTCAATTCTGCAAGCATCTTCTGTTTCTGAAGCAATGAGTAAATCGTCTATGTATTGCACGAGAACTGAGTTCTGTGACAACACAAGGCTCTCAAGATTCTTTTTCAGGATCTGGTTAAAGATCGATGGACTTTCTGTATACCCTTGAGGGATACGACACCATGTTAACACGCGATTTTCCAGCCTGAATGCAAAAAGAAATTGGCTTTCCTCATGGAGCGGTATCGAAAAGAAGGCTTGACACAAGTCGATGACCGTAAACCACTCGGCTTCGCATGGGATCTGGAACAGTATTACTGAAGGATTCGGTACCACTGGACAACAAGGGACAACTATCGTGTTGACCTTTCGCAGGTCTTGCACGATCCTGTATTTCCCGCTCGGTTTCTGTAGTCCCATAATAGGTGAATTACAGGGGCTACCTCTGATCTCTTTTAGAATGCCCTTCTCAATGAAAGTCTCGATCACAGGTTTTATCCCTGCAATCGTTTCTGGCGACAAGTTGTATTGAGGTGTCCTGGGGAAATCGACATTTTTCTTCACCTCAATCCGCACTGGTTCAACCCCTCTGATTAGACCTAGTTCATCGCCTGCGAAATCCCACACCACAGATGACACTGCGTCTCTCAAATCAGGTGGAAGTTCTTCCACTGTCACCATTGGGTACAGATCTATACATAGATGCTGATTTGTAACTTTAAAGTCAGCGTCGTCATCCCTCGTCTGGACCTCCACTCCCTGAGGCGTACAATAAATCGTGCAGTTCAACTTGCACAACAGATCTCTTCCCAAAAGGCAAACTGGACTCGTATCACACACTACAAACTGATGTCTAGTTTGGAAGGAACCTATCTTTACTAAGATCGGTTCTGTCAATGGGCTGCTTATTCTTTTGTTCGCTACTCCAATAACCTGGATTGATTGTCCCGAGAGGGGTAGGTTAGGGACCACTGCTGATCTTACAGTAGACCGGGTAGCACCAGTATCAACCAAAAGTGTGGCAGGATGACCCTCAATATCTGCCTCCACAAAGGTCCTCTCTGGTCTACCTCCAAGACCGCTCCAAGCGTGCAGTCTTCCTCCCCCCTCAGGCACCGTCAGGATAAAGGGTCTGAGCTACCCTCGTCATAGTCTTCCAACAGGGGCATCTGTTGGTACGTTCGTATTCCTTGTGTAATCCTTGGAGCCTGGGGAACCTGGGCGTGAGAGCTGTATATCCCCCCTTTCATCGTCCTAGGCCTCGTCACTGTGTTAACTACCCCTTGCGCGGGTGCCTGAGCCCCCTCTTCCTCTTCCTGCAACTGATTAACTGGGTTCAAAGGACACTCGCGTTTCCAATGTCCGACCTGGCGACAAAGATGACACGCAGTGGTCTTCTTCAGTGTGGCCACGTCCACTCCCGTCTTGGGGTCTATTGGTTTTCCTTTCCCTGTCCTTGCCCATTCTGGTTCCCCTGGAAATTTCCTTGTTTTCTTCCTAAGGTCCCTCCATTAGACTGACCCTGTGCTGTCTGCATCTGGACAAGCATCAATTTGTCTTTTAGCTTCCGATGTTTCGATTCCACCTCATCACTACAGTATCTCGCATACCTCAAAATTTCATCTACCGGCTTGTTCTGCCAGCAGATCAAATGGTGCTGTATCATGAGACTGACTTCTGTTCTCAGACCCAGTACAAACTTTGAGACAAACTGTCCCATATCCTTGGGGTCTAACGTATCTAATCCACTATACTGTTTAAAAGCTTGCAGAAGTCTTTCGTAATATTCATGCACCGTTTCTTTGGGTTCTTGTACAGTCCGATCTATCTTAACCCAATCTATATCTTGAGGTGAAATCTTCAGTTTTAGCCATGTAATCACCTGCTCATACTTTTTCATTACTAGGGGTGATGGGCCATTTGTAACCGCCTCCCTTTCAGGTTCCGAAATCGGCCACTCGACAGCGACTTTACAAGCTGTCCACAAATCTCCCGGCACCACTATGTCAAACAAGGTGTTCAAATCAATCCACAATACTTTTGAAATTTTTACAAACCGCTCAACCTGCTTGTACCACTCTACTGGTTTCTCCCTCAGCCGAGGAAAATCATTTGTAAATGCAGCCAAATCACCTCTATTCCACGGCACATGCACATACCCTCCATTCTGTACTTCCCGTAAAGGAAAATTTCTGACACCCGTCGCCCCCCCTCCTGGAGGCGGCGTTTCCCCCTCAGCTTTCTTTGCTAGTTTCTTCTTGGACCACCTTTCTTCCCATTTGTCCAACAAAATCCATATTCTCATTCCTACAATCAGATCTCTGGTGTGTGTCCTTAATCCTGTGATTCTTTTCTCCTCCAGCTCCTGGTCACTGTATTGTAATCTATGCGGTCCTTGCAACGTTTTAGTTTTGTTCAGGTCTACCTCATATCTTTTGGCCAACGCCGTTAATTTTTCATGTGCTATTCTAGCTTTTCGAGTCACATCTTTTGCTACGAACAGCAACTCATCTGATCTATAAATTTCTATCCTTTCCAAAGGCAGACCCCCGCTAATCATCTCGTCTACCTCTGCTTTCAACCTTACTACGTCTAGCAACCTTGCCTGTACTGCACTCCTCAGTACTTCTCGACAAGTTGAGCCGTCCCGCTCATCACAGTCACTATTCTGTCCTTGTGACCTATTCCCTTCCATCATATTCCTGGAACTTGGTCTGTCTTCCGAGGTGTTTTGTGCCCTATCTCCTGGCATCCTATCACTTTGGTTTGTTACTGTTGGTGTCCACATCCTCAAAGCTGACTTGGATTCGTGCAAAGACCTCGGTCTGACTGGTCTCTCATCCTCCTGTCTAAAGGAAGAGTCTGCAGTAGCCGGTAACGGCGTACTTGTCTCCAATGGTCTTGGGAAATGAACCACTCGTACTCCGAACCCATTCCCACTCTCACTGGTTATTTCTTCCCTCCCCATCTGTACGGAGCTCCCTTCTCTCACTCGGTCTGGGTCATATACCGGTACTATGGGGCCAATGGTAACCAGTACTGTCAAGGAGTCCGGTAACCTTGTGTTCCCAACAGGAGGCTGTGTTATCATAGACGTCGTTGCCCCTTCCGTTCCTGTGGAAATCCTTCCCACTACTCTCATGCTAGTCTGATTCTGGCTCTCATCAATTGTTACTGCTGGAGTCGGTTTTCCCTCTTCTGAGTCTGGATTAAATGGTGGTGGCCTCTCTGCCAACAACCTATCTAGCAGGCTATCGTCTGTATCACTGTCGTCCTCATCGATTCTTGTAATCTTTCCATTTTGTATTAGCAGTGGGTATAACTTATCTCCCTCAATCGTTTCCACTCTCCACCTTTTCTCCAGTGCATCCCACCTTGCATCTTGAAATGCCCTGACCGATTTCTTCACCCTTTCCTGGCTCTTGTCTTTCCTCCTATCGTACGCTGCTCTAATCCACGCATGTAGCGCTTCAAACTGTGTTGGTCTAGGTAGTGGTCGTAAAGAAGCCATTATACTTTTTAGCTGGTACAACACCTCTAACCTGAAAGTACCATATCGTGGGAAAGTCAATTCTCCTTCTCCTTCTGTCATTTTATGCCAATTTTCAAGCCAAATTATAGTATGCAATCCTACATTCTTTGCCATATAATGTGCTGGCGTATCCTCGGGAGGAGCTTCCTCTCCTTCCCGAGTAACCACATGCCTATCACCTCTACAAAGTTCCCGTAAAACTTTAAAACATTTCATGATGAATCAACTTTGTATTTGCCCTCAAAATGTCAGCTTTTGCTTCCTGTTTTCAATCCACCAATGCCAGCGCGGCTCACACCAACCGGCCTATCGCAGCGCGGCACTTGTCTGACGTCACTTTTCCTCCGCTCGCAGCAGTTCCCCTCCTTTCTAATTCACTCGTTCTCTCCCGCACCTGTCCCGATCACACTCTGAAGTAATGTCCGTCCTACCGAACAATTACCTCTCTGACTGTCAGTCTTACCAATGACCGATCAGCCTCTTGAGCTTGTTGACCTCAATCTGGCAACCGTCTGTCCGCGAAACGACCGGACAATCGCCTCTAACACACTCGATAGGATTCAATCACTCGATGTTCTGCACACAATAACCTACGACCTGCGTCGGTTATTCACACACTCACACATATGTTCCCTATCTTCAGTGGGTCTGTCAATGACGTCTCGTGACCCCCACAACCTCTGGTCAACGCTCTCAACTCTGGGTGTGTTCTACACCACTCTAAATCTCCCGGTCCCGCGCACGCTCACGGTCCGGTTCTCAATCACACAACTCTCGTTCCAACTCCGCAAGACATCACACAACAATAAAACACCGCAATCTACCAAACACCACTCTTTTCATACTCACTCTCCCACGAACTGCTACTTCCGCCGCACCGTCACTCTCCGTCAGTTTTCAACGACCTCCGACCTCCGACATCCTTCTCCCACAGTCCTCTGGATCTGCGTCACTCGGGCTCTATGGGGCAACTTAATCTCCTATCTTGCTCTAGATCTCCCCTTACCATCAAAGGTAACCATCCTACTCTGCTACCAACTGATAACGCCGATTCTTATCTAATTATCTATAAGAACCTTCTGGTCGCCAAGATCTTTTTACCTGTTGAATAGTGTAAAGGAGAGAATCTCATCTGGTTATATAACGGCATTCATTTTGTCTGAAAGGACCACTGACTCCGAATTCAAGTTAAGAATTTATTATCGCCAAAAATAACTGAACATGCAAGCACCTCAACACGAGGTTAAAGAAATAGATGGGCACTAATACAAATAATAACCTACGCAGGAGTCTCATCCGACTCAGAATAAAGAGAATAGATAGCTCTAGAAGGATCAACCAAGCTATGATTGCTCCAATTTCTACGTTGCTATTCATTTATCTAAGCAAGCTTTAAATCAATTGCTGTCCCTACACTAACTCTTAGTGACATCCCTACTTAACGATTTTCCAAGGCAAGAGTGAATAAAAGGTGTCAGCTGTGAAGACTTCCTCAGAAGTGCAATCACATAATACCTAAGCTCAGCTCCTTCCTCTGGACACTCTTTGTCCTTCTCTCTGGTCTCCCCTACCTCTTCTCTGGCCTCCTCCCTCAGGGCACTATCCCTAATACAATTGTACACGCCTTTGTCACGCCTCCTTGGCCAGGTCTTCTTTCTTGTACTTTTCCATCGAAACGGTTACTTCATCCTGGACGGTTGTGATGACCTTGAGTCCCAGGCACCTTCTCCGCTGAAAGTATCATCCCTAAATTCCATTGCACTCCCCGTACCATGCCTCCCATCTCTCTAACTTTTGAAAACAAAGAGTTAGTCTTTACTAACGAGACATGTGTCCTTGCACCTGCAACAAAAGATACGTTCAACAGAAACCTTCTACTGTGCTAATTAAATCTACCGTTTGTGCCCAGAGAGCCTTACCAAGAGAAACTTTTCTCTGCCTACAAAATAAGCTAACATAAAAAATAAACCAGGCCTTCCCTAAGCATATATGTAGTCAGGCCTTTACATATGACTTTTAAACACACCTTACTTTTTCCCTATAAGCATTTTCATTACAATTCATATGCGAAAATGAATTTCATGTGCAGCTTTAATATGGTGCACGTTTAAACTACTGCAATTGAATTACACACAACTGATTTGTCTATGCATTAAACATTACATTACATAATTATCACAACACTATTCTACTGCGTAGTTCACTTAATATTAGTGAACTATTCACTCTTACTAAACATGCATGGATATACAACTGAATATATACGAATATATGTCTGAGTACATGCGGGTGCGGACTACCAGTGATTATGATGCACCCCTACAATTCACAAGAACATTTCGCTCTATCAGTACAATCTTTGTGTCAGTCTTTATTATTATTTCATCTTTTTGTAGTAACATACGTGTCACACTATTTATTGGCATTTCCTGGTCAATCAGGATATAAAAACACTTTCTACTTGAAAAGAAATTGTGTATTTCCCTACAGAACCGATTGTTGGTATGTACTACATCTTAATTAGTGGACGCATCCCTTTAGTGGTCTCCAAGGTATGGCATGATGCTTTTGGCTGCTACGTAGCAGTGTTGGGCACTCTCCACAGCCACCCCCTCTCACTGGTCTGCGGCTATGCCCCACCCCCTCTTGCCTCAGACTTCCTGGTTAAGCTCAGAGACCTTATACCGGAACTGCCGGAAGCACCATGGTCAATAGGTGGTAATTTTAATGGGGTATGCGACATAGGCCTTGACTACTCTTCAACCACAACTGGGCTGGCCATAGGCCTACACTCCTTGCAACCTTTGCATGCAACTGGAACCTGACGATGCGTGGAGGGCACACCACTCCGGAGAGAGGGGATATACCTTCTACTCGGGAGCACACTGCTCCTTATGCCGATTGGACTCATTTTTCATGCATGGCCAGGAGAGCCATTGGGTCCTTGGTGGTGCATTGTGTTATGATTCCATTTGTGTTTCAGGCCGCGCGCCTTCGTGGAATCTTGTTGTACGAGCGTTCTATTGTTACGCAGTGTACCTCGCGACTAAGTCAGTTTGGCAGTTGCTGCTGGCTGAGGCGCAAGGGACACTGCGACGCTATGTGCCTGTGAAGAATAAACCCAACTGACAACGCTTTGTGCCTTCTTGTCATGTTTATTACAACATGTTTCTGGCGACGAGCTTCAGTCAGCATCGCACATAGAGCGCAGTGGTGAACCTACATGTGTCGTGGGAAGTTATCGTTGCTACGCTGTTGAAGCTGTGAGGCGCTGCGGTCTAGGCGGATATGGTGAGGGGTAAGAAGGAGTATTAATCAACCCCCAACGTGCCGCTTGAAGATGTGAGGCGCTGTGGTCTAGGCAAATATGCTGAGGGGTAAGAAGGAGTATTAATCAACCCCCAACGTGCCGCATTAGTGCCTACCTGAGGTTAAGAGCTCAACTTAGCATTTTGACAAATGGAAAAGGAAATATTTCGAGGTCCATGCGCCTACCTGGTGAGTCAGGAGCTGGAGTGTTGATGGCTAATGTGCTTTTGCAGTCCTGACGTGCTGTGTTGCCGCTTGTGAGGTAAAGCGGCTGGAGGGAAGTGAATGCGTGTGCCTTCATGTCCAGAGCAGCAGGGCGAGACACGCCTACGTGGGAGGAGTCTATTTTATTAAAGGGACAAGGTTGTCAAGAGATCTGTTTTACACGTTTTTTTTCCCTCGCAGACTTCTTTGTGCTTTTCATCTTCTGTTTATCTGTTTATCAGGTAAAACAGTACTTTAAAAACTTTGTCTGCTAGAGTGTGCACCTGATTTCTTTCATCTCAGGTTTATTTATTTATTCATTTTTGGTCATTTGCATACAAAAATGGATGTGACAGTTTTGGAAGTAACAGCTGTCTCTGCTCCTCCTCACTTTCTCTTACAACCAGGTAGCCCAAGTTTCGAGTGGGATAAATGGATTGACATTTTTGACAACTACCTGGAAGCATTGGATGCACAAGATTTTAGTTCAAATAGGAAAAGAGCGATTTTACTTACCAGTTTAGGTAAAGAAGGTCAACACATTTTCAAGTACCTTCCTGTCGTTACAAATGATCGTGGTCAACCTATTGAGGATGTCTACCAGGAAGCACGGAAAAGGTTGGAGATGAGGTTTGCGAAGGAGACTAATGTCGTGATGAGGAGGTTTAAATTTTATACCAACCGCAAAGAGTTGGGGAATCTATTGATGACTTTGTTACCAGAATACGTGAACTCTCCCTTAAGTGTAGATTTGGTCCCATGGCCGAAGAAATGATTCGGGATCAGCTGATCGTGCAATGCAGAAGTAGGAAAACACAAGAACGGTTGTGGGCTGCCAAAGATCCTACTCTGAAGGATGCAATTGACATTGCGAAGATTGTGGAAGAGTCAGAGTTCTGTAAGAAGGAGATGGATCGAAGAGACTCGAGATTGAACATTACTGGTGAAGGGGAAACATCTGTAGTGGAGGGAAGTGAAGGGGAGGGGGCTGCGTCCACTAAATCTTGTGTTAAAGCGGGGAAAAACTTTTCTGGCAGCAAGTTTTATCCTAGTAAATTTGGTAATAAGATGTGTGGCAAGTGTGGAAGCACTTATCACACATCTGATTCAAAAAATTGCTGGGCCATCGGTAAGGAGTGCAGGAAGTGTGGCCGTAAGGGCCACTTTGCAAGGATGTGTAGAGAAGCCAACAAAGGAAAGGTGGCCTTGTTGTTTGAAGAGACATCCTTTGGTGAGTACTTCACCAGGCCTGAAAGAATTCTTTGTCTTGAACCTTCTCTAGGTGAAGAAGGTGAAAATGAAGATGTCCTTCTTACTAGTGATTCTAATTTAAATGATAGGCGGAGACACAGGCCCAAGGCGGAATTTGTCATAGAGAATAAAAAATTGACCTCATGGTAGATTCAGGGTCATTGTACACCATCGTACCACAGAGGATTTATGAACAGGAATGGCCCAATATGAGTTTGCTTCTAAAAGATATAAATCCAGGTGGATATCAAGGGGAACAGATAGACATACTGGGTTATATTTTGGCAGACATTTCCTTTAAGAACAGAACAGTCAAAGGCAAAGTTTATGTGGCTGTCTCGGGTCCTCCTATCTTGGGTTGGTACCACCAGTATGACCTGCATATTAAGATTGACCCCCATGGTGTTGAACAGGTTTTGGTGGTGGATGATCTTACTGTTGAAGACATTTTGGAGGGAGCTAAGGAGGTGTTCAGAGATGAACTTGGAAATCTAGAAGGTTATGTCCACAAAATAAAACTAAAGTCTGGAGCTATCCCCGTTCAGCATAAACTCAGGAGAGTTCCCATTATGGTGAGGGGTGAAGTCAAGAAAATGTTGGATGAGATGTTATCTAATGGAGTTATGTTATGTTATGTTAAGTGCTCTTATAACGCGCAGCAGCTACTCCAAGGAGTGTCCCGGCGTGGATCCAAGAGGAGTCCCTGAACTACACCGCCCTCAATTACGGAAACAGATAGGTTTTTAAAAGTTTCTTGAAGGCTGACGGGTCGTGAGTATTGCGCAGAGAAAACGGTAAGGCATTCCAAGCCTGGGCAGCCTTAACAGCAAGGGAGCAACCGCCCATCTTATGCCGGATAAAGCGGGGCACCCTAGCTTGAAGGAGGGCTGAAGAGCGCAGTTGTCTCAGCGGGACATAGAAGGAGAACCGCTTCTGTAGGTAGGCCGGCCTGAGACCATAGAGGGCACGATGCGCAATAACCAGGGATTTGAATTTAACCCGGTCGGCCACGGGAAGCCAGTGGAGAGCGCGGAGATGTTCCTTCACGCTGCACGTCTTAGCGATTCCCAAGAGAAGCCTGGCGGCTGCATTCTGAATAACCTGGAGTCTATTCAAAGAATATCCAGGGA
Organism: Calotriton arnoldi; assembly: GCA_963921515.1. NCBI lineage: Eukaryota > Metazoa > Chordata > Amphibia > Caudata > Salamandridae > Calotriton > Calotriton arnoldi. Next base: position 338,049 of record CAWUFW010013218.1, read on the forward strand.
TGCCTGTGTACAACGCGTTAGCGTAGTCCAATCGGGAGAGGATCAAGGCGCGGATGACCGTCTCCTTGGCCGGCCTAGGGAGGAGAGATAAAAAGCTCCTTAATGTTTTAAGAAGGCCGAAGCAGCTGCCTGACAGCTTTTTTACCTGAACGGAAAAGAAGAGGTTATCCTCAAACCACACACCTAGGTTTTTCGCGGATAACCCCTTAGAGGTAGGTAGGGGGAACCCAAGAGGCCAGATCGAGTCTCTGAATCCAGGGGGGAATTTGCCGTAGAGAAGGATCTCTGACTTGTCTTCGTTACATTTGAGTTGGGCCGACGCAAGCCACTCGAAGACCGAAGACAAGCAGTGCTGAACGAAGGATACAGAGTCCTCATCCTTTCCCCAGGTAAAGAGAAGCTGAGTGTCATCGGCGTAGGCTATCACCTTAGCCCCCAACCCCTCAGCTAGATAGACCAGAGGAGTGACATAGATGTTAAAAAGAAGGGGGCTAAGGGAAGACCCCTGTGGGACCCCAGTGGTGACCGGCAGCGGTGTTGAGGCGGCCGGTGGCAACCAGACCTGTTGGCCCGCCCCTCAAGAAAGGACCTCAGCCAGCCCCAGGTAGTGCCTGAGACACCTATCTCAGAGAGACGGGTGAGCAGCAGGGAGTGTGGTACCGTGTCAAATGCCGCCGATAGGTCGAGCATCACCAGTGCTGCTCTCCCCCCGGCATCTAAGCACTCGCGGATGGCTTCGGATATTTCCACCAGTGCTGACTCGGTGCTGTAAGAGGAGCGGAACCCGGACTGTGCTGGATGCAGAACATCAGACCCCTCAACAAATTCTGTAAGTTGTTTGGTCACCACCTTCTCACAGACTTTTGCTAAACTGGGCAGGAGGGAGATAGGGTGATAATTCCCAGGGATGAGGGGATCAGGAGTGGGCTTCTTCAAGAGGGGAAGGATTTTAGCCTGTTTCCAGGCCTCCGGTACCCGTGCCTCACGGAGGGAGGCGTTTATAATCAGATTGACTTCTGGGTTGATGATCTCCGCGACTGCAGCGAGTAGTCTCGCCGTACAGGGGTCCGTGGGTGAGCCTGATTTCAAGCCCTTCAGGATTTTAAGAGAGCTAGACAAATCAACAGAAGAAAAGGCCAGCAGGGAGAGCCTGGGGGCAGCAGGCGAGATGGCAATAGGCGCAGCGACAGGCGAGGCTCCGGAGCAGGAAATGAAGGTAGCCTGAATCGTGCGTATTTTATCCATAAAAAAATTGGATAAGGTGTTACACCAGCCCTCAGTGGCTGGGAGAGGGCATGATTGTGCTGCAGGGGACGTAAAACTCTGAACAATGGAGAAAATCTCCTTGGAGTTATTTTGTGCCTGTTCGATGCGGGTGGCAAAGTACTGCCTTTTTGCCTGTTTTATCTCAGCATAATAGATTTTTTGTGTGTCCCTGAGGGTGGCCTTAGCCAGGGGACAGTACTCACTGAGGCGCCAAGCATGTTCCAGTTTTTTACACTCCTGCTTAAGCACAGACAGGTCCGGGGTAAACCAGGGTTTAGACGGCGATTCTCTGGAGAACCTGGACGAGGTCGGTGTGGCAAGCATGTTCATGGAATTGGATAGCCAATTAGAGAAGCCCGCAAGACTTCCGTCAAGATCCGAGGTGAGTGGGGGAGATAAGCCACCAGGACCGTGGCCAGTTTGGACGGTTCAATTTTTTTGAAAGCTGGTTTCCGGTAGTATGTGCCCAAAGGGCAAGCCGAGGCTAGCTGCCAGGAAAAATAGGTGAGACAATGGTCAGACCAAGCGACTGGAAGAGGATCTTCAGCCATGATTGCGAAATTGGAACAGATGGGGTCAAGAATATGACCTCCTTGATGAGTAGGGCGGGTGACCCATTGAGACAATTGGGCCAGCTGGAGGATATCACCAAAAACAAGTGAGTCACTTAACTCCACAAGGGAGTCATTGAACCTGTTGAGAGTTCTGCTTGGGTTTCTCCTGTTGTCATCACTGAGAAGGCAGACGGAAATTTGCGCTTCTGTGTTGACTTGAGGAGTTTGAATCAGAATATCATTCCGGATACCTTTCCCTTGCCCAATATTAACGAGTTAATCTTATTGTTGCAAGGTGCAAACTTTTTCTCAAAATTGGACCTCCGTCACGCCTATCACCAAATACGGTTACATGACTCCTCTAAACACTTGACAGCCTTCATCACTATGGAAGGTACTTTCCAATTTACCAAGATGCCTTTTGGTTTATCCTCGGCTGCTAGTGTTTTTCAGAGGATGGTGACGGAAGTGTTTAAAGGTATAAAAAATATTATCTTCTTCCAGGATGACATCCTGGTATTTGGTGATAGTGTGAACAGTCACAACTTAGGGGCCGATTCCGATCTCGGTCGGAGGCGCACCCAATACCATTCGGTCGGGAAAAAAGCCATGCGAATGCCTGTTTCCCGACCGATCCGTACAGCATACCGAACGAGTAAGTACGATGCGCACAACAGCACAGAATCCGGCCGAGTCGTACTCACCCAATCCAGGTCCTGTCCTCCGACCGAGGCGAATCCGGAAATGCAGAATCGAGTCGCACGGAAGGGAAAATGCAGCTCCGTCCGGCCAAACAAGTACGATGCGCTTTCTGTACGCGCCGAACCCGTCGCTACGCACGGCACGTCAAAGCATCCGGGAGAGGCGCACATAAGCTCCGATGCGCGCCACAACACGATCCACGGCTACGAGGCGAACACGCCAGCGACGAGGACGACACGAAGCAACGAGAAAGACGAACGACACGAACCAACCATGAATCCCTTCGTCCCGATCATACCAATATTCTACATTTACTACCGGAACAGGCACGGATGCGTACGGCGCAGAAGGTAAGTCAGACACCAACCACAAAACACATACAACACGTACACGACACATCACACACACACAGAGGGATGCAGAATTTACTTACACCAGCAACAGCAGCACCATAGGGGCGGGATGCCCATCACCAATGCCACATATGCACACAGGGGCCTGAATGTGCACCACCACCCCTACCCAGGGGGCCGGATGCCAACCACCACTACCACCCTTAGCCAGGGGGTGCCAGATGCCTACCACTACTACCACCCTAAGCCAGGGGGCTGGATGCCTACCACTACTACCACCCTTAGCCATGGGGGTGCCAGATGCCTACCACTACTACCACCCTTCGCCAGAGGGGCTGGATGCCTACCACTACTACCACCCTTAGCCAGGGGGCTGGATGCCTACCACTACTACCACCCTTACCCAGGGGGTGCCAGATGCCTACCACTACTACCACCCTTACCCAGGGGGGCTGGATGCCTACCACTACTACCACCCTTAGCCAGGGGGTGCCAGATGCCTACCACCACTACCACCCTTACCCAGGGGGGCTGGATGCCTACCACTACTACCACCCTTACCCAGGGGTGCCAGATGCCTACCACCACTACCACCCTTACCCAGGGGGGCTGGATGCCTACTACTACTACCACCCTAAGCCAGGGGGCTGGATGCCTACCACTACTACCACCCTTAGCCAGGGGGTGCCAGATGCCTACCACTACTACCACCCTAAGCCAGGGGGCTGGATGCCTACCACTACTACCACCCTTAGCCATGGGGGTGCCAGATGCCTACCACTACTACCACCCTTAGCCAGGGGGGCTGGATGCCTACCATTACTACCACCCTTAGCCAGGGGGGCTGGATGCCTACCACTACTACCACCCGTAGCCAGGGGGGTGCCAGATGCCTACCACTACTACCACCCTTACCCAGGGGGGCTGGATGCCTACCACTACTACCACCCTTAGCCAGGGGGGTGCCAGATGCCTACCACCACTACCACCCTTACCCAGGGGGGGCTGGATGCCTACCACTACTACCACCCTTACCCAGGGGGTGCCAGATGCCTACCACCACTACCACCCTTACCCAGGGGGGGCTGGATGCCTACCACTACTACCACCCTTAGCCAGGGGGTGCCAGATGCCTACCACTACTACCACCCTAAGCCAGGGGGCTGGATGCCTACCACTACTACCACCCTTAGCCAGGGGGTGCCAGATGCCTACCACTACTACCACCCTAAGCCAGGGGGCTGGATGCCTACCACTACTACCACCCTTAGCCATGGGGGTGCCAGATGCCTACCACTACTACCACCCTTAGCCAGGGGGGCTGGATGCCTACCACTACTACCACCCTTAGCCAGGGGGCTGGATGCCTACCACTACTACCACCCGTAGCCAGGGGGTGCCAGATGCCTACCACTACTACCACCCTAAGCCAGGGGGCTGGATGCCTACCACTACTACCACCCTTAGCCATGGGGGTGCCAGATGCCTACCACCACTACCACCCTTACCCAGGGGGGGCTGGATGCCTACCACTACTACCACCCTTACCCAGGGGGTGCCAGATGCCTACCACTACTACCACCCTTACCCAGGGGGGCTGGATGCCTGTCACTACTACCACCTCTACCCATGGGGGGCTGGATGCCTACCACCAACACCACCCCAACTCATAGGATGGACAATGCATGACACAACCAGCACACCACAACCTAGGGAATGCAAGAAAAAGACATCCCCCAACACCATGACAAGCGTGTGTAGACTGTGTCAAATGCCTACAACACTGAACATGACTTTGAACATACAATGTGACCCCCTATCACATGTGCCACACATATATGTGTGTGGCCCCCACAATGCAAGCAGGCCATGACCATTGTGGCAATGGGGTCCAAACCCCCATCATCACAGTGACCAAAATGCAAGTGTGGGGTCCATAGCTGAAGCACATTTTGAACAGTGTCTCAATGGGGTCCAAACCCCCATCATCACAGTGACCAAAATGCAAGTGTGGGGTCCATAGCTGAAGCACATTTTGAACAGTGTGGCAATGGGGTCCAAACCCCCATCATCACAGTGACCAAAATGTAAGGGTGGGGTCCATAGCTGAAGCACATTTTGAACATTGTGGCAATGGGGTCCAAACCCCCATCATCACAGTGACCAAAATGTAAGTGTGGGGTCCATAGCTGAAGCACATTTTGAACATTGTGGCAATGGGGTCCAAACCCCCATCATCACAGTGACCAAAATGTAAGTGTGGGGTCCATAGCTGAAGCACATTATGAACATTGTGGCAATGGGGTCCAAACCCCCATCATCACAGTGACCAAAATGTAAGTGTGGGGTCCATAGCTGAAGCACATTTTGAACATTGTGGCAATGGGGTCCAAACTCCCATCATCACAGTGACCAAAATGTAAGTGTTGACAAAGAAAGAGCTGCAACTGCCAAACTGCATGGATGATTCCTGGTCACAGAACATAAAACACATCAGTGGCAAAGTAGTGCATGTGTCCCATTGCAACATAAATTGGGGGAGGCAAATACTGCAGTGCAAATAAGACATACCTTTGGCCATGTGCAGACAAACAACACCCATGGGGGCTGACACTGTCAACATTCATCAATGACACAATGACAGAAGTGACCATCAGAATGCAGACCCACATATTTGCACCAATGGGCACACAAATGCAGATACCCTGTGGAGACTGTAGATGTGAGGTGAACAGATACCATACCATGGCAGCAATGGGACACACAAACCATGATCATTGTGCTGACCGATGACCTAGGAGTCCCAGGGACAGCAGGGGAAACCCACCAAACTACATACAGCCAATGGCACACCCAAGATATGCCAATGCAGTGGTGCAGATGCACAAACACAAACAGGCAGACCCACACTGCACATCATACACAACAGGTGAGGGGGGTGCCAGTGTCCCCAGGCAACCACACAACACATGAGGAGACCTGAATACCAATCATACAGATGTGCATACAGTGCCACACAAAGGTAACTCATGGATCCAAATCCCCTATGTGGGCAAGCAGGCATTGTCAGATGAGAGGGAGCACAAATCACACATGTCACACAGGCACGTAGGAACATCAACTGACACAGCAAGACACAGACACACCACAGCACTACCCCCAGGGCCCCCACAATGTGGTGACCCTGGGCTGCATTACAATCCCACTGTGATGACAAAGCTAAATGTCGTTCACACTGTGAACCACAGTCATGTGTCCTGAGCAACAAACTACCATCACACCTACACAAGCACAAATCAATCAGCACGGCCAGTAAGCCAAGGCCAACATGGAGGCAGGGGCCTAGCCGGGCAACAACTCTCATCTGCACACACTCAACACCACACCCCTCGACCTCCAACAATGTGCAGCAGTGAAGCACACATGCACTGGTGACATTGCACATGCACCCATGACTATTCCAGGGTGGTGGGTGGGAACCAAGGTGCAGAAACACATCACACATGGCCACCAACAAGACTCCTGAATGTCTGACACACTGCACACTACGCTGTACATGGACATGACGGCAATACCACACCAACCAATGGGATCCCAGCCACAGTCACACACCAATGAAGAAGCCAAGGTCACCCACAAAGAACACACATAGACAACAACCAACATTGCAGCCCGGACCCTGAGGAGTGCCAGCAGTCACACACACAACGTGTCACAATCACTGAAAGATAACACAAACTGGAAATCACATGACAGGGGCAAACAACAAGTGCCAAGGGGAAACCTGACTGTGACCCATCTGCGTCTGCACACAAACTCAGCCCTGACAGCAAACACACCTATGGGTGACACCCTGATGACCAGTAATGTGCCATGCACCCACATCACAGAGAACCCAGGGAGAAGACTTTGGGGGAACATAGGTCAACTCAGCAAGCATCACAAACAGGTACAACACTAGGGATCACAGCATGCACAGCTAAACGGAAGTGAACACACAGACATGCTCATACAACACACACCTTGGGCGCAGGCAATGTCACAGGAGTACACACTGCCATGAGGGGACTCCACTCTTGTGTGAGGAAAGCTGTGCCATATGTTGCCTCAGTAGGGCCCCATCATGTCAGCTGAGCACGTGGTCACACAATCAACAATTAGCACCAAATGAAGGCTCCCGTCACATCAGCCTGGTCATGGAAGTGCCAACGAAATCATCAGCACAGATCCAACACACTTGTATAGCAATGTTGCACTGACAACACAGATGAGTCCTTCCCCATTGATGCCCAAACCTGCATGTCCAGTGGAGATGGCCACACGGTCAGGGAAGTAGACGAATTGAACAATGGCAGGCACAACAGATGTGCAGGGGTGGAAGCCACAGATGTGAAATTGCTAATGTAAGTAGGAAATCCCATTGCCAAATACTGAACACATGACACCCTCAGATGCTGCTATGGATGACATGGATACACCACAGGATAGGACACATTCCCCCTGGACCACATGGGTTCCTGCACAGTAACACTTCATTATCATGAGACCAAATATCACCATCACTGCAGCAAGGGCATGGTTAGCATCATCAACAACATGTACATCAGAAGCATAAGCACTAGAGAATAGAAAGTTGCTTTATTCAGCATATGTGTGTAATGAAAACTGAAAGTCCAGAAAAAACACAAAGGCCAATGGCCAGTCCATTGTCAAAGTCCAAACAGGGTGACAGTGGCAGATGTCACCCTACGCATGCCTGCACAAAACCAGGGACAATCCACTAGGAGGGGCAACCGGGGGGGGCAGGCCAGGCACCGCAGGGACAGGATCAGGGCTCACCAGGAGGAAGCAGGGAAGGGGTGGAGGGTGCTGGAGAGCCACTGACAACTGCAGTGGAGGTGTCTGACATGGTGTGTACCGGCACAACTGGGAGGCATGACTCAGATGTTGTGGGTGCCGGCACGACTGCAGTGGACCCTGCAGATGGAGTGGACAGGTCGGCCACTGCAGTGCCCAAGTCAGACAGGGTGGTAGTGGACTCCACTGCAGTGCCTACCACCAGGGGAGGAGAATGGGGAACAGGCAAGGTGGGCTGGACAGAGGGGGAGGACACCCTCACCACATCAGTGGCACAGACAAGCGCAGCGGGGGTGTGGTGCTGGGAGAGCAAGTGGCAGGGGGAGAAGGCCGGATCCTCTTGGGGATGGTATATCTGTGGGTGGGGAAACCTGGGGCAGGGTGTGGTGGGGGCACCTGTGGAGTGGGGGCCTGAGGGATGGAGGAAGGAGACCTGGTGCCTGAGCTGCAGGGCGGTGGCGGGGTCTTGCTCTTACGACTCCGGGGGACTTGCGGGTGGGGGCCTCAGTCTGTCTGCGCCTGGGGGAGGGTGTCCGGGGGCGAGGGGCACTCTGCTCCGTGTGGGTGGGCTTCCTCTTCCCCCTGAATGCTGTATCAGCTGGATCGGAGGGGAAGAGGCCGAGGTCGCTGAGGAAGAGCCGCTGGGTCTTTGGGGTTGCAGGTGAGGCAAGGGAGAGTGCTTTGGAGGGAGAGGCAACTGAGGACTGCGCAGTGCTCATGGATGCGTGTGTGTGTTCCAGGGCCCCATCTCCTGTGAGTCTGGTTTCAGTCCCCTGACTGTGCGTGCGTGTGCGTTTTGTTTGTGGCGTGTGTGTCTGTGTGCTGGATGTGTGTGTGCTGGTGTGTGCCTGTGCCGGTGTGTGTGTGCTTGGGACGGGTAAGGTGCTGGGGAGTGTGGATGGAGCAGAGGCAGGAGGGGTGAGGGACTGTCTGAGGAGGGACACTGCTGCCGTCAGGGAGGAGTCCATGGACCTATTGCCCCTCTGTAGGTCAGACATGTCCGATGAGATGCCCTCCATGAACGACACCAGCTGAGTCAACAGAGCGGTGTGCGCATGGAGGACACTCAGCATGGCTGTCTGCCCTACATGGAGCTGGCGAAGGAGGTACACAGACTCCTCACTCAGGGCAGCAGGGGACAAAGGGGCAGGGGGTGCGGTGCCTGGCCCAAAGGAGACACGCTCCCAAACATGGGAGCCTCCACGGACCTGGGGAATGGGAGCCGATGGGAGGGCGGTGGTGGTGCTGGTGGTGGCGGGGACAGCAACACTAGCTGGGGTGTGGTGGCTGCTGACACCCGCCTCCATAAGGGAGTCATCCTCCGAGTTGCTCTGCTCCTCAGCTGAGGTGGATGGTGCTGAGGACTCCTCGGTGTGGCTCCCCTCACCCTCCGTGCCACTGGGTCCCTCCGACCACTCCTCGGCTGCAGACCCAGTCTGGCTCTCCGGCTCCTCCTGGTCCATGGAGCTGTCCCCTTCCGTGGCCGTGGATGTATCTGCAAACAATGGGGAAACAGACAGACATCAGTCACCTGCACCAAACGCACACACCACTGTGAGCACAGCACATTACAGAGCAAGCCCTGGCAACATTAGTTGTACATTGCTAAAAGTGCCCTAACTGAACAGGAGAAGCCAATTGTCAGTCTGATGCCAACCATGGCACTCACATCCCACATGGCCTTGCACCCATCTGTCTGGTGTCTGTTGGATAGCAACACCCCAGTGTGGACACATGCACCAACTACACAGTAGTTGGACAGTGCAGAGGACACGGTGTAGCATGTGGACATGCACACATCACAACTCTTGCCACTGAGTCAGTACAGGTTTCCGGATGAAAGGGATGCCCAGAGTCAAATAGGAAATGCATGTGATGCATACCAGCGACAGACACCATGATGCACCCATGTCCTGATAGCCATCGCCACAATGGTGTGCATGTAGCACATGTCACTCCCCTGCAGGATCACCAATAAGTAGACACATGCCATGGCGGAGGCATGACTGCTAAGTCATACATCACTGTCTCAGTGATGTATGACTTGGCAGCCAGACAACAACACTCTGCACTGTGTCACAATAGTAGGTCATGGGGAATGCAAGTCCTGGAGCTGCACAAGTGCATATGTACATCCCCCACACAACACATCATCTTAACCCTCATCTGTCCAGGTCATACCGATTGGACATATGGGAGACCTGTGACACTACCCTCTGAACCTGAGCCCCTCACAATCTGCTGTGAATGGGAAACAGCTGCCTGAACTTCACATTCGCATACCCCAGTCTGCACGGGCAGCTGATCAAACACCTATGTGACACACAAGTATCGTCTCCTATGGTCACATCTCCAGTGGCATGCTGACCCCCTACCGAGAAACACCCCAGCAGTCCTGGCAACAAATCCACAGCACACTGACACAGAGGCAGACACCTGAGGGGTCAAATCACTGCGCACAATGTGTCAGCTGATACACGGGAGTGGGAGTACAGAGTGCATTGCATGGCCTGGAGTAGGCATGACTGTCCTGCCCCACATGAATGAGGGATGAGCCCTGGACAGTGGATAGCTGGCTATGTATGTGTGACACACGTAATCTGCACACTCCTGGGGCCCAAACATTGTTCCCACCCGCTGCATGGGCGTGTGCCACATACCCCAGGCACATGTGGTGGCTCAGCTCAGCAAGTGGACCGCATATCAAAGCAACACGCAGATTACATGTCCGAACACAGGCGTTGTGTGAACAATGGACCCACCCATGATGCCCACAACAGAGTTAGGGAAACAGATGCTGTCCCCCACCTTGAGTGAAGCAAACTGCAAGGACACAGTCCCAAGTGACACAATTCCCTGAATGTAAGGGCCCCACCTGGGTATCAGATGAGGAGTGGGCAGTGCACAATAGAGGGACATGGCTCCTGGACAACATGACTGCTGTACTGTGGCAGTTTAACCAGGCCAGAGGAGGGCACATAGCATGTAATACAGAGTTCACATTGCAGTCTTTGACTCACCCCTCCTTGCTGCTGTCTGGCCTTCAGCTGCCCATCCAGGTCTGGAAACACCACCGCCAGGATCTGGAGCATGTGGGGGGTCAGGGTCCGTGTTCCGCCCCTCCTGCGAGGAGGCGACAGCTTCAGCTGGACCCGTGCAATCCTCTGGGTCCAGCCCCGAAGGTCCTGCCACCTCTTCTGGCAGTTGCGGATCCGGCGCTTGTAGACCCCCACGGACCGGACAGCCCGGACGATGTCCTTCCAGATCTCCTGCTTCCGATGGGCATTAACCTGTCAGGATGACAAAGTGAAAAGGCCATTACTACACATGCAACATATCCGTGCATGACACAGTTGTATATACATGTCTCAATCACAGGGGCACATGATGTACACAGGCAGTGCAACGCTGCCCATGGACAGTTTGCCAGAAGTCACTACATGGTATCATTGCATGGGAAGTAAAACCTTGTTCAAATGCACTGTCACTGCACCATACCTGTCCAGTGCATGTCACTACACACTATGGGGGGTGACAACTACTCAGTGAGCCTGCTAGCCAGTGGCGTGCAGACTTTCAGCCTTGCTAGTCAGACAAAATGCACATTCAGAAAGGCAGTGCACAGAACACTCACCTGCTCCCCTGGTGTCCCATACAGCTTGCTGTACTGTGGAAGTAGGCTGTCCAGCAGGGCCTGGTTCTCCTCAAGGCTGAAGGCTGGGGCTCTCTCCACAGTACGTGCCATTGCAGGGTCCAGAGAGGGCAGAGACAGCAGCAGTGCAGTGGCAGATGTCGTCCTGGAGCATGTAGTGCAGGCAAGTGAGCTCTCAGGGGAACAGCCAGCAATATATATGTGCTGGAGAGGCAGATACTGTCCCATGTGTCCATAGTGATAGGTCCAAGTCGTTTGCATCTTCTGAATCTGGCCAATCCATGGAATAGCAGCACCAATACACGCCCACAGCATCCTTCAAATCTTCAACTTCATGACATACATGATTTTGCAACATTGTTGTGGGTGACCAACTGAATTTCCAGCAACCGACTCGTTTGAATTTCGAAAACGCGTCCGTTGCCAGGCTAGGCCATTGTCAATGGGTGCGCACCGATCGGTCCATTGCTGATCAACGCGTACAGGGGTACAACGCGTACCCGCACACATTGAATGCAATGGGCCGGCCGGGGGCACCGATCGGTCCATTGCGGTACAACGCGTACAGGGGTACAACGCGTACCCGCACACATTGAATGCAATGGGCCAGCCGGGGGCACCGATCGGTCCATTGCGGTACAACGCGTACAGGGGTACAACACGTACCCGCACACATTGAATGCAATGGGCCGGCCGGGGCACCGATCGGTCCATTGCGGTACTAACGCGTACAGGGGTACAACGCGTACCTGCACACATTGAATGCAATGGGCCGGCCGGGGGCACCGATCGGTCCATTGCTGATCAACGCGTACAGGGGTACAACGCGTACCCGCACACATTGAATGCAATGGGCCGGCCGGGGGCACCGATCGGTCCATTGCGGTACAACGCGTACAGGGGTACAACGCGTACCCGCACACATTGAATGCAATGGGCCGGCCGGGGGCACCGATCGGTCCATTGCGGTACAACGCGTACAGGGGTACAACGCGTACCTGCACACATTGAATGCAATGGGCCGGCCGGGGGCACCGATCGGTCCATTGCTGATCAACGCGTACAGGGGTACAACGCGTACCTGCACACATTGAATGCAATGGGCCGGCCGGGGGCACCGATCGGTCCATTGCAGTACAACGCGTACAGGGGTACAACGCGTACCTGCACACATTGAATGCAATGGGCCGGCCGGGGGCACCGATCGGTCCATTGCTGATCAACGCGTACAGGGGTACAACGCGTACCTGCACACATTGAATGCAATGGGCCGGCCGGGGGCACCGATCGGTCCATTGCTGATCAACGCGTACAGGGGTACAACGCGTACCTGCACACATTGAATGCAATGGGCCGGCCGGGGGCACCGATCGGTCCATTGCGGTACAACGCGTACAGGGGTACAACGCGTACCTGCACACATTGAATGCAATGGGCCGGCCGGGGGCACCGATCGGTCCATTGCTGATCAACGCGTACAGGGGTACAACGCGTACCTGCACACATTGAATGCAATGGGCCGGCCGGGGGCACCGATCGGTCCATTGCTGTTCAACGCATCCCTGTACAAGTGACTGGCATATGTCACCATGCCTGTCTCAGATGAACATATGCCAGCCACAGATAGCTCCCAGGGAGTGAGGGGCACACCTACAACACGACAGCCTGTCCAAACTGTATCATAAGGCATGTAAGGCTGCATTTCCTATTGTGTGTATGTTGGTGTACATGTTGTCCTGTGGGTGTCACCTGGGGGCAGCCACCCCCAGGCTGTGCACGTGTTCATGGGGACAGGATCCTGGGTGTTACGTGTACATGACCACTGTGATGTGCAACTGTTCATATCTGTGCATGTGCCATGGTCACATTTCACGGTGGTGTATGTGTATGTCATGTCACATACCCCGTGAGTCCCATGTGGGACGGTATGTTTGAGCCAGGGTGTCCCAGTGGCACAATAGTGATGGTCCTCCACAGTCTGTGTGCATGTAGTGTTTACAATGTCTCTGATTTCATGTGCACAATGGGAGACAGTCTCCACATCCACGTTGTGTGTGCATGGACTTTGATGTTGTGCGTGTGTGTGTCACAGACGTCCATGTCTGTCCTGCAGTGGCAAGTGGGACCACTACCTGTGGGGGTCATGGTTGTTTTGCTCTGGTGTATACCTGATACTCCATGTAATGCCAGTGACCATGTGGCAATACAGGGTCCCTGGGAATGTACCTGTCATTGAGCTGTGATGCCTGGGGCACATCTGTCCTCACATGTCACTGTGGGGGGTGATTGTGACACGGCAGCAGGAGATGGGAACTGTGACACGGCCTCATGATATCCAATGGGCCAACCTGGGCCTTATTGATGCCACTTGTTGAACCGTGATGACAGATGTTGGCCATGTATGTACCATACATGTCCTTACGGAACTGCACACTTCATGTAGTTGTGCCTCATAATGATGTATGTTGTGATATTGAGTGTGTTCAATGCCGCATATGTGGGGTGACTGACAATCTTGCTTTCTTCTCCTCTGCACTGCAGGGCTCCTGCTGTCCATCGACCATTCCCAGACCTGGCAACGATGGTGGAACGGGACAGCATCCGACGGTACCGCTTCACCAGGCAGCTGATTGAGGATTTGGCAGTGCAGTTTGCCCCACATTTGCAGCCTGGCCGGCCGTATCCTACAGCGCTGACCCCCAAGGTGAAGGTGATGGCAGCCCTACACTTCTTTGCCACCGGTACCTTCCAACATACTGGTGGGATGTCACAGACTATGTTGAGCCGTGTGCTCCGCGATGTTTTGGAGGCAATGTTGCTATTTCTGAACCGGTACATCTATTTCCCTAGACTGCAACGACTCACTGACGTGAAGAGTGACTCCTATGCCCTGGGGAGGATGCCGCATGTCATTGGCTCCATTGATGGGACACATGTGGCTTTGGTACCACCACAGGCCCAGGAGCAGGCCTACCGTAACCGCAAGCACTACCACTCGGTCAATGCACTGGTGGTGTGTCTTGCAGATATGACCATCACACACGTGTGTGCCCGTTTCCCTGGTTCAGCACACGATGCCTTTGTGATGAGGAGTAGTCGCATCCCCAGGATGATGGCACAGATGCAGAACCAGCGTGCCTGGCTTGTCGGTGTGTACTGACTTTGTGCCATTGTGTGTGATCTGATCTGTAGTATTCCGCCCACTTTTCCAAGTCAGCTAATGTGCACTTGTCTGTCCGTAGGTGACTCGGGATACCCCAACATGCCGTGGTTGCTGACACCCCTCAGGAACCATGTGACACCAGCCCAGATGCGCTACAATGAGGCACATGGTCGGACCAGGAGAGTGATTGAGCGGACATTTGGTCTCCAAAGAGCCGCTTCTGCTGCCTGGACAAGACAGGAGGGTCCCTCCCATATGCCCCAGCGAAAATGTGCAAGATTATCATCGTCTGCTGCATGCTCCACAACCTGGCAGTGCGGAAGGAGTTGCCTCTCATCCAGGATGACAATGACCAACATCCGCCACCTGTGGAGGATCCTGGCCTGGACCACGATGCCAGTGATGATGATGATGATGAGGGTGATGTCCGCACACAGCTCATCACCAACTTCTTTAGCTGAATGTGAGTATCCTGAGGTGTCATGTCAATGATGTGAGTTGGCATGATATGTGTAGGTGGTGCTCTGGTGCTGTTGGAGTGTGTCCATGGGCTACTTGACTGGATGTGTGTAGCGATGTGTGCTTACAGGTGGTCTGTACTCCCCAACAGTGTTGACATGCTAACTTGGTTCTGGGTGGGTATCTTGTAACATGTATTGTGCATGAGTTTTGCTGTTCTGTCCTGTTCTCCATTGCTTTTGACTGTGTGTCATTTCTGTCCTTCACAGGGTACTTTCAGATTCGTTTGGCCAACTGTGTCCACCGACGACGTGATTGTACTTCCAGGGTGGTAGCTGTTGTGTCCCTACAGGTGATGTGCGCAACACCCATGGACTTCCTTCCTTCTACAGTTGTTGACTGTGTGCCCGCTGCCAGGTGGGATTACCTTGCATCTGTAGTGGTTACGACATGTTGCAACTGTGTAATAAACCTGTGCTTCACTTTGTGATGTGCGTTGTCTGTGGTCACACATTTGACTGCCATTTGCTTACTGCACCTGTGGGCTACTTGACTACAACTGGGAATAGGTGTGGTGTCTGTGCATTGCACCGTCTTCCCTGGCAACATCAGTGTAGGCAATGAGTCAGATGGCCTAGGTGTGTATGTGTTGTGTAGCCCTGGTGGTGTGTCTCCCTCATATGTGTCACGTTGCCTTTACTCACATACCTGTGTTGTACTTGCTGTTGCAGTTCGCATACACAGTGTAATTTTGCAGTTCATCATCCCCATGACAGCACCCACGTTGGAATCACAACAGAGGCAAGTATGGTGTATTAGTGTGTTTATTGTGATACATTTGTGTGAATAGTGCATAGGATGGTTAGTGCTGTACATACATCTTGCAATCAGAAGTTCCTAGGTGAATTGAAAGTCCTGGTAGACAAAATCCCCAGTATCGGGGCCACAGTTGTCTGAGACATTGGTCCAACTTGTACTCCCCATGTAATGTGTGGGAGTTGTGTTGCCGTCAACAGGGTGAACAGTTTGTGCACAAAGGTGAACATCCAGAACAGGTTCAGGCTTCCTGGGAGTTGCAATTGGCCATCGGCCTCTCACTTGCCCCTCCTCGGACGACCCCTCTTCTTTGGGGGGGGCCCCTCAAGTACAGGCTGCTGCGGTGCAGGGGACTCTCCGCCAGAGTCATCCTCCCTCCCTGTGCCCTGTGGCAGTTGCAGTTTGTTCAGCACCAGATGTTGTTGGCACACAGGGAGGTGTAGACTGGTTGTTGTTCATCTGGTGGAGGCATTGTAAAATGTCCCTGTGCACCGCCGTCATCTCTTGCAGTGCGTCCCACTTGGACTCCACGCGGGACATGTGTGAGTCCAAGCGGGCATGATGGGCAGCCTGCTGCTGTTTCATGTCTCTGAGGAGCCCCACTACCTGGCTGAGATCTCCGGTGCTGGACTGGTACGCATCGGCTATGCGTACCAGTTGTGGGTCATCATGCACACCAGCAACCTCTGCAAGCAGCGACCTCTGTCTCCCACCCCTCCCACCACCCCTGCCAACATGTGCAGTGCATGCAGTGGCACGCACAGATGACCCTGGTCCCCCTTGGGGGTTGGTGGTGGTGGTGGTGTCCATGGCCCCACGTTGGTCCAGGGTCCCTGTGCTGGTGTTGCTCCTTGTTCTGTCCATGTCGGCAGGGATGGTATTTGTGGTGACAGTCGTTGGAGGGGTGGGTGCAGGGGGTGCAGCTGGTGGTCCTGCTGGTGCTGCAGCTGGTGGTCCTGCTGGTGCTGCATGTTGACTTGCACCGGATGTGCCAGGTTGGTCTTCTTCGTCCGAGGAGGGCAGAGGCTGTACGACACCAGTGAGCTCCGCATCCTCTTGAGCCTGGGACTGGGACTCCTCAGCGTCTGCTGCTGTGTCCCCATCATCACCTGTTTTTGGGAGACACACACAATGTATGTTATGTTTCTGCAGGCATCAATGGTTGACACACCTGACAGTTGTGACTGTGCCTCTGGGTGCGGGCCTGTACATTGCATTGTCCTAAGTCGTCACAGTCAGGGGTTGATATTGGTGTAGCACATTGTCCTGCATTATTTGGGCATTTCTATGTATTTGTTGGGGTGTGAACATGGTCTGCATTGGTTGTATTTGGTTGACAGCCGGCCCTCCTTCCCACCCAGCCAGTCAGTTATCCCACCATGGACTGTGCTTGCATTGCAGGGAGTGGAAGTTGTCTTTCAGGATGTCAGTCAGTGGTGTCCTGCTGTTGGTTGTTGCACAGTTGCCAGCAGGGCCTTGTGCTCCCCACAGCAGTAGCCAGTGTCAGCCATCTTGTCAGTCCTTATCCACTCCCTGTGATGTGAGCATGGTTCAGGGTTGTGTTGATGGGACAGTTGTGGGGGTGAGCTATATCTGTGACTATGACTCCCATCATGCTATTGCCTCCACCCCACTTCCCAGCATTCCCATACTTACTTGCTTTTGTGGGGAGTTCAGTGTGTGTGGGTGTGAGAGCAATGGCAAGATGGCTGACAGTGGTGTCCTGCTGTTGGTTGGTGTGCAGTTCCCAGCATGCCCTTGTGCTCCCCACAGCAGTAGCCAGTGTCAGCCATCTTGTCAGTCCTTATCCACTCCCTGTGATGTGAGCATGGTTCAGGGTGGTGTTGATGGGACAGTTGTGGGGGTGAGCTATGTCTGTGACTATGACTCCCATCATGCTATTGCCTCCACCCCACTTCCCAGCATTCCCATACTTACTTGCTTTTGTGGGGAGTTCAGTGTGTGTGGGTGTGAGAGCAATGGCAAGATGGCTGACAGTGGTGTCCTGCTGTTGGTTGGTGTGCAGTTCCCAGCATGCCCTTGTGCTCCCCACGACACAGCAACAGTGTCAGACATCTTTGATGGGCCTTTCCACTCTCTGTGGGATGTGTATGCGTGAGTGTGAGCTTGCTGGGCCATGTGGTGGGGGATGTAGAGCTGTGCCTACGACTCCCATCATGCTATTGCCTCCACCCCCTTCCCAGCATGCCCATGCTTCCTTCCTTTTGACTCTGCTTCCCTGTGGGGTGGGCTGCCTGTGCTGACAGGATGGCTGGGAGTGTTGTCCTGGCAGTTGTTTGGCTAAAAGTCCAAAGAGTGTCCCTGTGCTTCACACAACATAACCCAGGGTGGTGGTTCTTTGTGGGATCTTCAGTTAGGATGTGAGGCATTGCATTCTCCCAGGTGGGTTCTGTGGAGTATGTGTTGAGGGGGTGTGTGAGGGGAGGTGCTTGTGACTATGGTCAGTGCTGCAAGTCCTCCTTCCCACCCAGCCAGATATCCCACCATGGAACGTGCTTGCATTGCAGAGAGTGCAAGTTGGCTTTCAGGATGTCAGGCAGTTGTGTTGTGCTGTTTGTTGGTGCACAGTTGCCAGCAGGGCCTTGTGCTCCCCACAGCAGTAGCCAGTGTCAGCCATCTTGTGAGTCCTTATCCACTCCCTGTGATGTGAGCATGGTTCAGGGTGGTGTTGATGGGCCAGTTGTGGGGCTGAGCGATATCTGTGCCTACTACTCCCATCATGCTATTGCCTCCACCCCCTTTCCAGCATGCCCATGCTTCCTTCCTTTTGACTCTGCTTCCCTGTGGGGTGGGCTGCCTGTGCTGACAGGATGGCTGGGAGTGTTGTCCTGGCAGTTGTTTGGCTAAAAGTCCAAAGAGTGTCCCTGTGCTTCACACTACATTACCCAGGGTGGAGGTTCTTTGTGGGATCTTGAGTTAGGATGTGAGGCATTGCATTCTCCCAGGTGGGTTCTGTGGAGTTTGTGTTGAGGGGGTGTGTGAGGGGAGGTGCTTGTGACTATGGTCAGTGCTGCGAGTCCTCCTTCCCACCCAGCCAGCCAGATATCCCACCATGGAACGTGCTTCCATTGCAGGGAGTGGAAGTTGTCTCTCAGGATGTCAGTCAGTGGTGTCCTGCTGTTGGTTGTTGCACAGTTGCCAGCAGGGCCTTGTGCTCCCCACAGCAGTAGCCAGTGTCAGCCATCTTGTGAGTCCTTATCCACCCCCTGTGATGTGAGCATGGTTCAGGGTGGTGTTGATGGGCCAGTTGTGAGGCTGAGCGATATCTGTGCCTACTACTCCCATCATGCTGTTGCCTCCACCCCCCTTCCCAGCATGCCCATGCTTCCTTCCTTTTGACTCTGCTTCCCTGTGGGGTGGGCTGCCTGTGCTGACAGGATGGCTGGGAGTGTTGTCCTGGCAGTTGTTTGGCTAAAAGTCCAAAGAGTGTCCCTGTGCTTCACACAACATAACCCAGGGTGGTGGTTCTTTGTGGGATCTTCAGTTAGGATGTGAGGCATTGCATTCTCCCAGGTGGGTTCTGTGGAGTATGTGTTGAGGGTGTGTGTGAGGGGAGGTGCTTGTGACTATGGTCAGTGCTGCAAGTCCTTCTTCCCACCCAGCCAGATATCCCACCATGGAACGTGCTTGCATTGCAGAGAGTGCAAGTTGGCTTTCAGGATGTCAGGCAGTGGTGTTGTGCTGTTTGTTGGTGCACAGTTGCCAGCAGGGCCTTGTGCTCCCCACAGCAGTAGCCAGTGTCAGCCATCTTGTGAGTCCTTATCCACTCCTTGTGATGTGAGCATGGTTCAGGGTGGTGTTGATGGGCCAGTTGTGGGGCTGAGCGATATCTGTGCCTACTACTCCCATCATGCTATTGCCTCCACCCCCCTTCCCAGCATGCCCATGCTTCCTTCCTTTTGACTCTGCTTCCCTGTGGGGTGGGCTGCCTGTGCTGACAGGATGGCTGGGAGTGTTGTCCTGGCAGTTGTTTGGCTAAAAGTCCAAAGAGTGTCCCTGTGCTTCACACTACATTACCCAGGGTGGAGGTTGTTTGTGGGATCTTGAGTTAGGATGTGAGGCATTGCATTCTCCCAGGTGGGTTCTGTGGAGTTTGTGTTGAGGGGGTGTGTGAGGGGAGGTGCTTGTGACTATGGTCAGTGCTGCGAGTCCTCCTTCCCACCCAGCCAGCCAGATATCCCACCATGGAACGTGCTTCCATTGCAGGGAGTGGAAGTTGTTTCTCAGGATGTCAGTCAGTGGTGTCCTGCTGTTGGTTGTTGCACAGTTGCCAGCAGGGCCTTGTGCTCCCCACAGCAGTAGCCAGTGTCAGCCATCTTGTGAGTCCTTATCCACTCCCTGTGATGTGAGCATGGTTCAGGGTGGTGTTGATGGGCCAGTTGTGAGGCTGAGCGATATCTGTGCCTACTACTCCCATCATGCTGTTGCCTCCACCCCCTTCCCAGCATGCCCATGCTTCCTTCCTTTTGACTCTGCTTCCCTGTGGGGTGGGCTGCCTGTGCTGACAGGATGGCTGGGAGTGTTGTCCTGGCAGTTGTTTGGCTAAAAGTCCAAAGAGTGTCCCTGTGCTTCACACAACATAACCCAGGGTGGTGGTTCTTTGTGGGATCTTCAGTTAGGATGTGAGGCATTGCATTCTCCCAGGTGGGTTTCTGTGTAGTATGTGTTGAGGGGGTGTGTGAGGGGAGGTGCTTGTGACTATGGTCAGTGCTGCAAGTCCTCCTTCCCACCCAGCCAGATATCCCACCATGGAACGTGCTTGCATTGCAGAGAGTGCAAGTTGGCTTTCAGGATGTCAGGCAGTGGTGTTGTGCTGTTTGTTGGTGCACAGTTGCCAGCAGGGCCTTGTGCTCCCCACAGCAGTAGCCAGTGTCAGCCATCTTGTGAGTCCTTATCCACTCCCTGTGATGTGAGCATGGTTCAGGGTGGTGTTGATGGGCCAGTTGTGGGGCTGAGCGATATCTGTGCCTACTACTCCCATCATGCTATTGCCTCCACCCCCCTTCCCAGCATGCCCATGCTTCCTTCCTTTTGACTCTGCTTCCCTGTGGGGTGGGCTGCCTGTGCTGACAGGATGGCTGGGAGTGTTGTCCTGGCAGTTGTTTGGCTAAAAGTCCAAAGAGTGTCCCTGTGCTTCACTCTACATTACCCAGGGTGGAGGTTCTTTGTGGGATCTTGAGTTAGGATGTGAGGCATTGCATTCTCCCAGGTGGGTTCTGTGGAGTTTGTGTTGAGGGGGGGTGTGAGGGGAGGTGCTTGTGACTATGGTCAGTGCTGCGAGTCCTCCTTCCCACCCAGCCAGCCAGATATCCCACCATGGAACGTGCTTCCATTGCAGGGAGTGGAAGTTGTCTCTCAGGATGTCAGTCAGTGGTGTCCTGCTGTTGGTTGTTGCACAGTTGCCAGCAGGGCCTTGTGCTCCCCACAGCAGTAGCCAGTGTCAGCCATCTTGTGAGTCCTTTTCCACTCCCTGTGATGTGCGCATGGTTCATGGTGGTGTTGATGGGACAGTTGTGGGGGTGAGCAATATGTGTGACTACGACTCCCATGATGCTATTGGCTACACTGACTTGCCCAGTATACACAGAATTCCTTCCTTTCAGTGGTCTTCACTGTGTGTTGGTGTTGTAGTGGTGGCTACATGTCTGGATGTGTTTGTTAGTTCTATTTGTGCCACTGCCTAGCTGTAGTTGTAGTTGTGTTTGTACATGTGATGACACGGTTAAATGTAACTTTGAGATGGCATGTGTTGTGTTTATCTGAGTGACATACACATTTTGGGATGATTCTGTTCTGGTTGTTGTGTAATTGCTATGAGTACATGGTTTGACTCTCCCCTTGACAGTGATGTGTGTGTGTATTGTGGCAGAATATTGTGTACATTTGTTGTGTACTCACCAGGCTCTGGGATGTTCTCTAGTCCATAGACGCTCACTGGCGGAAGGATGGCCCGCACCTTCTCTTCCCAGGGCCTGAGGTATACTAGCTTGGCAGGAGGGCTACTGCCGGTGTATTGGCTCAGGAGGTAGTCCTTCTTGAGCAGCTCCCGGACCCTCCTGCGCACGTCATACCACCTGTTCTGGATGTCAGTCTTAGTGCGCAGACATGGTGATTGTGCGTTCACCCTGTTGATGATCCTCTCCCACATCTTGGTTTTCTAGGAGATGGGGGTCTGTTGGACCAGTGTGCCAAACAGCTGTGGCTCTACCCTGAGGATCTCGTCTACCAGGACTTCCAATTCACAATCTAGGAACTTGTGATTCTTCTTGGGGGGCATGGTGATGGGTGGTGATGGTGAGTGATGTGTGTGTTGGTGTGCAGGTGAGGGTGTGTGAGTGTGTGTTTTGCTGGGTGTATGTGAGGTAGCTATTTGTTGGTGTGCTGATGGTGTGTGGCTTGTGTGAGGGATGAGCTGTGGGTGTGTGGTTGCTGTCTGTTGAGTGCTGGCAGTAGAATGGCATTTGCAAAGGATCATGGTTGGGATTTGTGTCCTTTATAAGGGTGGAGTTGTGGGTGTGTCTTTGTTCTCTGTCCCCACCCCCCCAGTATTTATTGGCTTTGTAATTGCTTGTTTGGCCTTTTTTTGTGTATTTTTCCTTAGTACTTTTTGTGCATGTTGGAAACGTTCTTGTGACCGAGTCGGACCCTGCATTTGTCTCGTACGGTCTTCTCCGTTTCGTTCACGCTGTGTTTGTGCAGTTTTCTATGCTGCGTACGCGTCGGTCGCAGTGTTTTGTGTTACTTCGGCTCGGTTTTGTATGCGTGTCGGTCGTACGGCTTGTCCTCCGTTCAACTCGGTCGTGGTTTTCGCGCCTTGCATCGTACTTTGCGGTTTGGTGTTCGCGTGTACGTTTCGGTTGGATTTGTTCCGGGTGCGTGTCGGTCGGTTCGATTCGCGTGTTTTTCCGGCCGGATTGTTGTTTTCCGTGCGGCTCGGTCGTTCGGCTTGGGTTCAGTACGTGTCGGTCGGATTTTGCACGCCTTGCATCGTACTTGGCGTGTCGGGCTCCACAGGTACGTGTCGGTCGGAATAAATTCCGGCTCCGAGTCGGTCGGTGCTTTTTCCGGCCCGAATCGGAATCGACCCCTTAGTGTTAAAGGAAGCTCTTGCTAGGCTTTTGGAGTCTGGTTTAACTTTACGTAGGGAAAAATGTGCCTTCCTTGTCACAGAGGTGGAGTACTTGGGACATTCCCTTTCTTCTGAAGGTGTTAAACCCAAAAGATGATTTGCTTGCTTCTATAAGGTTAGCTCCCATTCCAAGCAACAGGGATCAATTGCGTTCCTTCATTGGGTTAATTGAATATTACTCTAAGTTTGTGAGGAACTTTGCGAGTAAAACTGAGCCTTTGAAGGTACTTATGAGGAAGGGGGAGAATTTTTATTGGGGACCTGATCAGCAAACTTGTTTTGAAAACATTAAGCAAGAAATTTGTGTTGCGGGCATTCTTGTGCCTTTCGATGTCAATGCTAAAACAATTGTCACTGTTGATGCCAGTGACCCTGGCATTGGAGCTGTTTTGTCTCAGAATGATGGTAGTTCAGAAAAAACTGTGGCCTTTGCCTCACGCACTTTGACAACTACTGAACGTCATTATTCCGTAATTGAGAAAGAGACTTTACCTGCAACCTGGGGTGTGGAATATTTCAGAACGTATGTTTGGGGGAGAAAGATTCTTCTCCGTACTGACCACAAGCCTTTGTTGTAGGAAGGTGGAATCTGACTGCATGGTTGCCCCCACTTTTTTCCTGGTGTTTTGCTGGTTTTCGACTTAGTTTGGCTGGGATCCTGCTATTCAGGACCCCAGCCTATCTGCTTCCCCCTTAAATTGATTGCATGTACTTTAGGTACACTCCAGATTGGATTCTGGGGTACCCTTATGAGTCCCTAGTATATGGTATACTATGTACCCAGGGCATAGGTACCCCAGAGGCCTCCCACGGGCTGCAGCATGTATTATGCCACCCCTGAGAGGCCATCCAAAATGACACAACAGGTCTGCTACAGCAGCCTGTGTAAGGTGGTGTATCCACCCCTTACTGAGATATAGGTTCCCTATATCTCTCCATATCACTGCACATGTAAACCTATCAATCACCCCTATGGCAGGCCTTAACAATCCTGAAGGCAGGGTGCTGGGTTTCATGTGAGAGGGTGCTCATGCATGAGCAGAGCCCCTCTGCAGCTTTCGGAATCTTCGTTCCGGGGTTGTTTGTGATGCAGCCAGACCATATAGCTGCTATGGTGCCTTCTCTCACAGCGCTTAGAGACCAGTTGGTGATATGCGCTTTAGAAGCTCCAATTAACATAACATAACATAACATATACTCTTAAGTGCATTATAACCAAACGGTAAATGCTAACTTTGGAATGGCTGCATGGAAAACTGTCGTGTTTGGTGTCAAACACCTTGGAATCATACCCCCACACCAGTAACTGGTGTGGGAGTATGATCCCACCCTTCTAGAGAGAGAGACATGACAGCACCGGTATACCCGGTACCAGCTAACAGAGCCCTGGCATCACAAAATGGATGCTGCAGCCACAAACACGAGTCTGCCCTCCTGCTGCTGGACGAAACTCCGGCAGGGGAGGCCTGGACAATAGGTTTCCTGTCACAGGGAGGTGTGACCACCTCCCAGACAAGCTTTAGTGTATTTGGGCTGTGTGGGTGCACACTCAGAGTGCTTTGAAGTCTGCACTGGGGGCACATTTGGTGTCCCTGTGCATAGTCCAGCTCAAACCGGTTGCAGGGGCACACAGCCCCTGCTCTGGCACGAAACTGGAGAAAGGAAATGGGTGTAGCCACCCCTCTTTCCTGACCCTCCCATAGGTGGGTCCCCAGAGTTTGTCCAACCCCTTCCTTGGGTATAAAGTAGGAATCCCTGACTACAGGACTTTAGATTACACCTGGACTAAACTCTGATACCAGAAACCAAGTACTTCAATGATCTGCACGATGCTGGATGACTGAAGAATCTCCCTTGGAGTAAAGGAGTTACTCCCCTGCAAGGCAGGCACCTTTAACACAACTGACCAGTTGGCATCTCCGAGCTCTGACGGACTCCGAAGAATATTGCCACACAAGATGTGGGTTTTCCTAGGTCTCTGAGGTTGATCTGAGCCCACAGCAAGTCTGAGGCCTGTATCCCTCGTGGAAGACCGTGCAACCCGAACCCCTGGACACCGCGACCATTTGCAGAAGCATCAGCTTTCTGGCAACCCCTGAGGCTGAGCTTTGGGTTACTTGCAGCCCTGACCCCGAGCAGTAACTGCACCGACGATTGTCGGCCTACACTTAACGAGTGTTCCGTGGGCCACCATTTTGTGATTCCTCTTGAGGTCCCTTTGCGATCCCTGGTCTGTTGACCTGTGGGTCCCCAAGAAGGCAACTCTAACTTTTATTGGGCTTCTCTGGTTGCTCCAGACGTGCCCTGACTCTCCACTGCTTGGGGAGTCCCCAGGACCTTGCTGGTCCACACAGAAGCATCTTTTCTCTTCCGGCGTGGGTTGCTGTTGCCAAGGCTTGTTGTGGTCAATCCGATCATCGACACCCCAGCACTTGACATCCTTTGTGGGACAGCTAGAATCCGGCTCCTGGTTGTCGTCGACGTCTCCAGGACCCCGTGGCTGCAGAGTAAAGCTTCACCTCTTTGCACTTGAAGCACCCGACATCGGTGGGCATTCGATTGCTCCGCTCCTGGTCACTGGCTAGTGACCCAGACTCTGTCCCCTCTGCTTTCAGGTTCTTCACATCTTCGATCCAGGCTTGGATCACACCGGACACTTTTCTCCTTCACGGGAGCAGCACTTTGCAGCAGATCGCCATTGAAAATGACGACGATTCCCGACACCTTTTGACACCTATGCACCCGGCTTCCCTGGGTGAGGTAACTCGAGTACTCCGGTGCTCCCGTGGGTGTTGGCCCTAGAACCCCTTAAGTCTATAGGGGTTTGCTCAAAGTCCTCTCCTAAGTGTCCTCTAACTTTAAAATTCCAACCGCGACTTTCCGCATTGAATCCTACGGCGCTCGCGGCTGTGTTCTCACACTGCACACGTTCCCCGTGGGTCTCCTGTGTCACTACCTTGGGTGGTTCCTTGGGTTCCCAGCGATTCTACGTGCTCTAGGCACTGTGTCTAGTCAAGTCGTGGTTCTTATACCACTTTCTTAGTATATGGTTTGGTCTCCCTCTGGAGCCCACTGTGTATTGTGCTATTTACTGTCATTTTAATACTGTGATACTGTGTATCTTGAACTCTAATCTCATAAAGGGATTAGTAGTTAGTGTTTAGAAATAAATACATATATTTTAAATATATCTTGTGTGGTTCTCCTTTCATTTAGTTATTCAAGAGGTTATAATCTGGTAAACCAATCTGCTTTACACTCCTTCAAGACTTAGCCTGAAGGCTGCTCTCCATAGCTACCACTAGGATAGCTTTCAATAAAGGTTGTCTTTAAACCTATCATCAATAAGGGTCGTTTGGACTGGTGCAAGGTGCCCACTATAACTAGTGGACAGCATATGCCAGGCCAACTTCTCACATTGGTGTGCAGCGGTTGGATTCAAGCTTGCTATTGCTTTACCAGATAATCTCTTTGAAGTGACTAACTGAAAACCACTATAGGTACATAGGTACATATAAATCAAGTTTAGAATACAGTAAGTTCTACTGAACTTAGAGTTTGTGTCAAGGGTTTAGCACACCCTTTCTACAACTCAAGAGAGTTTCAGTTCCCACTAGAGTAGGTAAGTGCATACACCACACACACTAGAATGTCTGCAAGGCCTGAAGTAAGTGACTCCTTGCCCACTAGGTATGACAATCTCACATTCCAGGAATTGAGAAATATGTGTACCTCTAGGAGACTGAAAACAGGGAGACATGCAAGCACTCAACGCCTCATAGAGGCTTTGCTGTTAGATGACCTCAGAAAGACACCAGGGTCTGATGAGGCAGGCAGGTTGGGTGGGGCAGTAGAAGAGGAAAGGCAAGGTAGTGAAAACTACTATGACCCAGACTCTGATGCTGGCCAGGGGGATCAACATGATTCCCACCTGGAAAATCCAATTCTTCCTGAAGGAGAGGAAGGCCTCAGTGGCCCCCTCTTCACTCCCCCAGGAAGGGTTAATAGTCTACCAAGAAGATCAAGATCTCCTTCTCAGGAATCTAATCATTCTGGTACTTCTATAGGGTCCTCTGCTTCTCATAAAAGGGCATCCTCTTATGAGAAGAAGTGCCAACTGCTTGAGTTTGAGAGAGCTAAGCTCAGAATCAAGAGAGAGCAATTGGCCTTAGACAGGGCATCCCTGGAGCTTCAGAAAGCTTCACAAAAGTTGGGGCTAGAGCCCCATGGTGGCAGCAACAGTGTCCCTAGGAGTAGAGAAGAGACTCATCCCCATAGGAACCTGAACAAGATTGTCCCTCCCTACCAGAGTCGGGATGACATCCACAAATGGATAACTGCACAGGAGAGGGCCTGTAAAGTACAGAGGGTCCCTCAGGAGCAGTGGGCAGCAATCTTGTGGCTCTCCTTTGCAGACAAAGGTAGAGACAAGCTCCTCACTATAAGAGAAGAGGATGCTGATAATTATAAAGTCCTGAAGAGTGCTCTTATTGATGGGTTTGGCCTACCCACTGACCAATACAGGTTAAAGTTCAGAGACACCCAAAAGGCACAGACTCAGGACTGGGTTGACTTTGTAGATTGTGCTGCTAAGGCTCTGGAAGGTTGGATACATGGCAGCAAGGGGCATGACTTTTTAGGATTGTACAATTTGATTATGAGGGAGCAGATCCTTAATAATTGTCAAAACCAGCTTTTACACCAGTACCTGGTGGACTCTGATCTGACCTCTCCCCAAGAATTGGGAAAGAAGGCAGACAAATGGGTCAGGACCAGAGTAAAGCCAAAGAATCAGGGTGGTGACCAGAAGAAAGATTCTACCAAGTCCCAAGAGAAAGGTGGGGATAAATCCAAGGATAAATCCACTACAGGGCCCCAAAAGTCCTCTCCTGGGGGTGGGTCCCAAACTCCTTCCTCCCCTGAAAAGAAACCCTATTGCCATAACTGTAAGAAGCCTGGCCACTGGAAAAATGACCCCAGTTGCTCCCAGGCTGGCAAGAAGGAAAAGGTTCCTCCCAGCAATACTACCACTCCTCCTGGTACTACAAGTAGTAATCCCCCAGGTGGTAGTAATGCACCCAAAAAGTTAGGTGCATTTTCGTGGGGAACTGAGGTGGACCCCAGTTTATCAAGGTCCTCCTCACAGGCCTCCTTAGTCTGTGATGGTGGCATGGGATTTGCCACTTTTACTATGAGTCCCAATACTTTGGGCAAGTACAGACAGGAGCCCCTAATCAATGGTCAGAAGGTGTTGGCATTCAGGGACACAGGGGCTAGTGTCACCATGGTGACAGGGAAACTAGTCCCCCCTCAACAGCTTTTACCTGAGTTCAAGTACCAGGTGACCAACATTGATGGTATCAGAACAGATCATCCCATGCCCATAGTCAATCTCAGCTGGGGAGGGGTCACTAGCCCAAAGAGAGTGGCAGTGTCCCCAAACTTGCCTGTAGATTGCCTGTTGGGCAATGATCTGGAGGTTTCAGCCTGGGCTGAAGTTGAATACCAGGCCCACTTAAAAATGTTGGGCCTCTCTGAGAAGGTTGGTGGGGCTGTTAGGGCCTCAGCCCCATCCCAGGGAAATTTTGGAGAAGTGGAGCCTGAAAGAATGGCCCACTCTACTCCCCCAGAGAGCAGAAGGGTTGAAGAAAAGTCTTCTTCCCCCCAGACAATAGGTAAGGGTCAGCTTCCTCAGGGAACTGATCCTACCCCTAGTGAAGGAACTGCCCCAGAGGTGGTCAGGCCTGGCCTGGCAACACCCCTGATGGCAGGGGACCCTTCCAAGGTGGGACCCAGTCTGGAGCAGGTAACCTGCCCCTCTTTACCCTCCCTCTGTCAGCCCAGGGCTGCAGAGGTCAGGGAGGTCAGTGGACCCCTAAGGGCTCCCTGTCCAGAGGAACCCCCTCATCCACAGATTAGGGACACCCAGTCTAGTAGCCCTAGCCAGGTGAAAATTCCTCAGCACACTGAGGGAACCCTCTTACCACTGGATAGGGACCTCCCCCAGAGGGATTCTGTTGGGCAAAGGCAAACCTGGGACCAAGTGGTTCCAAACCTACCATGTCCCTCCAGTGTTCCAACAAAGGGACCCAACCCCCAGCTGTAGGCAGCCAGAGGTTGACCCTTAGGGCCAGATACAACTCAGTCATGGAAAGAAAGGCCTCCATGGTGACCAGTGATCTGAGGAAGCTGAGGCCAACTTTATTAGGGCCTCACTTCTCTACTCAGACACCCCACCAGCCTTTTACTTTGCCAAAACACACCACAGGTAGTAATTCCAAATGGTGGAGATCATCCAATACCCTTGGGGTTAGGAATTGCTTAGTGGACCATAAGACAGGGGGCAACCATGCTAGCGCAGGTTCTTCCTTATATGGCCACTTAGTCAATAAAGGCTCAACTGGACAAGGTTAGCCTTATCTCCTTTCGTTTGGGGGGGGGTTATGTAGGAAGGTGGAATCTTACTGCATGGTTGCCCCCACTTTTTTCCTGGTGTTTTGCTGGTTTTCGACTTAGTTTGGCTGGGATCCTGCTATTCATGACCCCAGCCTATCTGCTTCCCCCTTAAATTGATTGCATGTTCTTTAGGTACACTCCAGATTGGATTCTGGGGTACCCTTATGAGTCCCTAGTATATGGTATACTATGTACCCAGGGCATAGGTACCCCAGAGGCCTCCCAGGGGCTTCAGCATGTATTATGCCACCCCTGAGAGGTCATCCAAAATGACACAACAGGTCTGCTACAGCAGCCTGTGTAAGGTGGTGTATCCACCCCTTACTGAGATATAGGTTCCCTATATCGCTCCATATCACTGCACATGTAAACCTATCAGTCACCCCTATGGCAGGCCTTAACGATCCTGAAGGCAGGGTGCTGGGTTTCATGTGAGAGGGTGCCCATGCATGAGCAGAGCCCCTCTGCAGCTTTCGGAATCTTTATTCCGGGGTTGTTTGTGATGCAGCCAGACCATATACTCTTAAGTGCATTATAACCAAACTGTAAATACTAACTTTGGAATGGCTGCATGGAAAACTGTCGTGTTTGGTGTCAAACACCTTGGAATCATACCCCCACACCAGTAACTGGTGTGGGAGTACGATCCCACCCTTCTAGAGGGAGAGACATGACAGCACCGGTATACCCGGTACCAGCTAACAGAGCCCTGGCATCACAAAATGGATGCTGCAGCCACAAACATGAGTCTGCCCTCCTGCTGCTGGACGAAACTCCGGCAGGGGAGGCCTGGACAATAGGTTTCCTGTCACAGGGAGGTGTGACCACCTCCCAGACAGGCTTTAGTGTATTGGGGCTGGGTGGGTGCACTCTCAGAGTGCTTTGAAGTCTGCACTGGGGGCACATTTGGTGTCCCTGTGCATAGTCCAGCTCAAACCGGTTGCAGGGGCACACAGCCCCTGCTCTGGCGCGAAACTGGACAAAGGAAATGGGTGTAGCCACCCCTCTTTCCTGACCCTCCCATAGGTGGGTCCCCAGAGTTTGTCCAACCCCTTCCTTGGGTATAAAGTAGGAAACCCTGACTACAGGACTTTAGATTACACCTGGACTAAACTCTGATACCAGACACCAAGTACTTCGATGATCTGCACGACGCTGGACGACTGAAGAATCTCCCTTGGAGTAAAGGAGTTACCGGTTGGCATCTCCGAGCTCCGACGGACTCTGAAGAATATTGCCACACAGGAGGTGGGTTTTCCTAGGTCTCTGAGGTTGATCTGAGCCCACAGCAAGTCTGAGGCCTGTATCCCTCGTGGAAGACCGTGCAACCTGAACCCCTGGACACCACGACCATTTGCAGAAGCATCAGCTTTCCGGCAACCCCTGAGGCTGAGCTTTGGGATCCTTGTAGCTCTTACCCCGAGCAGTAACTGCACCGAAGATTGTTGGCCTACACTCAACTAGTGTTCCGTGGGCCGCCATTTTGTGATTCCTCTTGAGGTACCTTCGCGATCCCTGGTCCGTTGACCTGTGGGTCCCCAAGAAGGCAACTCTAACTTTTATTGGGCTTCCCTGGTTGCTCCAGACGTGCCCTGACTCTCCATTGCTTGGGGAGTCCCCAGGGCCTTGCTGGTCCGCACAGAAGCATCTTTTCTCTTCCTGCATGGGTTGCTGTTGCCAAGGCTTGTTGTGGTCAATCCGATCACCGACACCCCAGCACTCGACATCCTTTGTGGGACAGCTCGAATCCGGCTCCTGGTCATCGTCGACATCTCCAGAACCCCGTGGCTGCAGAGTCAAGCTTCACCTCTTTGCATCTGAAGCACCCGACATCGGTGGGCATTCGATTGCTCCGCTCCTGGTCACTGGCTAGTGACCCAGACTCTGTCCCCTCTGCTTTCAGGTTCTTCACATCTTCGATCCAGGCTTGGATCACACCGGACACTTTTCTCCTTCACGGCAGCAGCACTTTGCAGCAGATCGCCATTGAAAACGACGACGATTCCCGACACCTTTTGACACCTATGCACCCGGGTTCCCTGGGTGAGGTAACTCGAGTACTCCGTTGCTCCCATGGGTGTTGGCCCTAGAACCCCTTAAGTCTAAAGGGGTTTGCTCAAAGTCCTCTCCTAAGTGTCCTCTAACTTTAAAATTCCAACCGCGACTTTCCGCATTGAATCCTATGGCGCTCGCGGCTGTGTTCTCACACTGCACACGTCCCCCGTGGGTCTCCTGTGTCACTACCTTGGGTGGTTCCTTGGGGTCCCAGCGATTCTACATGCTCTAGGCACTGTGTCTAGTCAAGTCGTGGTTCTTATACCACTTTCTTAGTATATGGTTTGGTCTCCCTCTGGAGCCCACTGTGTATTGTGCTATTTACTGTCATTTTAATACTGTGATACTGTGTATCTTGAACTCTAATCTCATAAAGGGATTAGTAGTTAGTGTTTAGAAATAAATACATATATTTTATATATATCTTGTGTGGTTCTCCTTTCATTTAGTTATTCAAATCTGGTAAACCAAGCTGCTTTACACTCCTTCAAGACTTAGCCTGAAGGCTGCTCTCCATAGCTACCACTAGGATAGCTTTCAATAAAGGTTGTCTTTAAACCTATCATCAATAAGGGTCGTTTGGACTGGTGCAAGGTGCCCACTATAACTAGTGGGCAGCATATGCCAGGCCAACTTCTCACATTTGTTGAAAGTTTTGTCAGCAGGTGGGGCAGGGAAACGGTCAGCCAGAACTAGCTCGCCTGGCTTCCAGGTTATAGGAGTACAATTTCCAAGTTGAGTTAATTTCTGGTTGGCGCATTGTTCAAGCAGATTGCTTGTCGCGTTTGCCTTTGGAGTGGGAAAATGTGGATAAAATTGGTGTGACCAAGAGTGCGAGGGAAGGAGCCATTGCCAGTGTGAAAGATGTGATTCAGTGGAGTTGTGGTGTGGTCAGCAAAGAAGAGTGGGTGGACGCCATGCTGCAAGATGAGGTTCTTAAATGTGTTTTTAACCTCATACTCAAAGGCGGACGAAGTGAGAGCACCTTACCTTGTAATGTGAGGCCTTTTAATGCTGTTATTGATGAATTATCTATTGTTGCAGACCAGATTGTTATGCGGGGTGATAAGATCGTTCCTCCATTTGGCATTCGCAAGAGGTTGCTTGACATAGCCCATGAAGGACACCTAGGGCAGACTATTACAAAAAAAAGATTGAGGAGTGAATTTTGGTGGCCAGGAATGGATGGTGAGGTGGTTGATTGGGTTGAAAGGTGCAGTGAATGCAGTGAGTGTGAGAAGAGGTTGAGGGTTGGGCCACAGTCTGTCCCGAGCTCCATTCATGATCCTGGTGTAGTTTGGCACAGCGTTTGCCTTGATTTCATCGGACCTATGCCAGGTGTTCATCCCAACAAGAGATTTGGCATGGTTGTCATGGATGTTCACTCTCGATGGTTGATCGTGCACCTTCTTCCCGAAATTACCACTAGAGTCACAATAAAAGTGTTGCGTAGTGTTTTTAAAGAAGGTTATCCTACTGTCCTTATAATGGACAACGACACACAGTTGACATCCGGAGAAATGTGTGAATTTTTACGTAATTGTGGGATTAAACATTCTCTCACAGCACTTTATAATCCCCAATCCAATGGTATCGTGGAGAGAGCTAACCGCATGATTAAGGGAGCAATAGGTCTTGCTCTTGCAAATAACTTGGATGTGGAAGAAACCTTGAGTAAATTGGTGTGGGCTTACCGCACCACCAAAAATTCTACTACAGGTGTGGCCATGCGTGGAAGGAAACCCTCCACCAAGTTAGTACCCTCTTGGGTTAGAGAGTTGTTGGAAGGAAAGGGCGTGTGTGTTGGAGATGAATCTACTCCCACTTCTGCACCCACTCTCGTTCATTCCCAAGTTAAGTACTCCACTAATATTCATGTAGGAGATTGGGTCAAAGTCAGATCTGGCCGGTGGCTTAAGGGACTGCGTAAGTTCCGTGGTCCTTTCCAAGTTAAGGAAGTTCACAAGTGGCATGTTGTGCTGACCAACGGGGAGAAGTGGAATCTACGCAGAGTGGCCAAGTACTGCTCACGAGACAAATCACCCAGGACTATTGTGGGTAGAGATTCTTGTTCAGGTTATATGTTGGCGCCTGATCACCAGTTGTTGAATGGTTCTCGTGCGTGTGCAGAGATGAGGGCGTTTGGTCCTGGTGGTGACAACTTGGGTGTTCGCCAGAGTCTCTGTGATGAGAGTCAAGGTTTACATCTTTCTCAAGGTGCACAACGATGTCAGAGACCCTTACGGGTCAGGGGGCCTCCTCACCACTTGCAAGATTTCCTGGTGGGGTAACCCTCCCTCCTTTGTTATTCGTATTTCCTTTCAGGTCTTAGTGTTAGCAATTTGTGCAGTGCGTATTCCTCCTGCAGGGTGCAGTGTTCCTTTCCTCTGCTTCTTTCCTCTCTTCTTGTGCATGTAGTTCATTATTGTTTGGTTCTACCTGTGTGTAGAAGAAAGGGGGGTATGTTATGATTCCACTTGCGTTTCAGGCCGCGTGCCTCAGTGGAATCTTGTTGTACGAGCGTTCTATTGTTACGCAGTGTACCTCGCGACTGAGTCAGTTTGGCAGTTGCTGCTGGCTGAGGCGCAAGGGACACTGCGACGCTATGTGCCTGTGAAGAATAAACCCAACTGACAACGCTTTGTGCCTTCTTGTCATGTTTATTACAACACATTGTTAGCCCCGAGACTCTCAGACCACTCGCCGGTGGTGGTAGAGCTAGCTTGTGGCCCCAGGAGGGCAGGGACGAGATGGCACCTAGATCGCTGGTACCTCCAAAAAGATGACTTTAGGGAGGTATGCCACCACACGGCCCAGCAATTCCGTGCTGACTAAAAGGAATCTGTGACTTCCCACATTACACTTTGGGAGGCTCAGAAGGCCATGGTTAGGGGACATGTCATCAGTTACTTCAGGGGTCAAAAAGATAGAGATCGTCAGAAGGCTAGAGGCCTCAAGGAATGCGTACTTGACTTAGAAAGCCAATACGTGACATCACAGCAAGAATCTCTCTTGCGAGACTCGCTACATACTTAGACCTTGTTCCGACAGGAGCTCACACAGGAGGCGAGGGAGGCATGGTTGGCCACCCGCAGTAGTGTCTAGCAATGGGGCGATAAGGCCAGTAAGACGTTGCACTGGCTGTGAACCCCCAGAGAGGTAGGGGCCCCAATGGCTTACTTACTGGCAGATAACTTTTACCAGGTGAATGGGATTGGACCCATTGCGGGCGCCTTTGCAGCCTACTACTGATCGCTGTATCGTGAAGACCCCTTAAGCCCCCGTGCAGACCTACCTCAATTCATATCAGATCTGCCGATGCCTCGTCTAAGTTCCAAAGAGCGTTATGTGCTGGAGGCAGACGTTACCTGTGATGAGGTGTGCGAAGCCTTAGCTAAGCTGCAAGCTGATAAAGTGCCTGGTCCCAATAGCTTTCCGGCTGAGTTTTGTCACCTGGTGTGGCCACAGACTATCCCTTCACTACTAGAGACTTTCCAGCAGGCCTTAGAGAAAGGTGAAGTGCCCCCAGTTCTTAGAACCACCGAGACTGTGGTAATATAGAAGCCAGGTACGGAGGGTACGCACTGCGGGGATTTCAGCCCAATCTCACTTCTGAACTCAGAAGCAAAAATCTAGGCCAAAAAGCTAGCCACCCATCTGGCAGGAGTAATCAGTCGTCTACTTCACCCCAACCAGTCCGCGTTTATGCCCCACCGGGCTACCCAGCATAATTTACAAACAGCTCATAATGCGATTGCCCTGAATAAGACCTTCCAAGCTCATAGAGCCCATCTTTCCATCAATTTTCAGGTTTTCGACTTGGTGGACTGGTCATTTTTGTTTGTCCTCCTAACCAGTGTTGGGTTCAGTCAGAAGTTTATGGAATATGTGCACCTTTTCTACACCAATTTGGTAGCCAGGGAAGGGGTGGCATCGACATGGTTCCTGGTGTCCCAGGGCTCCCGCCAGGACTCTGCTCTTTGCAAGGGTGATTGAGCCCCTGGAGGCCTGGGTGAGGGTCAACTCACTTAATAAGGGCTTCCAGTGGTCTGAGGAGGTAGGCAACAGAATCTTGCTTTACGCCGATGATGTCCTCTTGTTTTTGGATGATCCAGATGTGTCAGGCCCCAGAGCGCTCCAGATCCTAAGTATCTTTGGATCCTACTCTGGCCTTCTGATGAATACCCAAAAATCTGCATTGTATCCCATTGCTCCCTGCCCAGTGGATATGCCTTGGGTGGCAGCGATATCATCCAACCCCTCGGGTTCAAATACTTGGGGATCTATGCCACCAAAGACGCAACATGCTCCTTTAAACGCAACCTGGTGCCTATTTTAGATGGCCTTGGACGCAATTTTAAATTCTGGTCCACCCTTCCTTTGTCCCTTCTGGGACGCTCTGCTATTTTTAAAATGATCTCCCTGCTGCGTCTACTCTACCAATTACAAAGCCACCCCTTCCCGATGAATAATACCTTCTTCAGTAAGGTCAACACACAAATCAGACTGTTGTTATGGGGTGGTGGTGGGCTCCATATCGCTCTGGGAGAATGTTGGAAACTGACTGCTGAGGGTGGGATAGCTACTCCTAAGCTCCCATGTTACTGGACGTGTCATCTGCTTATTGTAAATGATTGGTGGGTTGGGGTCTTTGCGGATCCTGCCTACACAGTAGAGGGATGGGTACAGGGCAGGCGTGATCTCCCACTCCTGTTGTATGTTGGAACTCCCACCCACCACCCGAGCAGCGTTTGAGATATGGAACGCAGCCTTGAAAACTATGAGGTGGGCCAACTGTCTCACATTGGAGACCGCATTGTGGCAGGGCACCAGACTCCCACGGGTGACGGCCGTACGTGGCTTCTCAGCTGGGACATCATAGGCATTTCAACGTAGGGAAATGTGCTTCACAATGGGACACTTAAGTCCTTCCAAGACCTGCAGGAGGAGAACGGCATGCACCTCACGCAGTTCTTCCGATATCTGCAGCTTTGCCATGCCCTTCCCCCTACTATACAATCAGTGGAGGATATCCCTGAATTTTCTCCACTGGAGGCCAAAATACTCCTCACAAACATTGAGGAGCATAAATTATCAGAAAGATATAAAATGTTATTGCACAATGTACCATGCTCGCGACACTGGTTACTTTCTCTTTACTATTTGTTACTTTTAAAACTTGCACTTTCGCCGCTTTTTAAACTTGTTCATTCACTGTAATTGAATTTGAATCACTGTGTTATCGGGTCAGTGACTAGGTCACTCCCCGCACCGGCCCTCAGCCAACAGGAGGGTTAGACTTCAGCTGGGAGGGGGCGGAGCCCTTCACGCCGGCACAGGCTATAAATTCATGCCTACGGCGCGAGCGCGCAACGGGCGCGCTAGAGGCAAGCCCGGCTGCGCCCGTCCGCGCCAGGCCGGGGCACGGGGCATGTCCCTCTGTCCAAAAATATATCTACTCAGCTGCCAGCCTTAAAAA
The DNA here is from genome assembly GCA_963921515.1 of Calotriton arnoldi. Classification (NCBI taxonomy): domain Eukaryota; kingdom Metazoa; phylum Chordata; class Amphibia; order Caudata; family Salamandridae; genus Calotriton; species Calotriton arnoldi. The sequence continues at coordinate 375,011 of CAWUFW010013218.1, forward strand.
CATGGCACCCACAAAAGTGCAATTGCTAGAACATCATTTGATACAAAAATTGCAAAACCTGGAGCTTCTAAATCCTAACCCTAGACCTTACACCGATATTTCAAATATGGGTGAACAGTTCACGAGCCCGGTAGCTCTGCCTACAATTGTTGCGAACGCAGGTCTGAACAAACGGCTAGTTAAAGACCTTAATGTGATGTACTTAAACACACGCTCTTTGGTCAAACATCAACAAGAAATTTATAACACATTGATTATTGATTCACCAGACATGCTTTTATTGACTGAAACTTGGCTCACAGAGGAATCCTCCCCTGAGATTCTAGCAGCCCTTCCTGATAATTATTCTTTTTTTCATACTGACAGACGCCCAGGAAAAAGAGGGGGTGGAGTGGCTGCTGCTATTAAAAAAGAACTATCCGCTACTACCATGCCTCACTTTGAAATTCCATCAGTTGATTCCTTAGTAGTTAAATTGGACCTATACAATAGCACTCTACTATGCGTAGTACTGTATAGACCCCCCAAGACGATGCCTGATTTTCCCAAAGCTCTAGCAAATCATATTGCGTCTTCGACTACAGGTTACGATAAAGTTTTGGTCGTAGGAGATTTGAACTACTGGGCCAATGAAATAGATGAGGGAACTTTGTCCAAGGAAATCACGGAGTCCCTCACCAGCCTCAACCTTACTCAACATATTCATTCCCCCACGCACATTAGAGGGCATACTTTTGACCAAGTGTGGTCCACCAATGTTACTCTCCATAACTTGGTAATTCAACCATGCGTATGGTCAGATCACTATATCATTAGTTTTAACTTGAATAACTTGTCACTACTGAAACAATCATCCCAATTAAGAAGCACTTTTAGAAATTGGAATCGAGTTGACCTGAAAGCACTCCTGGATACTCTTTCCTGTGAGCAGGTTGCTCCTGAAGGAGATTTAGATAACAGGGAAAGAGAGATCACTGATTGGCAAAGGAAGGCATTTAACATCCATGCCCCTCTTCAGACTAAAAATTCTCGCCTTAGGCAACACGAAGCATCTAAATGGTTCACAAAGGAGTTGAAAACCTTAAAACTTTATGTACGCCAAGCCGAACGGAAATGGCGAAAATTGTACTCAGCGGAGGCTAAAATGAAATATATAGCAAAATTACACGAGTACAAAACAGCTATTGTGGAGGCTAAAAGAGCCTTCTTCACCAATAAAGTACTCAACTCTGATAACAGCTCTATGGAAATGTTCAGGATTGTGAAAGAACTTTCCAATCCGAGCCGCGTGGCTACGCCCGTCACGGCCACCCAGGAACTATGCAACGATCTGAATTCCTTTTTCGTGGAAAAAATTAAAAAAATTCAAAACTCTATTGTTTGTAACAATAATAATATTGAAGACAGCATGGCTCATTCCAATTCCTCCTCTCTCGATACCTTTCCCATGTTAGATAAGAAACGTTTTATGGATTTAGTAGTGAAGGTCAAATCTGGCTCCCCTAAGGAGGAATGCCCCATTAATATAAAGAAAGCAATTTATCGGGCCTTCCCCGACACTATCCTTGAGTTCCTTAATCTTTCCCTGTCCCATGGAATTGTACCGTCAGCTTTTAAGGAAGCAGTAGTCATTCCACTCCAAAAAAACCAGGGGCTGGATCCCAAAAAGCTGGAAAATTATAGACCTATATCATTACTCCCGTTTCCAGCAAAATTACTGGAAACTCATGTAGCAACCTGTCTCAGTTCTTTTCTAGAAGCGTCCAAGTTTCTGGACACTCACCAGGCAGGCTTTCGTCCTGCGCATGCCACCGAATCTGTGATCCTATCCGTCTTGGACGATCTCAAAGGACAGGCTGACATTGATCACACTCAGGCCCTGATCCTCCTCGACCTGTCTGCGGCATTTGACACCGTGAACCACAAAATTTTGTTGGACCGCATTGCCGCAGCGGGTCTTGGGGGCTCGGCACTGGGCTGGTTTGGGTCCTTTTTAGAGGACCGCAAACAATCGGTGTGGCTCTCGCCCTACAAATCCAACACTGTTGCAATGAGTTGTGGTGTCCCACAGGGTTCCTCCCTTTCGCAGATTCTCTTTAATATTTACATACGTCCCCTAATCTCGAGTCTCCGGCAGATGGGGGTAAAGATCTTTAATTATGCTGATGACATGCAGCTAATTTTCACTCTGAAGAACTCTACCGAATGCAAAGATTTTGTCAGGAGCTCTATGATGTATGTGAAAACCTGGATGAATAAGAACCAACTAAAACTCAATTCTGAAAAAACTGAGATAATTATTCCGAGTAATAAACTTATTCATTGGACACTCTCCTACTGGCCCCCTGAGTTAGGTGTGGCCCCAATTCCTAAACCAACGATAAAGAGTCGGGTCTTCACATCGACTCTGATCTCTCTATGAGTGCCCAAATTGGCTCAGTTACATCCGCCTGCTTTGTCCAACTCCATAAATTGCGTAAGATCAGACATTTCTTTAGTAAAGAGGCCAGTATTCAAATTGTGATTGCCCTTATCCAATCAAAAATCGACTATGGAAATGCACTCTACATTGGCATTCCATTATATCTGAGACATCGTCTTCAGATGATTCAAAACCAAGCAGCTAGAATCATCTATCTTAAGGACAGAAGATGTCACATCACCCCGCTGCTTAAAGATCTCCACTGGCTTCCAGTGGAGCAGTGTGCGATGTTTAAAACTGGCTGTATTCTCTTTAAAGCCATTCAAGAAACTGGCCCAAGTTTCATTTCCTCGTGCATCAGTAAGCACCTGCCCCAGCGTAATCTGAGATCGAAGCATCTGAATTTTTTGACGGTGCCTAGAATCAGACGCAAACGCATTGGAGGGACCCGGTTTTCTTATCTGGGCCCGAAGCTTTGGAACTCACTGCCTACTTCTATTAGACTTGAGGCTGACTACGTGCGGTTCAGGAAATTACTTAAAACCTGGCTGTTCACTCTGGCCTACAACTAGCTGCTCCTCTGCCTGTTTCTTGTTTCTGTTCATTTTCTGCTCAGACTCCTCAGCGCCAAGAGACCTGTAGGTGAACGTGCGCCACATAAATTCCCATTTAACATAACATAACATAACCAGACCCAATGGTAGGGGTGCAGAGAGCATGGGAGGGCAGTAGAGGCCCCCAGAGAGGCGGTTATAGCCTCACAATTCTGATTAATTCAGCTGAAAGTGCCCCACAGAGTTTACTTCATTAGAGTCAGGCTCCATCGCATGGGCCTGATCCCCACTGGAAATTGCCTGAGGTGCGAGGACCCGCATGGAGACTTTCTCCACACGTTTTGGCACTGCCCGGTGTTGGCTCACTTCTGGGGAGGTGTGCTGGGGCCACTCGAGAGGGTGCTGGGATGGGACATTCCCCAGGACCCCAAACTCATCCTTTTTCATATCACAGATGATCTGGGGGAACACGCTAACAGAGGACGCTTCTTTGGTGGGGCTTAACTGTCATTAAAAGAGACATTGCTAGGGCATGGAATGCGACAGAGGCCCCCCCTGTGGAAACATGGGCCAAGGGCATGGACCACTACATGGGTTTGGAATGGCTAATATACTTGTCACTATGTCTTAGCAAATAAATCCCTTTGGGAAGCATAAATCACAGACCAAAATCCAATTTCTCACTTTTCACTCAAACACTAGGAGCTTATCACAATAGCCAGCCAATCAGAAATGTAAATGTTTATTCATTAATTTAATATAATAAATGACAAATTTATAAAAGTAAAAACCACATTGAGCAGTCCACTCAAATATTAAAACCAATACCACATAAATGTATTCAGGGTTATTGCACAATAAAATACACAAAAATATACACAAAAAATTATTATTACATAATAAAACCAAAATGCACATCAATATTGGAAATCAACATTAACAATCCATCCTAAATCAGAATTAGAAATATCGTCCTATTATACAATATATTTAAATTCCATGACAAAGTTTAAAAGTTTTTGTTTCTTTGAAAACGACCAAAGAGCGACGCGTTTTGGTGGTATCTACAGGTCCAACCACCTTCTTCAGGCTTTACAATGACACAATAAAAATTCCCAACACTTGGAATCGTGGTCTGGGCGTGTGGTCTCTGTACGGGGAAATAACCTCCCAACTTAAATCTTCAAACCAGCTTCACTCGAATTAGGGCTTATTTCCAGATTATTTGCTTATGTTGGTAGGTAGGTGATCTAGGCGTCGTCACCAGTGACCTTTAAACCAAACAGGCGATACCCTTCTCCTTTCTGTTCATTCCTATCTTTTCGTTTAAGGACACAATTCAAACACGGGTATTTTCAATAAGAGAGAGTTCAAATACAAATGTCTCCCTTTCCTTGGGCACGTATATTGTCGTTTTTCTCCTTTGCAACCCGAAACCCTGCAACTCGGGATTTAAAAACCTCTGCGTCTCGCTGTGTATCTGTGATATAGGAATGAACAGAAAGGAGAAGGGTATCGCCTGTTTGGTGTATTTTATTGTGCAATAACCCTGAATACATTTATGTGGTATTGGTTTTAATATTTGAGTGGACTGCTCAATGTGGTTTTTACTTTTATCAATTTGTCATTTATTATATTAAATTAATGAATAAACATTTACTTTTCTGATTGGCTGGCTATTGTGATAAGCTCCTAGTGTTTGAGTGAAAAGTGAGAAATTGGATTTTGGTGTGTGATTTATGCTTCCCAAAGGGATTTATTTGCTAAGACATAGTGTCAAGTTGGTGTCCTGTCCCTTTGCTAGAGTGGGACCCCTCTCTTATATTTTAGAGTAATATACTTGTCACCCAGCTGCCCCCAGAAATACTTTAAGATCTGGAAGGACTGAGCAGAGTACAGAGGGATACAGTTAGAGCTCCGCAAAGACAGGACATGCGCAAATGGTGGGGGTGCGGAACTCCGCCGTGTGGACACTCTCAATACACAAACAGGTGGATCAGGCCACGCCTTGCTATAACATTGTTTATAGTTCTGGTGACTTATGTGATATGTTATGTTATGTTATGTTAACTGCTACTTTTATAGCGCATAATCACCATCAGGTCTCTTAGCGCTTTGAGAGAGGGGTCCGATGCCCGATACCCACTGCAGTCCCACTGCTTTTTTATTGTAATAGAATGTGGTATTGTACTTTATACTTGTACGATGCTCGGCATTCTACCTCTCACCTCAGTTGTAAAATCAATTAAATGTTTTTTTTTTTTTAAAGTAGCGGATCTAGTTTGAGAAAAGATCCATGATAAATAAGCTTTTAGGCCATCTTCCAAACCACCCATTCCGGTTCTTTAGGTAAAAGGCAAGCAAACTGTAATGCTGCCTCCTTTGTCAGGTTCAAAGGAAAATCGACAGGTGTCCATTGGCCATGTTAAAAAGCACTATGTAGATTAGAACCTCTCAGCCTCTCCCTCCTCTTAATGAAATACCCCTAAAAGGGTGCAGTAACATTACTAGCTTGAGTACCCAGCCAGGAATATCTGATCCAGCTTTCCAGCAAACAGCATGTTCCTTGGTGGAATCCTATGCTGCATTTAGTACAGTTGGAAATGTTCCAAGCAACAGTGTGGTTTATTGTGAATCCCCACATGAGCCAACATCATTTGAGTTGATGCCTTTGTGGGAAAAAACACTTTATGAGAATGCACAGTTGACTACCCAGTCACTCTATGGCATCGATTTCTATTTGCTTATCATTGGTTTCGCAACAGGTACTTGATACCACTGAGATCCAATGTAGGGATTGCTATAGGGGTATTTCTTTCCATCAAGTGGCTGATACGACTGACTGTCATTCTACTGCTACTGAATGGATATTACATCCCTAAAAGAGCTGTTCTAAAACACATGGGTTGAGAGCTACAGCTTCATCTTTCTTCCCACAGAGCTTGACGTGATATCTACACAGCAAACATTACAACTTATCCTGTGCCCAAGGGCATAATCTGGGAAAGGGTTGGCTGTCAGATTATGGGACGCACTGAGACATTGCAATTGCCACCTGTGTTGAAAGTCTCAATAATTTCATATGATTATTCCTTGTTCTATTTGAGATGATTGGGACACTGAGGATAAAAGTATGATATTTGATTTACAGTCATATGCAAATGAGGACAATGAAGAACCTTATTTGAATGCATTGAATTACGAAGAAATGATTTGTTTCCTTCATTATTCACACTATTATGACTACAGACCCACCTCCCTTCTACCATACCTGGCAAAGGTCTTAGAGAAACTAATTAACAATGCCTCACCGACCACCTCAGCAACTACCAGCTCCTCGATGTCAAGCTGTCAGAATTCAGGTCTAATCCCAGTATGGAAACAGCACTAACTACTGCCTCAGACGACATCCGCATTATCCTTGATAGAGGAGACATGAAAGCCCTCATTCTCCTGGACCTCTGCAGCATATAACATGGTCTCACACCCCATCCTTAGCAGGTACCTGCATGAGATTGGCATCCAAGGATCCATGCTCTGCTGGACCTACTCCTTATCAGATAAGCCTGACAGCTTACTTCCTGGAAGCCCACAAACTAATCTGCGAAGTGCCTCAAGGTTCAACGCTCAGCCCCACCCTCTCCAAAGCCTACATGATCCCTCTGGCCAATGTCATCTGCGCACATGATATTGATCCAGCGCCAATACCAATAATTGATCAGGGATCGATACTCCACAATTCGCTTTAATGGCCCATACACATTCACCCAGTATCCCTGATGCGCTGGGGTCAATTTGTTTCGTTCATCTCTTATTTCTTATAAACTCCTAAACATCTGTTTAAAGAACATTTATTGATATCAACTCTTCCTCTATTTGGTCGATTGGCCAATTAGTTGAGTAGTTGATGGTAATGATAAGACACTAACCCACCCAACATTATCAAATTAATCACAGACTCTCGGTAAGACTCTCGGATTAATAAGTGAGTTTATCTCAAAATTCAAAGTAAATGCTCATCTGCATCAGGTCACAATTTCAAACATCGAATCACACGATCAGAGAAATAATGCAATTTACACAGACTCTTTCTACAATGATATTGTGCAATGAAGGAGTGGATAGGGTAAGAGACAAAAGAGTTCAGCAGAATGATTATGCCAAACAATATAATACCTAACGGAAGGATAGATGAAGAGACAACAGGTTCATCTAAAAATAATGCATATCAATATTTTTGTTGACGGAGTGGATAGGTGGAGAGACAAAAGATTCAGAGACAAATACATTAATGCTGAGAACAACAGAGGCTAGATACAAACCTATTGGTCTGTAGGGAATACCACCCCCTGAACCCAGGAGATGATGGAGGTTCTCCAAAAGGTATTCAGGGAATACAAGAAATTTCGGTCAGGTATAGGACAGGATAGAAAAACAGCTAGGCCTCTTTGCAAACTGACGGTCAGCGACGCATCTCCCCTCCTCTCTCCTGCCTGCCCAAGACTAAAAACACGCCCCTAAAGGTACCCCAGATATACCCTGAGAGTGACAGGACCAATCCACTCAATGTTGCATTTCATATTCAATTCGAACAGGGATTGGTGGATTTTGAGGGGTGGCATGATTATGCCACTATGACTTCACCTTTTATTCAACAACTTTATTGTGCAAAAAGGTTCCCATGGTCCAAACTTTATTTTATTCATTTGTTTCCCATATATCGATACATTTAATACATTCTTCTTTATTCAGTTCATATTTTCCGCAGAGCACGTCCCCGGTCTCATGCTTGGGTACGGGAATTGGCAGTCAACTGATGCTCTGGCCTTCACTCCTTCATGTCATTTCGGAATGCTCAGCACAACTTGCTGGTCTCATGTCAGAGCAGACTCGCTCCGAGAAAACTTCCCCCTCCCTTTCACGTCACTTTTTTTTTTTTAAATGGAGGCTTCATTCAGCATGCTGAAGTAAATGAAAAAGAACAAATATTAATTGTATGATAATGAAACCCTCACTGTTCTCCACCCACCTTGCACTACTTCCCCATTATGGTTACCTAGCATAAGCTTAGTGCAAAAGCGGCATTACTAATTAACCTTTTAAAGCGGAATGCAACTTGCAAAACACTGATGTACATGCGGCCTACTCGTGCAACTTATTTGTTTATTTTTCAAAACTCAAGATTAATACCAATTATTCATTAACGTGTTAATTCAGGCATGCACAAAACAATTCCCATATGTTTATGTGGGTGCATGTTAGATTTTAATCACATCTACTTACTGTTAGTATGTATTATGGGGGTACTTGGTCAGAGCAGGTTTCATTGTTGCGAAACCCTGCTCCATCAATACCAACATCCTCTCCTACATTGATGATGTGCAACTCATACTCCCCCTTTTAGACAAGACCCAAAACACAAGCTCACCTCCGCATGACCGAAATTGCTAACAGGATGAAAACCAACTGTCTCAAGCTCAACACCGACAAAACAGAAGTAGTGATCTTTGGGACTCCAGCTGTTGGCCGGCCAAGCTCATGCCCACAGCCTTATCAAGCACCCACACCAGGAACCTCGGAATAATCATCGACAGCAAACTGGACATGACTGCACACTTTAATGTCATCGCTGCAACCTGCTTCCAAACCCTAAAGATGACAAAGAAGATCTTCAAATGGCTCCCAAGCAACATGAGAAAAGCTGTCACTCATGCAGGAATGACCAAGCAGTTCACTAGAAGACTACAAACTATCCAGAACTTGGCAGCCAGACTTATCCTCAACCTTCCACACAAAACTCACCTCCCACCACACCTCAGGGTGCTCTACTGCCTCCCAATATACAAATGTGCTCATTTAAACTCCACACAGTCAAGGCACTACACAACTTAGGCACAACCTACCTGAACAGTCACATATCCTTCCACCAGCCATCCAGACACCTCCACTTTACAGGACTTCTACACATCCCAAGTATACACAGAACCAGATCAGGAGGACAGGTGTTCTCTTACATTGCTCCTAAAGCATGGAACAAGCTCCAACTCCACATCAGAGCCTCCCCCACTCTCTTCTTGAATTCCACAAGAAGTTGAAGACCTGACTTTTCAATTAACCAACCTACCATAGGCAGAGTTAACCACATGCACCTGTTTCGCTCCAAGATACTTACGTATGCCTACTATCCCTCCGGGGGTATTGGCCATCAATAAGGACTCTCCAGCCATATCTGTCCTGGGCTTTTCTTTCAATCTCCAGGTGTAACCCATCTCCTTGCAGTCAGCCTCGAGGCCTTGATTCCAGGTGTTTCTTGGCCTTCCTATTTTCCTTTCCGTTTGAGGGTTCCAGGTGAAGGCTTGTCTGGTGGTGTTTGATGCAGGCGGAGGGTGTGGCCTATCCAGTTTCAGCTTCTTTTCATGATTTCATCATGAGCAGGGAATTGGAAATCTGCTGCAATAGGATGTTGATGATGATTTGGTGGATTTTTCTTAGATAGGTGTTGATGAAGGTTGGGACTTTGTGGTTGTGGTCACTGTTGTCCTCCAAGTTTATGTTCCATACAGGAGGACCAATTTTACGTTGGTGCTAAAAAGATTAATCTTGGTTAACAGCATTAGGTCCTTGGAGCTCCAGATCTTTAGCTGAATGAAGGCAACCCTTGCTTTGCCGATTCTCGCCTTGATGTCGGCATCTGTGCCGCCCTGCTTGTCTATGACACTGCCCAGGTAGGTGAAGGACTCAACCTCTTTTAGTGCATCGCCTGCAAGGGTGACTGCAGTTGTGCTGGTTGTGTTAGCCTTCAGGATCTTGCCTTTTCCCCTGTAGATATTGAGGCCGAGTTGTGCTGATGTGGCTGCCACTTTGTCGGTCTTCTCTTGTATCTACAAGTGGGCATGGGAGAGAAGTGCCAGGTCATCTGCAAAGTCCAGGTCACCGAGCTCGGTCCAAGGTGTCCACTGGATTCCAATTCTTTTCCTTGCTGTGGATGTCTTCATGATCCAGTCTACGGCCAGCAAGAAGAGAAAAGGCAAGAGCTAAAAACCCTGGCGGACTCCGATCCTCACTTCAAAGTCTTCCATGAGTTGTCCTCCATGGACTATCTTGCAGGTCATTCCCTCATTAAAGTTCCTGATGATTCTTACATGTTTATCTGACACACAGTAGCAGCAGAGGAGTTTCCAAAGGGTCTCCCTCCCATTGCTGTCGAATGCCTTCTCATAGTCGATGAAGTTGACATAGAGGGGGTAGTTCCATTTCATCGACTGCTCAATGATGATGCACAGTGTTGTAATCTAGTCTGTGCAGGATCTATCTTTGCGGAGGCCGGCTTGCTGGTCTTGTAACTGAGTGTTGGCTTGTTCCTTCATTCTGTTCAGCATGACTCTGATCGGATATCCCTTCTTCCAGTCTGAAGGCACCTTTTCCTCTTCACAGATCCTTCCAAATATGAGTTAGAGCATGTCTAGTGATGTTTCAATGTTTGCCTTCAGTGCCTCTGCAGGAATGTTGAAAGATCCTGCTGCCTTTCCATTTCCCAGATGTTTGACGGCTTGCCGTATTTCTTCCTTGGTTGCTCTGCTGCGTTCGATTGGCAAGTCCTTGTCTACTGACTGTATGTCTGGTGGAGACTGTGGCACGGGCTGGTTCAGCAGTTCATCATAGTGCTCCACCCATCTACGTTGCTGGCATGACCATTGATGAATCTTCGCTTGTCTGCTCTTAAGCTTTTCTTTGCTTCCTTGTTGGTTTTGATTTATTCGCCTTGAGCTTTCGCTTTTCTGCTTTTCTTCATTTGGTGTTGACTGCAGCTTTCTTTACCTTTTGTGCTTGGATTTTGCAAGGAGTCTCGGTGGAGACGGTCTAATTTTTTGAGACCCAGTACCTCCTGGCAGGTTAATGTCACTGTTTCTTTGATCTTCTCCCACTGGCTTTCCACTCGGTCTCTGTCATCCTCTAGTTCTAGCAGGATTTGAAACTTGTTACTGAGGGTGACTGCGAATTCACTCAGTTTCTGTGCATCTTTGAAGAGGGTGGTGTTATTTCATTTGCGTTGGGTTGTCGGTTCCATCCATGCTTTCTTCAGCTTTAACTTTGGCCTGGCCACGACAAATTGATGGTCTGAAGCCACCTCCGCTCCTCTCATTACTCTCACATCCGCAGGGACCTTCGGAACTTCATGGCAATGCAGACATGATGTATCTGATTCTCTGCTGAATCGTCTGGTGACATCCACGTTGCCTTGTGTTTTCTTTTGTGTAGGAATACACTATCGCCTAACCCCAGACTGTTCAGAGCACAGAGATCTGCAAGCCTTTCATCATTCTCGTTCATGTCGCCATGGCCATGGTTGCCCATGACTTCTTCGTACCCAGTGTTGTCGCTTCCAATCTTGGCATTGAGGTCTCCCATCAGTATGGCAATGTCTCTATCAAGGCATTTCTCCAGGATGGACTGGAGTCAGTTGTAAAACTGTTCTTTTTCCTCTTCTTTGCTATCATTTGCAGGGGCAGAGCACTGGATAACATTCATGTTGATCCTCTTTTTCTTTGTCTGGAAGGTCGATGTGATGATTCTTGGACTGTGAGCATTCCATCCAATCAGAGGTCTGTTGGATGCTTCCATTAACATCAGTGCCATAGCCAGTCTCAAGCACAGTTGTGAAAAGAGGGACGTTATGCATGGGGCTAGCTAGCCCACCATGTAAATAAATCCTAACTACAGAAAAGTCACCCAAAAGACATCCCGGCCGTTGAAGAGAAAGGAATCTCCTTCACAGAGAGCTATGGCACCTTGTGGTGAAAGCCAGAGATTCCTGGAAGCCACAATGCCAATACACCTGCTTTCAAGCCAAAACCATCACCATCGGGACATGGAACATGAGGACCAGGCACGAGACAGGCAAGACAGCACAAGTGGCAGCGGAGATGAAAAATACAACCTTGCCAGGCTTGGCATCAGCGAGCCCTGATGGACATAGTCCAGACAGAAAAGACTGGCTCCAGGAGGAATGCTGCTGTATTCTAGACAGGAGGAAGAGAACACCCCACCTACTCAGGCACTGATGCTAATGCCATGCTCCAAGATTCCTTGAGATAATGCATTTTACAAATGCACAGAACATATTACGTACATTGAACTAGCTATACCAGAGAAATATACAAATTGAATAAAATTAAATTAAAGAAATTTCCCTGTTTCCAGAGTGGGGATAGGTCTCATCCCCTAGCTTTCTATTTTTCACAATGTCTACATCAACATCTGAAGAACTTAATTATAGCTAACAAGAGGAGTTCAATTAGAATTTGGCCATACAGGAATATGAGTATTGGAAAGAAAATATTGATAAGAAAAGTATTTGGGGAGCTGAATATTGGCAAGTCTAAAGTAAAAAAGCCTTATTCCGAGCATGCATTGTACCCAAAGAAAATATTTTTCTAAAAGAAACCATCCAGTAGACTACCTGTCTGGGATTTGAAACTATGAAAGATCATAAAATGCCCTCTATACCACAGGTTGACTCAACACTTTCACCAATTGGTGCCCACAAATAAACATTTCAGACACTGAAATAAACGCTATGATTAAAAATAGAATGTATAATTCCTCGCAATTCCCTCCTGCAGGCTTAGCCTTATGACACTATGATTAGGGGTGGGCGTAACTCGCGTAATTCCCTGTTGTGTAATCACACAGAATTACCTAAGAATACTGCAAGATTACGCTTGAATATTGCGCTAAGAAATAGAGCAAAATGCAACCGAACATGAATAGCGAGCACCAGCAATCACTGGTACTTGCTAAATGTGCTCTTTAGGTAGGATTCTTCCCTAACCTACTACCGACATTTAGCACTATTTCTTATCGCACAATGCACCCTTGTGTTCAAAATAGACACATGAATGCATTTTCTGCTGAGAAATAGCGAAAAATGCAGCTGAACATGAATAGTGCGCATGCTAAATATGCTCTCATTGTAGCATTTTCCCCCAAATTACTCTTAATTACGTAAGAAGAAGTAATGGCATAATTATCTGTAATTCCACGTTAAAGAGTAACACAGAATTACTGCAATTACTCCGATTACTCCAGCGTAATTGAAATTCCACCCACGCCTGTCTATGATTCGAATACATGCATGCATCTTTTCCTTTCCAACACCAATGATCTAAAAGCTAATCCTGGCATAATGATCAAATACTTGTAGTCGTTACTACACATAGGGGTCCATTACGATGGCGGGCGGACAAAGTCCGCCCGCCATCGCAACGGAAAAAGGGACCGTCCGCCATATATGCGGCGGTCCCGCAATACAAATTACAATGCGCCCGCCACACTGGTGAGCGCATCCCGCATTGTTCACATTGCGGCGGGCGGTGCTGTCAGCAGCACCCGCCGCAATGTGAAAAAGGCATGTCGTGCATTTGCATGCACAACGTGACAGGCACCCCCCAAAAACCCTGGGGGCCCGCAACGGGCCCCCAGAAGCAAAGACCGCATGCCTTTCCATGACGGCAACGCCGCCATGGAAAGGTTGCTTTCCGCCACCATTCTAATATGGATGGCGGTGTCTTGCCGACACCGCCACCATGTTAGAGCCCTTTTCCGCCCGGTCCCCTGTCAGACCGGCGGAAAACCAGCGGACGGTCTTTCCGTCCACCGGGGTCCCCCGCCATCGTAATATGGCGGGGGGAAATGGAATGCGGGCGGTGAAAAATAGCGGGCGGATTGCCACCGCCATACGGGCGGTGGTGATCCGCCCGCAATTATAATGACCCCCATAGTGCGGGTAAGCTGTGCCAACTTTGGCTAGCACATTCCAGTCTACTAGCTGTGAAGAAGCATTTGTCCCTAATCAAGGGAAATATGGATTTTTCTGATATAGGACAGGACCAGACCCTGCTAGAAGTAAACGATATATTCAACTGGTATATATGCCATTTATAATGAATGAAAAAAATACTCAGAAAAAAATGGTGCTGGCAGAATTCAACAGATAGATACAGAAAACACGCAAGCAGTTTTTAGGATTATCAACAATGGCATGCACATACTCTCCAAAACAGTGTATTCATTAAATAACATTATGTCCTCAGCATTAGATGTCCTTAAAGGAGACTTGGGGGGAGATTTAACAAATCTCCCCGCAACGCAGCCACCCGCGAGGCAGCGCTGTGTTGCGCGACAGGGAGGGAGCAGGAGAGCGCCATATCTTCAAAGATATGGCTCTCTCCTCCCCTTTCCCTTGCGCCGGCGCTGATTACAGCTGCCGTGCGCCACGCACACACCTTAGCGCCGCAGTGCTAGGGTGTGTGCAAGAGTGTAGCATAGGTTTTTTACAGGAAGGGTACCCTTCCTGTACAAAATACTATTCTAGACGCAAGGGAAAGCGTTTCCCACTTGGTATGCGTGCTGCACAGTGCAGCACGCATGCAAAGTCGGAAAAGGAAGGAGAAATGAAAGCATTTCTCCTTCCTCGCGCCTGGTTTAAAAAGGCGCAGTTTTCTCACGCTAAACCCAATCTACTGGTTTTAGTAAATTGGGTTTAGCATGAGAAACCTTGGGTGGTTGCATGGGAACGCCCATGCTCCACCCTTGGTACGCCCCCATGGCGCAAAGTAATGCGAAGCAGCGCAAAGCGCTGCTTTGCATTACTTTTACGTTATTTCCAGCGCTAAACAGGTTTAGCGCTGGAAAGTAAATTGCAAAAAAAAGATTTTGCATCGTTTTGCGTCACTTTTGTGGCGCAAACATGGCGCAAAAGCTTAGTAAATCTCCCCCTTAGGTTTTTACAACATGGCCAGGTTCAGTGAGGAGGCATAATACAATTACACTGGGCTCTTCGATCAGGTTATGTGCCCTGGCAACTTCTAAATGAAACATCCATTTTTGAGCCCTCCAATTTAACATTAACACAGAAAGCAATGGCTAAGAAGGAATCCACCTACACTTTATTAAGCATTGAGTAAATGGAGGGAACCCCATTTTCTGTCAGTGGGAATCCACCGGTTGCATGGCTGATACAAGGATTTATTTCCCTTCCAATTACCACCTTTCATTTCCTTAATTGTCAAAAATATAAATCATTGGGCTGGAACGAGAACATGTACAATTTACATCTGTTTCATTCGTGGAAATTTCCTTTCTCCTACATGTGCTTGAATGAAGATGACCCTGTGTGTATCACTGTTTCCAGATACAGAAGTCTTCTAGGTCACTAACTACTGTGCGATTCAATTTCTTTGCATGGAATGTGTAACTCTTTGATGCCTACTTTGAACTGTGTTTCATCAGTAACTCCCATTTCATCTATCTCCACACACCACGCACCTTCAAATAATGATTCATATTTAATGTTCGCAAACATCAGCTGCTATGGTTTGGAACCCAGCCAACTTCATGTGATTATGATTTCTAAAACAATACAGTGTTGTGGAAGAACCTTGTACCCACCACCTCAACATGTAATCAGAGGTGTCCCTTGGCCTAGAATTGATATGAATAACATGCGTTTTGACTAAATTAGTAAACATGTCATAGTTTTACTAAAAAAAGAGGCCCCTTTGACTTTTGCAGCTGAAGCAAATGACTTACAGACAGTCAGAGCTGCTTTAAAAATATATAGGCTATTACAAACACAATACCCAACACATTTTGCAACATTGTACAAAAGACTTTTAACACATCCAGTACCACTGGTATTGTGCACTTTTTCAAGAACACCAAATCTGTTCTAGGGACTTGATTTGAAACTATATTCTGACTGATTCCATTGTTTTTTCCCTCCTTTCTCTCAAGTATTTACGGAGGATTCCCCGCCATCCTTCTACTAATCTGCTGAGGAGTTGTCATCTTTCTTCTTATCCAACAAGGGAACTAGAAGTATGGAGTACACATATCTAGCTGAGAAAAGCTGCAGAGAAACCATGGAGCACTGTCTGGGACATAAGTGGCTTCTGATCTGGATTTTGTCCTTTAGCAAATTGGATGCTCTTCAAGTAAAACTTATCTTTTGGTGGATGAAGTGTTCAACTGCAATCATCTTGGAACTACATCTGGCGCACCCCTCAGTGGCTTTCCTGAATGTGGAAGCGCTCCTGCAACTATTGCAGTCAACACCAGAAGCAATGTTGAGCAATGCATCAGCCCATGCTGCAAAATGCTTGCTATAATGGACTCACTTTGCCTTTTAAAGAGCTTCCCTGAGGACTGACTTGGACCGCAGATGTCATTCAAACCATCCATTGCAGCAAACTCACCATCTCTGAGTGTGCTGGAACAACGGGATCTGTTCCACTTCTCTGGCCCATCCACCTCTCGAGCAGCGGTATATTGCCAGTGTTACCAATCCATCTCATAGATCCCACAGATGCGGTCTGTGATCCCGCTATCATGGAAACATCTTCAGCTGACGACTAGGAGCAGTTTTCACCCAAACCAAAGGAAAAGATGCACAAAATCCTGTATCAAGAACAAAGACTGTGTTGTGAATCCTCTTGAGAAGAAAAGCAATCAATGGACTATTTTTTCCTTTTCTTATTTACATTTTTCCCAAACCGCATTATTTTTTCAATTTGGCATATTCAATATCATGAATATTCTACTTAATTATCCAAAAGCATCCCTTCCCAGATTGATGTCCTGATGTGATAATGTCTTTTATATGATACAATGTCTTATATTAGTTCTTGAAACATGCAAGGCTTCAGAAAAAAAAAAAATATTTGTGCTAAGCTTACTGCTCCATTTTACGCTATTTTACATATATTAATTTTATGCTTTGTTTTTTTAGATAGATTCTTTATTGTGCGATTATTTCAAATCATTACAATAAAACCATGAATACATTCGTACATGAGCACTGAAATAAAGCTAAAAATTGCTTAAATCCAGAAAGAATAAGGTTAAAACGGTCACAATACCGTTAAGAAATACATTAATCTTAAGTGCAAGCATTAAAGTGCATAGAGAGACTAAAGTGCAATTGTTGCTCCTAGATGGATTACGGGTATAGCCCCAAGGCCACCCACAATGTAACTTTGACGAAACTTGGGTTAAAATACAATTACTGAAAAGTTTCTCAGAAGCAAAACAGTTATCTAAACAGAGTATTCAAAAGGAGTCGTCTAGTAGGATTTCGATGGGGCCAAGGTAAAGTTGTTATTATAAAGCATCACGAAAACGTGGGGGACACATTTTTGTCACAGTTAGTCTATCAATGGCGCTGAGGTTAAAAAAGGAGGGAGGACATTGGGCTCATCAGCGAAGTTAGGCGTCATTGGCAGTCTATTGAGTTGTGGTGTCAGATTTCCCTGTTGGTGAAGTCAGTGCTGCTATCATGAACTTCAGGAATTGAGCTGTCAGCTGTGAAGACTCACTTTTCAGGCATGATTCGACCACTGCACAATAAGTTCTGACATTTAAGGCACGCCATATTGGGCGCAGCCAGACAATCCTGAGGTAGACCAACTTTTCGCAGATGGAAAGGATATGGGTTAATGATTCTTCCTGTTTTGCGCAGAATCTGCAGTGTCTATCCAGCACATCCAAGGTTCTTTGACAATACCAGAACGATTTTAATGGAATTAAATCCAAGTTAAAAGGCAGGGAAAGATAAATCGACAAAACTCCAGGATCATGTAAGGTAAGTGCCCAGTTGCCATGAGCCAGATTCCTAATGGTCTGAACGCCCTGATCCCTTGAGATAGCTTTTGCTTGCTTGGTTATTAGTCTGGAGACTATTGGTACTGGGAGGCCGCTAGACCAAATCTCTTGAACCTCTAATGAATCCAATGCCGAGCTAAGATACTTATGCCAATTGGTCCGAGGATTCTTTATCGTTTCCCAGGTTATACTTTTTAGCATGTTTTCTTTTGCTTGTTTAGCTTTCGCGCAGTATATTACGCATTTGGCTTTGAGTGGCCAGCGCTGCGAAATCAAGCACAACTCTTCTCAAATTTGGGCATGTGCCATGCAATTCGAAAGGGAAAACACTCTTCGCTAGCACATTGATTGGGCCCTATCGAGCCAGTTTGTCATTCTTTCTCTGAAGGTGATTGCGCCCTGTGTTATTGTTGGAAGTAATTTACTGCCTATCACCCTTAGTAGTGGCCTTATATCAGTGTTTACCAGTAGCTTCTGTAATTTCCAGAAGGCCCATTCCAGTGAATTAGTGGCTGCCTGTTGTGCATGGGGAGGGGCTGAAATGTGGCCCCTGTGGTCCAGCCATACTCCCAGATATTTATATGCTTCCACGACTTCAACAGGACTCCCCTCAATGGACTAGGACTAGGACCCTGATTTATTCAGTTTTGATGAAATTATCAGGACTTTTGTTCTTGTTACATTTATCTTCAGGCTATTGCTTTGACAGTAGGCTGCTGGTGTGCAGAAGAGGCATTGCAACCCGATAGGTGTCAGGTCGAGGAGCACAGTGTCGTCTGCATATTGTAGCAGTTGTGTTCTGGTGCCTGACAATTTCGGTGGAAAGGTCCAAGTGGGTTGGCAGGTCAGCCAGATACAAGTTGAACAATGCATCCTTGTTTTAGTCCTTTGTCTGTCTTGATTTTTGCCGTGGTGGCCCATCCTGCGCTTACTTTTATTTTAACCCACCTATCTGTGTAAAGAGCAATAATGGCTTTTAATAATTAGGTGGAATTCCCCAGTCTTTCAGTTTTGACCAAAGCCTTGCATTTGAGATGCTATTGAATGCAGTTTGAAAGCCTATGAACCGGCGTACAGGGCAGTGCCCTTAGCTGCCATGGTTACTTCGCTCAAGTGGGACAGACAGATGAGATTATCCTCAATGTGATATCCCCTTTGGAAACCTGTATTGTTCATCGGAATTAGATTGATGTCATCTGCCCAAGCTTGAAAATCCATGTTTAAAATGCTAGCAAAGCACTTCTCTTCTGTATCCAGGAGTGCAATTAACCTTTAGTTCTCGGGAGATGACCGGGAGGCCTTTTTGTGTATTGGTACCAGTAGTGACCCTCTCCATTAGTCAGGGATAGCTGACCCCCAACAGATATTGCTGAAATAGGGGGGCCTTTCTGGCGGGGGCCTCTTTATATACTGCTGCTGGGATACCACTTGGGCCTGGTACACAACTTGGGTGCATTGTTTTGATTGCTATAGTTACTTGGGCCGGACTTATTGTCATCAGTTCGCTGGTCGCTGGGCTCGCTGATCCTGGGGGCAGGTTCATGATCATGCCGAGAGTCTTGCTTTCATTTTGGTTTTCCTTTTTGTCCTTCACTTGTTCCCTGTATAGGCTTATAGCATACAGTTCCCAGTCAGTGGGCACGACATTGCCGCCTGGGGCATTGGGGTAAGGTTTTTTTTAATCCACCTCCAGAATTTCCTTTGGTCCTTTCATTTTATTATCATGAATGATTCAGCCTTTTCTGCATTTTTTCCTTAACGTAGTGATCTGCAATCGTAGACAGTTGTGCGCCCCCTTGTTGTTTCGGGCGATTTTCAGGACTTTAATTGTTGTTTTAGAGCACTAGATTGGTTTTTGCTGCTTGTTGCGGGCCAGGGCTGGAATGCGTCCTTATTACTGGCCTTCATTGGGTCAGTGATGTCTGTCTGCTTTAAAAATGTGGCCAAACATCCCCAAAGATTTGAATTGAGAGGCTTGTTGCCTACAATCTGAATCGCCTCCAGGAAGGAATCCACTCGCATGCCATACCCTTCTTGATTGTCTATATCCCACCTTACCCTGTTGATGGGTTCCAGTTCATTTGCTTTCCGAAAAGGGCAACTTTAGGGAGGCATGGGCGCAATATTTGGGCTTCACACCTGAGGATGGCTTAATCGCTGGCTAAGGTTGTAAAAACTTTTAATTTACCTATACGTTGGAAATGGGCCAAAGACACCCACATATAATCTAGGGTGGCCATCCTGAAAGAGGAGGAATATGTGTAGGCTGCTGGAATGTCTGGTGTCCCTCTGCCATTTATAACGCGGAGGCCCAGTTGGTTTAATTGTGCTGCAAGCTCTTTGCCTTGCTTATCAGCTCTTTGGTATTGTGCTTTGATTGGATGGATATCCCAAATCTCATTGTGTAAAGCTATTAGGCTGTTGTTTAGATCATCTTGCATTAAGTTGGTGTTGAAGTCACCCATGATTATCTACATATCATCCGAGTTTGCAGCACTGAGATCCCAGAGAATTGGGAGCAGAGACGTCAAGGTAGTTTCCCTTTCTATCCTGATGGGATGTAAGTATATGCTGCCTATGACGAGAGATAGCCTTGTCTTTATCCGCCAACCGCTGGTCAGGATTATTTTCAGGATGATATAGTCCCCCTTTCCTGCATTTAGTATCTTGGTTGCTGCTATTAATTCGTTTTTAATATAAATTGGTACACCATCAGAGGCATGCCCCCCAACTTGTGAGGTCTTTACAGGGCATTATTATGCTGTAAAGTCCAGCCAGGGGGAGGAGTTTAGTGCCCAAGTTTCTTGAAGAGCGATGATTTCATGTTTCTACAGCTCTTTGATAGTTTCATTCATGACCGCTGACTCAGTTAGTCCTCTTATGTTCCATGAGCTAATTTTCAAACGGGCCCCCCGTATTTGATTATAGTGTTTTGGGGCCCTGGACTAGGAGTGAGAGTTTAATGCACTTAAGAGCCACGACCAATCCGTTGGTGGGGAGTGTTGGGCTGTGCAGTGTTGGCCTTCATCGGATCTGCTTGCTGTAATTGTTAATGGCTCTTCCATTATTTCCAGGGGACGGCTACCCCTAGAGGTGCCCCTTAAAACTGAGTCAGTAGTGGGCATGTTCCTATTTTTTGGATTGTACTCCTGGCCAGTCCTTTTATTTATACGTGCATCCTGCTCCAGGAAGCAGGCGGGGTATATCCTTACCACAGAATCAACAAGTTTTATGCCCCATTGCTCGAGCTGCATTTTGCTTTTCCTTAGAACATTAACTAGGTTTGGACTATTGAGGATAATTTCAATGTGCTCGTTGGTCTCGCCATTCCCGGGGGGAAGGAAGGCAACACCTTCTATGTCAGCAGAGTGGATTTTCTCCAAGCCTGGTATGTTTGCACATAGTTTCAAGAAGTTTCCTCTACTGAGGATATCCCCTTTTCCCCTTGACTCATATTCTGGGTAAAGGTTTATTATTTGATCTGTTCCAGGTTTGCTTTTGTCATTTTCTAAGGAGGGAATCTTCCTGGTTGTGCTTTCACTGAGACTTGCTTCCCATTTGCCTGATCTGGTTGGGAACGATGCTGACTTCTTTGGGGATTTTCCTTCCCCTTGGTTCTTTATCATGCCTGTTGGAGCCCCCCATTTTACCAATGAACCTGTTTGCAGCAGATGATGGTTAGATGGCTCATCTGGGTCTCCCCGAAATCCTTCTTCTCTCAGGTCTCTTGGTAATTATATTATTTGCATTGTTTGCGACCCTACTGAAGACTTGAGGAGGTCTGGGGGACTCCTTTCCTACAGCTGGATTAACTGAATTATTAGGAGTGTATGGGTTGGGGGTTCCTTTTCCTGTAGCCGAACAGGGTTAATGGCTTCTTCTGGAGTCAAAGCCTCATTGGATGTCATTATGGCCTACAGGGCTTCCTCAGAGACCTTTTTTTGTTTAAATTCGGTGGGCCCCTGGTCACCAGCGCTCACATCTTGATTGGATTTGCAGCTCCCTTTATCTTTTAACGTGTGAGATTCCGCTTTCCAGTGTTTCTCTTCTGAGTTTTATCGTAGCCATTGAATAAGAGTCGAACTCCTGTTATTATTGTTACTTTTATGTAATTTTAAAAAAAAATCTTATTTTTCCTTGACATGGTTAGGTCTTGCGTTGTCCAGTGACTCCGAGCTATTGATTATATCTTTTTATTGCGGTTGCAGCATTCTCTGCCCTGGGCACTGCTGAATCAGGGCATTACTTATCTGGGGTGTGTCGTTTTCACTTGAGGGATAGTTATTGAGTGGAGCCTCTCCCTAGTTTTTAAAGGATGCGTCCTTAACCGCCTGGGTTTGGTCGCATGCTGGCATACTGGCCTTCTTAGGGGGATTTTGATGTCTAATTGGCCCATAATTGGTGTCCTGCGAGAGGGCTGACTTTTTCAAGTCGTCGATCAAGGTTGTCATCACTGCTGGTAAGATTGCTAATTTTTCTATTATTGGCCCCCACAGGTGCACATATCTTGCTTTTGTTCCAGTTGAACTGAAATTTTGAACTCTGATGATTAAATTGTTTAGGGTGTCCAGTATGCCATTGATCCTTGTGATTAAGGTGGCAATCGTTTGTAGTAGGAGATTTGCACTCCCAGCTTATCTATATATAAAAGTGTCACATTAGCCATAGCATCAAGTGTTTTGTTGATGTTTACGATTGCAATCATTTGCGGTGTTGCTGCTGTTTGCTGTTCCATCATGCCAACTGGTTAATTGGGTTCCTGATTATGAGTAAAGCATGCGCTTGAGAAGTCGGAGCACCTTTCTTGAGTGATCTCTTCTGGCAGTGCCTCACTGGTTTGTCGTCCGGGCGACGTTTCCAATGACGCCAATACAGTTATAGGAGAGCCAGCTTGAGGGGCGAGTTTTGGTCTTTCACTAATGTTGGTGTTTTCAGGCCCCTTATTTGTGGTCAGTTGGTTTTGTTCCTGTGTTCTAGCATTTCCCCTCCCTTTTTTCTTTTGTCTTTCGATGTTGTGACCTCTCCTGTGCCTACTGCCTAATCTTGTTGTGTCAGGGAAGTGAAAGGGGGACTACAGTGGC
The DNA here is from genome assembly GCA_963921515.1 of Calotriton arnoldi. Taxonomy (NCBI): domain Eukaryota; kingdom Metazoa; phylum Chordata; class Amphibia; order Caudata; family Salamandridae; genus Calotriton; species Calotriton arnoldi. The sequence continues at coordinate 397,729 of CAWUFW010013218.1, forward strand.
TTATGAGCTTGAAGGGCCAGCTCAAACCTTTGTGGGCCGGGGATTTCCTGAATTCCCTGCTGAGTTCCTACTTTCTTTCTTGATGTTCAAATTGCCTTTGATTATTTGTATCTCCGGGCTTAGTGGTATCGCTCTGCCAGGTAACTGGCGGGTGATAACTCTATCGGTTGCCTCCTCCATGGGAGCTGGGGCTGCCTCCATTGGACTCAGCGTTATGGGAAGGGAAGGCCACAAGTGCTGGGCCCTCCTTAGCTCCAGGGTGAAGTCTGAGTTATGGGGAGATGAGGTTGCCCTCTGTTTTGCATTTAGGTGTTGATTCACATTGAGTGCATCGCTTTTGAGCCTAGTATATTTAGCGGGCCCAACATCTGGCCTGATTCATGCATCTCGGGTGGGTTTATCTGTGCTGTCATTAGTAATTCAGCCTTGTTGACCTGCGCAAGGTATCTTCGGATATCGTTCTTGAATTTTCCTTGTGGCTGATAAGCTTCTGGGCTGACTTATTTTATGGCCAGGGAAGTATCCAGGAGGTTATCCTAGTGCATGTCTAGACTCTGGTTCCTTTTGCCCATGGTGGCTCCTTGGAGGTTTCTAGGTCCGTGCTTACTGACATAAAGGTGCCTCTCCTTTTGGCGTTTTGCCGATTTAATGGGTCTTTGGTGTGCCTGAGTGGGGGCCAATGCAGTCCACATTTATTGATATCACAGTGTAACACTTGAGGATTTCTCTTTGATTTTCACTCTGGTGCTGCCTTGGGCTTCCTGGGAGGACTGAGCTGCCTCACATCTCCACAGACTTCCTTACTGCAGGGCAGAGGGGAGCACGAGCATGCAGGGACAGAGCTCACAGGATGCCTTGTGCCAGGCTGTTTTACCAGGTAGCTTTACCTTGCTTGCTGTCTTTCCAGGCCCCTTGGGTTGCACAAACTGGCCTCAAAGTTGTCCTCAAGGGTGGCCTCAGAGACAGCCTCAGGAAGAGGAGGTGAAGGTGAAAGCTGAGGTAAGGGAGGAATCCAAAAGCAACCAGAAAGGCAATCCGGTCGCAGAAAGCGGGCCAGGTGACAAGGCCGCAGCTGCACAGAGTCTAACTCAGCCGCGTCCGCTGCCCTTGTGCTCACCTCTGCCCCCCCTTGTGTTGTGTGCCTTTTGTGAACGTGATCTTTATGCCCCCTGTGTCCACCCCACCTTTCTTTGCTATTACTACGGTGGTTACAGGCTCCTCCCTCTGCCTCTGTGTCTGTTGATGCCTCCGATATCGTCGTCGTTGATGCTGGTGGGCAGTTGCCAGGCAGCTGCAGAGCAGGAAAGGTAGGAGAGCTGAAGAGACAGCAGGAGAGAATGCCCCCCCGGGGGAATGTTAGAGGGTGGTTTTTCCACCACAAGAACGAACACTCAATGTGTTATCTGAAATATAAAGATACGCTCGGAGAAACAGGAATTGAGTCAGAAGTGGCACTTTATTCAAACAAGCAAGTAACAAGTGTCAAAGACACATCGTTAATCAAGCGTAAAAACATGCAATCTAGCAAGTCTAAAATCACGGCAATTCAAGGAGAGTTAGAGAGAGAGAGATTGAATATCAAAATCAAAATCAGTATAACCTTATCTTAATAATAAATTAATCAGCCAGCTGGGAGCACCTCATCGTGGAAAACACTGTATGAGGTGATCAATGAGCTGGTCAGTGGACAATCCTTTTATACAGTTTTAATGAGGAACTGGTGACTGCAGAATCAAAACATTAGCAGGTATTTGACTGCAGAACATAACAAAAGCTGGACATTTTATCGAAAACAATTTGCGTCACTTCTCAGAAAATTAAGAAAGCAGAACTTACAGAAGGATACAAAGTTTATCAAAAGGGTATAGTTTATTTTTGAGCCATGTCGCTGTCACAGTTTCCAAAGCTAGCAAAACATCAGGTGAGAATGTTACAGTTAGCCCCCACCTCTATTCTTAGCCCATCTTGTTCTTCTAGATGACAAATGTTTCCTTTTAACTTATCACAATCTAGATGTACAGTAAGATGTGCACACAGAGGACGGGGGCTCAGGACTTGTTCAACAGAAAGACAGTGACCTTAGGTGAGTGGCATTCACAGGTGAGATACATCTAAGGTTACAGAAGGGCATGAGGCCTATATATATATATATATATATAGTGTCTTTTCTTAGTGCAGTACATTTTGTGTATGCTATTCTAAAGAACGAAATTGGCTTTGGATTATCACTGTGTTCCTGACCCCTTTATGGGACCATTAGGAACCCAGAATAGTACAGACACAAAACAACAGGTATGTAAAGTGGGGTTGTGTGGGGCTATAATAAACTGGACTTCCCGCTCAAGAGCTGGTGCACTGAGGCCAGTCCAGGCACCTGAGGGTGAGAAAGCCAAACCTTGTAGAGCTAGGGCAGAGCCCTAGTTTACACAACGCAATTATATAACCAAAAGAAATTAAGGACGTTTTTGTACAAACATCACAAACAATTCAAAGAACCACCCAATAAGCAAGTCTTATACATCTCCACAAAGTGTCAAAGAGTTTTTATAGCATTTGCTACTTTAACTGAGCCTGCTTCTAAACATTCCTAAGGTTTGCAAATAAGAGAAGAAAGGAATAAGGAGGTTGTGAGGCCTAAGATTCCATTTCATTCCAATTCAATAATCAAGTCACTTAGTGACACACTCAAGTAGCTAAAGTTAGCAACAGCAAGCAGAGAAGGCTTACCCAAGGTTGCAGTAGATGGATAGCGACTAAGATACAGATTAACACAATATTGTCAAATCTGCGTCTCTTCTAGAGTCTAGAGTTATAATTTAGAGGGCAGTATGGAATGAAACCCTCAAAATAACTCCTCGACTCACAGTTCCCAACATGGATATGATTTGCTCAACCTATGCCAGCCTTACATCCACCTCTTCCTTGACCCCCACCGCCTCCTGGCATTAGTGAGGACCTTGGCCACAACGCAGACCATATTTTTGGCCCCAGGGAAAATGTTTGTGAGTACCCATTGTTGACAGCATCACTAAAAACCATTGGCAACGCCAATCGATCACAATGGTGTGGCTTACTGGTTTTGCCAATGCTTGTTCAGCCTGAAAGAAGCTTGCCCTGGAAAGCTCAAGATGGCATTTCAAACTGTGATCAGTGGCATAACAAGAAAAGATGCCTTCCCAAGCCACTGCTCTTTCTGACAATTTGGTGACAGGCCTCTAAATGTTAGGCTACCCGTTGACAGACATACGGGAGACCAGGGGAATAATGCCTACCAGGCAGTCCTCAAGAAGATTTCAGTCCCCGCATTGTAGGGCTGGCGAGGGCATCTGTTATTAACCATGAGCCAATAGTGTAGCAGGTAAGTTACATATGTACTTCTACCCTGCATCTCATGTACTCAGTAATCTTCCCTGCCATCCATCTGATCTTTAACAGATCTTGTTCCTTTATACCGTTTCTTGGGCATTGTGTTGTATAACACGCACTGCTGATTGTGCTAAGTGCTTGAGAGAACTTCGCTCTGATGGAAGTTTTTTTTGCTGCTGTGCATGTGCATTACAGATAAGAGCACAACAACAAAGCGAATAGGTCGCTGCCTGTTAGCAAAAGCGAGACCTATTGGCTTTGCTGATGCTTGTTTTTTTATAAAACCATGCTCAAGGCCATGTCTCTAGTTTGGAAAAATGCACCGCACAGCGCAAGGACAGGGGGAAATTGGTGCATGACCAACAGCATCAACATTGTTCATCTAGAACACAGTACGAGCTTCAAAGGCAACATTGGCAGGAAGGCACTGATTGACAGGCTGATTGTCTGGCCATGCACAGTTACTTACTGGTAATCATCATTAGCCTTCCCTCTAAAGTCCTCACCACAGTCATTACTTAGGAGGTGATCCCAGCTCCCACAGGAGAAAAAAACATTAAGTAAGCTAGGTCCCACCCATCCAGGGTGCTGTGAGGCTAGTTATCCTAGGTAACTTCCTGAAGATACTAAACCAAATGAAGAGCAGTATCAGGGTGGAGTAGGCAGGTCTTAATGACTGTTGGTCTTGTCCCTCTCTGCAGGGTCACCCACAAACCTTTTGCTTTCACCCCTCCTGCTTACTGGACCCATTTTGTTGGCTTTAAGGACTTTGCGCACTTTACCACTGCTAACCAGTGCTAATGTGCTTGTGCTCACTCTTTCAAACATTGTTCAATTGGCTTACATCTGATGAGCACATTTAATTTACTTAAAGGTCCTTAGTACCACTAAATGTACCCAAGGCCTGTAAATGATATACTACTAGTGGACCTGTGGCACTTATTGTGCCATAACATGTATGTTTGTGAAGTGCTCATTTACCCTGAATGGCCTCTAGGCACTGAATAACAGATGTTTATTGTTACCTAATTCAATGGTACTCATTTTATCAACTTCAGAAGGATGAAAAGCTGAGTGGACCAGCCAGGATTCGAAGCTGTGACAACAAGGCCAAACATAGGCCCATACAGGGGATGCATTAGTCTACTAAGCCACCAGACCCGGCTTAAACCCACCCAGTTAAGTAGCCCTTTAAAACATGACTCATGCTTGCCATTGGAGCCTGTGTGCAGTTTTAAACTGAGAATTCGACCTGGCAAAATAAACATTTTACAAGGCCTAACCTTCCCATTTTAACACATAAGTCACTCCTAGGGTAGACCCTAAACAGCCCATAGCGCAGGGTACATTGCTTTTAAAAAGTTGGGCATGTACTTTCAAATGTTTTACATGCTCTGGTAGTGAAACATTCCTAAATTAATTTTTCACTAGATCTCCCATTGGACAACATCAGGTTACCTTATTACATTTAATAAGTGCTAACCTGTGATTGGACTCAAATGAATTGTAATTTAAAATCCTCTTTAATGGTAAAGTCAGATTTCAGATTACAATTTTGAAAATGGCACTTTTAGAAAGTTAGTATTTTCCTCCTGTCAACTTTATGAGGCCTTCTAGGAGTTTCCAGCTGCCTGGGTCTGTTAATTGTCCCCCCATCAGGAATGCGTATTGGGCCAAGACAGTGACCACTAGGACCTGGGTGTAGCTGGGAGAGGGCCAGTCTGCCAGAATGGGAGGGGTTGAGCTGTTCCCGGTCCCACATACATTTCAAAGGGTAAACAGCCTTTACAATGAGGTTTTTACCTCGTTAAGCCTTTACAGCGCATTTTTTAGCGCAGATATTTTTACAGTGAATATGCTTTTAAAACGCATGCCAATACAACGCATTTAAGGTAAGTTAAGAGGCGTGGGGGGTCTCCCCCCACAAATACATTGTTTTTAAATATAAAAACAATGTGTGGTATTGGCATGCGTTTTAAATGCATTTTCGCTGTAAAAATCTGCGCGCTAAAAAATGCGTGTAAAAAGCATGCAAAGTAATTGCATGCGATGTACCGTCGTACATGCATTTCAAAGGAGCTGCCTCAGCACACTCACAAAAAACTTGACACCAGGCTTTTGTCACCCCAGACATCTTGGGACCTCAGCAGCGAGGAAGGAAATTCCAGAGCCATCTGTGTGTGTGGAGGGATGAGGGGGCGGGCGGGGACTCAAGACGTTTCTTCCACTTTGAAACTGGCTCCAGTTATAAATAAAGGACACTTGGACTCACTTTTTAGTACACACCTGGACCTGCGAAAGACTACAGAAGTACTGCTTTGCACTACAAAGGACTGCCCTGCTGCTTGGCTCTGCCTTGTCTCTCAGAGGACTGCCCTGCTGCTACCAGAGGACTACCCCGCTGCTTGAGGCCTGCCTTGTTCTTCACAGGACTGTCCTGCTGCTTGAGGCCTGCCTTGTTCTTCAGAGAACCATCCTGCTGATTGAGACCTGCCTTACTGCTTGAAGAAGAGAGGACCATCTCCTTGAACACAGGACTACCATAGTGACTCCAAGGGTCAGTTGGCTGATCTCCTGTTTGAGCTACAGAGACACAACAAGTTCCAGAGGCCTCCCTGCAACTGCCCAGCTGACCTGCTGCAACTGGCCCTGTCTGGACCTGCAACTGGGCCTGCTGGACTCTGTTGGAGTGAGTTCTTGATCCCCAAATGGTGGTTTTGCAGGTACTGGACCCTTGGCTGGCATCAGCGGTGCTCCTCCTATGGAATCCTGAAGTTTTGAACTCTAAGCACCTGACTTTGAGAAGGAAATTGTTTCAGCAGAATTAACCTGGTCCCTGTGTCCTGCCCGCACTCCATTGTGTTTGGCCTGAACTTGTGACTTTGTCCCGCTCTAATGCGACCAAATACCCACAGTTAGAGCTTTCTGCTTCTTGGTGGTATTTTTACTTTTAGCTTTAAAAATGCATATCTGCGGTTTTACTTACTGGAACTTTGTCATTTTGTTCTAATTTCAATTATTAAAAGTGTCTCTATTTTTCTAAATTGATTTGGAATTATTTTTGCATTGTGTTTATACTTTATTACTGTTTGTGGTCTGCCACAGTGCTTCTAAGTTAAGCCTGACGGCTTTTGTGTTAAGCTACCAGAGGGTTAAGCACAGTGACGTTTGTGTTTCACCCTGACTGTGGTTGTTGCTTGAGAAGGGTTTTCTCTCCCCTCAATTAAAAAATCCAATTTCTCGTTGCGACTGTGAAAAGGACTTTCAGGACTAAGGATGGTGAAGATTACCAGTAAGTAACGGGGCATTATCCCTACGTCCCTCTGTACTCATCTCAGATATTACTTGTGAGTATACCAAACCCCAAAACTGGACTTCTTTTTAAATTTTAAACAGAAAAAGAAATACAGGCACTAAGTTATGCTACACGCTTTCATTAATAAATTTGAAACAGGTTTGGGAGGAGAACACAACATTTAAAGCCCCCTCACCAAATGAATGATATTATGTACCTTTAATGTCTAATGAAAGTATCCAGAGATGCCCTAGTTGCAGCTGTATGTATTTCAGTAAAAGGAACACTCTGACATTCAGCCCAGGAGGAAGCCACCCCCAAGTACATTTTCCCTGTATTCCCTCAAGAATACGAATGTTGAAAAGAAAGTGTGCAATGGTAAAAGTAGAGCAAAATTATCTACTTATAGTCATACTGGAAGTTTTTTACTCCCTAGTTCGAATTTTCTAACGTAACCAACAAATGGTCAAATTTCCTACATGACTTAGATCGATCCAGATAGATGGAAAGTGGCTGTTTTAGATGCAAAAGTGCAGTCTCTGTTCCCTCTTCTGAAGCTGGGGAAGAAGGAACGTAGGTAAGACAATGCCCTGCTCTTTATGTAACTTAGACAAAACCTTAAGTATAGAAACAGGATTTGGCCATAAATCCACCATACGCTAAGACAGAAAGAAAATGAGGATTACACAAGATTGTGCCCAAATTGCCAAACCATCTAGCAGTAGTAATTATGTTAAAAAAAAAAAGAAGCAATTTTCATAGTCAAGTACATAAGGTCAACATAGGGCAAAGGTGCAAATGGAACACTCTCTGGGACTTTCAAAACTAAGGGAATATCCGAAGTAGAAACAAAAAGTCTATGTGTAGGTCTAGAAAGAGAAAAGCTCTTTAATAACCCAAATACCAAATGATGATCTTTTCCAAATCCTCTCCATGGTTTCCTGAAGGCTTTGATGGCAGGCCATTGAGTTTTTAAGGTAGATATTGCCAAATTATTTTGGAAACCATCCAATAGTAGTGGAATATAAATATTGCAGGAGAGAGAAGAAAGGGACATAGATTCACACCAACATTGAAACACTTGCCAATGCTTAGAGTAAGCATTAAGAGTAGATGGAAGTCTAGACTCCTGAAACTTCTGGGATAGATGTCCTTTATTGTTCAACCCACCTTCTCCACTTCTACTCCAATAGAGATAGCCTTGTAGGAGGAAGATCCACAGAGAGCGCAGATGACAAGGGAAAAGAGGAATTCTCCAATGAGGTACTGCCACCATTGATTTGAGAATTGGAACTGAGCTCAGGTCAAAATGGAAGCACTATTATAATCTCTGCTGCTTCCAGCAGGAACAATATTAAAGCTGATAGCCCCACAGCACAGACCCGGGGAGTGACTAGGAGGTCACGCCTGAATGTCAGCCACAGTGATATGTGTATCAATTGGTTAGCCCAGGATCACATTTTCACATTCACTGACAGGTCACAAGGAAGAAGCCTGGGCACATCTCAGGAAGGAGAGGGGGCTGATAAGAGAATCAAAAAGAGCAGGGGTAAAGGCCCTGGGCTAACCTTTTGTTGCACATATTACTGTGGGTGACATCCAGGTGGGAACTCTAGTCACTCCCATAGCCTGTGTTGTGAGACTATCAGGTTTGGAGGCACCACTGCTGTGATAGATTGCTCTTCAAGAGGAAGAGGGAGCAGAGGAGTAGACACTTCAAAAGATGCACAATCCCAACATAAAACTTAAAAGACTCAAACTTTGAATCACATATGGTGTCTGGAAATGGACTATAAGAAGGGGAGATTGAAATCCCAAAAATGGTCATCTGCCAAGTAGTCAGACGGGCTGTGTGTGGAGGGGAAGCTCTGCAAGACTTCTGCCTATGACCAGGACTGCAGAGAAGGCCTGCTAGTCTCCCTGCTGGGTGAGAGGACATCACCCAGGGAAACCAAGACCATCTGCACTGGAGCACCAGCCCCAGCCTGCGTGCCAAGACCAGTGTGCCCTGTGAGGAAGAGGAGAGCATTGGAAGGAGCAGAGTCCAGTGGGAAGCCTTATTGAGTGGACTCACTGTGAGAGGTGTGAAGAAATGGCTGGTGCACCAATCGGGTTCTGCCCTGTGCAGGACAAAGTCGGTGACACCCCCCACTACTCGCAGGCGAGGGCTGCCATGAATTGAGCCATGTGCTGTGTTGCATCGTTCTGGCCAAAGAACGTGCATAGTGCCGAGTGGGCGACCCCATGTGTGAGGAGGGGCCACCATGAAGAAGACTGCCTTGCAGTAAGGGCCATAGTCTTGTGTGCTAGCAGGCAGTGACCCCGTATGCCAGGAGGGGAAACTGTGGAAAAGAGTGACATGCAGTAAGGGCTGTAGCTTTGTGCAGTAGCGGACAGTGACTCTGTATGCCAAGAGGGGCCCCATGAAGATTTCACCTTGCCGATTGAGCAGGAGCTCTGTACTGTGAGTTGCGGTGACCCCGCATGCCATAGATGGTCACCAGGAGCACCAAGAGCTGAGACCTGTCGTGCCCCCCTGCCCCCACAGGAGAAGTGAGTACGCAGTGGGAGCACTTGTGCCTCATCACTCAGGGAAGAGACCCAACACAGGATTGTCGCAGCCACCCCCAACCGGGAGGCAAAATGGACACTTACTCCTGCAGGAGGAGCTGCAAAGAGCCTCCGGTCACTTCAGGGCAGGCTCACCCAAACTCAGCTGCAGCCACTGCAAGCACCCGAGGACGGGGCACACTCAGGAACTCCAAACACTTCACACCTGCCAGTGCGAATTAGAATGGTTTGGGGCCTGTCAGCCCTGGAGAAACTTGCTGCTAAATTAGCGCAGTAGTGCTGGAACACTATTTTTAAGTTAGAGTCCTTGTGGACTCTTGAGACTCGGACTATTAGTGGGGCATACCTTTGGTGTTACCAATGGTGAGTGGGAAACAACCACAATCGCTAACATAAGGAGTGAATGGGAAAGGGAACTACCAAAGAAACACTAGAGCCCCACCTGACCTCAAGGGTGGACTGTGTGATTGTTTGAGGATATCCTATTTGACCTTTGTGTGGATAGTGGTAGAAATAAAATACTTTTCTTTTTTGATAAAAGTATTTGGCTGTACAACGATTTATTGCTGCTGCACGCATTTTGAATTACACACCTAATTAAAAGTTGCACTGTACAAGCGACCTCAAAGTTCACAAACTATTCCAAAATGTCCTGACCTCCCAAATGCACAACATTTTTTTAAACGTTGGCCACAACCTGGCCTGAACTGGATGTAAAGTGATGTAGAAAGCACTGTCCATCGTTATACATTAAACAAATGCTGTTTATTCAATACAAGCAAGGAGCCACAAATATATGCGATCAGCTCCATCTGACCCACAATCAAAAGAATACACAAAAACGTTCTCTAACATAGAATTGAAAGAACCACAGGCAAAACACCCAATACTACATCATTGAACCAGGCAAAGGAAACCCAAGACACAACATATCTTCCCTTTTTGATAAAGAAGGATTATATAATAAAATAAAGAAAGAAAAGCACAATAAAAAACAAAAGAACTAACATAACAAGGAATGTAACTTCAATATAATATAAAGTCAACCTTAAGCAAGTGAAGAAACACTGAATACATACATACATTGAATATACAACTATGAATAAAAATCTTTCCTACACAAAACTTGAAAAATTGGAGAATAATAAATCACACTATCACAAAACATACATGTGAACAGTAGAACTAAACAGAGAATCTACTGGGGATTTTCTTAACCCTAGAACTCTCGCATGATATCAACTCATGGATATGTTGACCTCTTCCAACTTGGTTGCTTTGACCACACCCAGTTTGTTTGCTTTGATCATACCCTACTTGTTTGTCTTTCGCAAAAACATCCACACTCACTTTGGCCAACTCAGACATATTCCACCACTGTCCATTTGACACCCTTACAGTATGTGCTTTGATGTCAACAATGCGAGTGGGGTCTCTGAATTTTAAAGGTCCCTTCTGTAACAATACAGGATCCTTGAGGTGAACATAATCACCCACAATGAAATTAACCTTCCTAACTTTGTTTCCTTCTAGTTTACAACCTTCTTACACCCCACAACATCATGCTTATCACTTGCAGACTTAGCCTCACGAGAAGAAACTAGCACATCACACTTCTGATCCAGTGCCTTGACTTTCCAAAGTGGACATAATAATGTTATTACCTTCCTACCTCTCATAAATTCAAATGGTACCTTGCCTGTAATAGAATGTGGAGTTGTCCTACATGCTCAAACCAACTCTCTAATGGCAGTTTCACAATCAACTTTGGACTTGATAGCACTTTGAATACATTCCACTAGCACCCCGTTGAACCTTTTTACCTTTCCATTTGCCTGTGGGCGATATAAGGGTGCGCGTAAATGTCTTATTCCAAATCTGTTCAAGAATTCAGTTATGGTAGAAGAAATAAATTGAACACCATTGTCTATTAAAAGTTGTCCAGGCACACCTTCCTTGCTAAACACTTCTTGAAAAAAAATGGATTACTGATTTGATATTAAGCTAAGATAAACCTTTCACTTCCATCCATCTGAAAAGATGGTCTACCAACACAATAAAATACTTCATGTTACCTGGTAACACATGAAAGGGGCCTAAATATTCAACTGGAACCTTCAGCCACATCTTTTTCTGGACACAAAACAGGAACAGGAGGAAGTGCAGATGTAACCAGATGTTTGTCACTATAACAACATTGTACACACCCTCTCACGAATATATCCACGTCCTGATCCACACCAGGACACCAGAAATCATAAACTCTACGTTTAGTAGAAGTCATATCTAAATTACCAGAATATTCAGATTCCAGCATTCTCTGTCTAAAACACTCTAGAGGAACCAATTTGTCCTCCCTTACCAACAAGCTATTCTCAATAGACAATTCATCTGCTACCTTGCAAAAAGGTTGCAACACTGTATCAATGGACTTCTCTTTCACCCAACCAATAGTTACAAACTTCATAACCTGTATCAGCACAACATCCTTCTTGAGAGCATCACATCATAACTCCATGTCCAAACAAAATACATGATCTTCTGAAAGAATATCCACCAAAGGTCTGTGATCTGCTCTTAAACAAAACTTCCTTCCCCACAAATATGGCTTGAATTTCTCTATGCCCCACACACATGCCAACATCTCTTTTTCTATCACAGAATATCTTGTTTCCACTTCATTCATTCCCCTGGAAGCAAACCCAATTGCAACTTCCTTACCTCCAGTCAACTGCAACAACAAAGCACCCATTCTATAGGCACTGGCATCAACAGTTATGCATGTCTCATGGCCCTCAACATAAGCTTGAAGTACTGGAGCTGTACTAATGTTTTAATTGATTAACTCAAAGTTTTCTTGGCTAACTGACGTCCACACAAATTCTGCAGCTTTTTTCAATAATCCCCTGAAACCCTCACTGTAACATCAAAAAGATTCTTGATAAACTTCGAGTGAAAATCACACAGAGCAATAAGTGAAAGTAACTGATTTATATCAACAGGATGAGGACCATTGACAATACCATCCAAAATGCTTGGTTTAGGCTTCACATCTTCTCCTGAGAGCACATGACCTAGATCCTCAATCTCATTCACACAAAATATACAAATATACATTTGTCCTCCCTAATGGTAACTCCATTGGTTTCTAAAATGGATAAAACTCTCTCTATGGTGCTTCTTGTGTATCAGCATAAATCAAAATATCATCTTGAAAGATGACACCATGAGGAACATTTTCAAACATTCTAGACATGACCTTCTCAAAAACAGACGCTTCTGAAGCCAGACCAAATGGCATGTGGCAAAATTGAAATGTACCATTAAGTGTAACAAATGCCGTAAGGTGACATGACTGTTCATTCAAAACCACCTGATGATAGTCCGCTCAAAGATCCAGTTTAGAAAACTATTTGGACTGACCTAGAGCTGTGAACAAATCTTCAATGCCTGGTAAGGGATAATTCTCCACCCAGATGGCATTATTAAGAGATCTAAGATTAATACATAAACACAATTCACCCGATTTCTTCTTGGCTAAAACAATAGGTGAAAGCCATAAAGTGGCATCTACAGGTTCAATAATGCCATCATTTTGCATTACTTTTCAAATGTGCACCAATTCACATCTTATACTATGTGGTACATTGCGGAGTCTATGTTTGATCATACAAAAATCCACTTGGTGCCACCATACCAGAACATTTATTCCTTTATGCACTACATATACTTTTCCTTTAATTGTTTTACTCTTAAAGCAGATATCTGCCCAATAATATCCAACCAGATCTATTCTGCTACCGTCAAAGGAAGTGGTGATGACTTCTGGAGGTAGCAAACTTTTACTAAATCAACATTATTCATAATTTTCAATGGAAATGATGGCTATCCTTGCATCAGAATCAATAAGAACGGGATTGGGTATACTATCAATTTTTACAGAAATGAGAGGGTCACTATACTTTTACTTTTGCACACTACTTATCTCCACACAATCCACTGAAAGTACCAGTTCTTCCACTTTTTTATCAACATCCTCCAAATTATTGCTCAATACCTGTTCATGTACACTCTTTATAGATATACATTTACCACCCCTGCGAACTTTGCCAAAATGCCCAGATTTCATACACTTCCAGGATTCTTGTTCAAATGCTAGACAGTTTCTGAAGTTTGATAAATGCATTGTAGAACTGCATTTATAACATATAGATTTAGATGAAAACCAAATCACACCTCGGCCTCTACTGTAACTGTCAACAGAAGATAGTGGTTTGGTTTGGACTTTACCCTGAGAGCTGATATTTGCTGCAGAAACGTGAGATATTTCTGTTTCTAACTATTTTGTATCTTGCTGGGAGCACTCTATGCTCTTCCCTATGTCTATTGATCATCCAGTGACAGATTTGTACAAGCTTAAAGTTTCTGTTGTATCTTTTTTGAATACCAATTAGACACAATTTGATCAAGAATCATTTGGGAAGTAAATCCTTCAAATTCACAATAAGTTGCCAAGATTTTAAGAGCTGTAACACATGAATCAATAGATTCATCAGGCCCTTGAACACGTGTGACAAATTTGTGTCAAGTTCACTTTTCCCTCAAAATATGTATCCAGTTGCTTTACCGAAATCTGAAATTCCTCAAGAACCTCATCTTCGGTACCTACATATTCTGGTAAATAATCAAACAAATTCTGACCTTCCACACCTAGATAATAATATAGTAAATTCAGTTTTCTATCCGCTTTAAATATTAGACCATCAATACCACCTAAATAGGCACTGAAAGATCTGAACCATTAATGCCACTTCATAGGGGGAATCCCCTGGCTCTTGGAGAAAAAATTATTCATCGGTGTTACTGCTTGCATTGTAACAGCATCTAAACAAAGGCAGGTAATACATAAAACATAATAATAATGCAAATCTACACAATATAAAACAATAGAGCAAATGACTTATCAGATGTTACTAAGAAAACCTTAAGAACTCCTTCCATAATGATAATACACCCTCTTTGTTTGTCTCTTAATATGGTAGCAATCGCTGTTGAGACTAACACAAACACCTTCTTTGCACTTTGAATATAGTGTGAAAATCACTGTAGACAAAGTATGCTAATCGCTGTTGACACTGTCTAAACACTTGCTCTGCAACCCCTTATCTCTCACTTGACGCTTTGCTTCCTTTGAATACAGCCGATCGTTGCTGAACTAACAAAGCAGTAGGTGGCGCTGTTATGCTATGTTAAATTTATTTCTAGTGTGCACGATTACCCAGAGTTGTCTTGGGGCTAGCTCAATAGGAAACCTGAGACCCAAAGCTCAAATCGAGTGCCCTATTAACAGAACAGAAATACAAAATGCCCTAAGCCGAAGTTCATAGTGAACGGAATAACCAAGTTTTTAAGGCGTTCCTAAAGGCAAGCAGATTGTTCATAGTTTTTAGGTGGCATGGCAAGGTATCCAAAGTTTGTGATGCAACAATCACAAAACCTCTTCCTCCCCATGAGCTAAGTCTGACTTTTGGGACTGTTGAGTTGTTGGCTGTGGGTGACCACAATGTTCTTGCTGTCCTGTACCATTTAAATTTGTTCTTTATGCAATCAGGCCCAATGCCATGAAAAGCTATAAAGGCTGTGCAAAGGGCCTTAAATACAATTTTCTGCCTTATCTGCAACCAATGCAACTGTTTTAGTGCCATGGAGGCAGATTTGAATTTAGGAATACCTAGTAAGAGCTGTGCTGCTGCATTCTGCAGAATCTGTAGTTTGTTCAGATGTTGTTGTTGCATATTATTATATAGACCTTTAGAATAGTCAAGTTTAGAAAGAATCATGGAGGTAACTACTGCTTGCTGCAGATTGGGAGGAAGGGTAAGATCTTTCTGATTGTCCTGAGGGTGTAAAAGGTAGACGAAGTGATCAAGTTCACATGATCACTGTAAGTAAGTTTATCATCGACGATCACTCCAAGGTTACGGCTTTCCTGACTGGGGACAGAAGGGTTCCTAACTCTTGTGGCCACCACGAATGGGACCAAAAAGACGCTGATTAGCAAATAAGATGACCTCTGTTTTACTTGAATTTAACTTCAGGCAGTTATTGGCCTTCCAGTCATTCACTGCCCACATGCAGTCATGGCATCTCAAGTCTGTGTCAAGCTCGTTTTTAGTCAAAGAGACAACAATTTGTGTGTCATCGGTGTACGATGTAAGTGAGAATCCAAACTGTCTGAACAACTTGGCCAGATTAGACACATAAACGTGGCACTCTACAAGGAAGAGAGAAGGGATCAGAGGTGTATTTCTCTAATGATACGGATTGTTTTCGATCAGATAGAAAAGATTTTAGGAGGGCAAGGGCTGCTACTCTAATGCCGATGTTAGGTAGTCGGCCTATCAGCAGCTTATGATTGACCATGTCAAAAGCTGCTGATAGGTCGAGTAGGATGAGGACAGCTTTACCTCCCTGGTCCAGAGTATCTTGTTGTATTCCTCTTAGGGTATCCATAAATGGGCTTTCCAGTATCATGTCCTTATAGAGGCACAATTCGCCCTGCCCTTATATAGGCATAAAATCCCAGCCCTTATTTAGGCATTAAACCGTGCACTCCAAATACAGGCATGGTCTCTGACATCCGTCCACCCTAACGTCACAACGAGTTCATGAAGAACAGACCCTTAGGCTGCAGGAGTTTCCCTAGTCCAGGACTATTGATTTCTTCAAGGACTCATATATTATGCATGAACCATTATTCCTTAGGGGGTTCATTCATGACGTCTTTCGCTGTCCAACTCACGTCAATGCTAACATTCTTAGGTGCTCTCAGGTATAAATATACCTTCCATATACCTTCCTTAGCCCCTGTAAACCAGAGGGGACCTCGACTTCAGAGGAGCCCGTTTCCCGGCCTGACGCACTGAGAAGACGCTGCCATTCCCTGCACGCAGAGAGCCCAGCTTCCAGCTTCCAGTGATCTGACTTCCCTTGCGGGGTGTTGGAGTTCGAGTCTGGCAAAGAGATTCCTACCTCTCTCATTCTTCAGGTATGGAGCTGACTAGAACCTAGAGGGACTCTTGGCATGCTAGGCATACTAGACTTAACATACTCTTAGTATACCATAGTAAGGAATACTTCACCTACTTCTTCCCTCTTCCTACACCTAGGTCAGGTTAGGTACATTGGGGTAGAATTAGCTTAGCAACGCATCGTATGAGTACTCGCATTTTTAGTCTGTGTTATTTATGTAAATGCATATGTACTAAAAGATAATGCTATCGCAGTATTATTTATTTCTACTGCTCACCCTGTACATTATTTATCTTGCATACTGTCTTGTGATCGTAACAGCACATTTTACTTACACCAGAAACAAGACTGTTCAATAAATCCTTTATTGAAACGCCCATCTATTTCTTTCTGTGTAACTTGGAGAAAACTAAGCATGCACGACTGAGCTGAGTGAAATAGTTATCTATTGTTTCCACGACTCTGGGACACGTTCTGATTCTAAAGGGAAACACAGTGGTCATGTTTTGCGGCTGCTAGAAACTACTCCCTTCTTGTTGTCAAGGTGTTTCTAGTGGCCTCTGAGCTAGCTGGCACAAGTAATTAAGTTTAATATACTCGATAGGGACATACTGACCTTAGTCCTATGTCAAACCTATAGGATATATTATTCCAATGCGCAGAGCCTATTAGGGAAATAGGAGCTACACTACATGGCGCCCAACGGTTTGGTAAGGCAGTAATTCAACGTTAGATACTGAGTAACTCAGCTGTGCTTTTTCTCTCAAGACCCCTACCCATATACTCCAAAAGACGTCTGGAGTGGGCAGGGTTAGGTATCCACCACGGCTACATAGGGCAGTACCCTATATATTAGCTGTTTGGTTTGCTCAACGTTGAAGGATACAGTGTTCCACAATATTGTGCACCTTATCTTTGTTTCCTTGAAACTTGTTCTACATTTTTCAAACAACAAAATGCCTGGCTCTGACAATGAAACCGGAGACGGTGTAGCTGCGGCTGATCCAGCCCTACCAGCAGTTTTTAACTTTACCGGTTTAAATGAAACCGAGGAGGGTGTCATAGACATCGCTCCAAACTTAAGAAGAGCCATCACTCTAAAACTTATAAAACATGGCCTACCACCAAGAGGCGGTAGAGCAGTTTTCGTGATAGAGGCACATGAATCCTTTCAGACAGAGGTATTCTATTCATGGGTAATATTTCCTGAATCCAATCCAGTAACTCACACATTTCACTTCTACAAAGAAGATGAACCACCAGAGGAATACATTCCTTTCGAGGATATGGAAATTCCATTAACATACCAAGAGCATCAGCTCTGGTTTAAAGGCGCCCTAAAACATCACAAAAACATTACCAGGCTCGGTCCACTAGGTAGACCAGGAGCAACATGGCCGATTTTAGCCGGCTACACACCTCATCCAGACATTGAAGAAATGTCAGATGAGGAGTTACTTACTCAACTCACAGAGTTAATAAAAATTTACAGACAATTGGTCCAATATGTCATGAGGACTTTTACAGTCCGACCACCATTGACATATCCAAATCCAACTCCCCAACAGGGGAATACACTAAAAATTACACCACAGACACTATTCGCAGTCATGGGTAAAATGCCCACAAAACGTGAGTAAATTCCATTTTGGATAACTCAAAAAATTACTCAAATCGAAGCAGTATTTCCAAATACTAGCCCGCATGAGAAACACAGAATCCTAACAATCAGTTTACCGATTGGGATCACACCACAACTGGAAGACTGCACCACGTGGGGCTCAGTCTTTGCTGCCATCTATACAAAAACACATGGTATTCCATCAATTGCGGTAATACCTGATGTCCTAAATCAAATTCAAAACGAATACGGGGCAGAGCCTGCTCTAAATTTAGGTATGAAATGACTGAAAAATTTCGACCAGGTCTCAACAATAATATTGTCTAATATTAAAGGGGAGGCAGCAGCAGTGGCCATCCGCCACAAATTGAGGGAATTCGATGTTACAGAACATCAAACTGAGCTACCCAGAATAATTGAACAATCTTATGCAGAATTAGGCAGAGATAGTTTGGGTGGAAGACCAGTGAAACCTAAACTATCTGAAAGTCCTGAAAAGGACTCAATAAAACAAACTCCTACATCTTCTAAAAAGAAGTGGGAGTCTACTAAACAAAAATCAAACGAGAAACGTTCCCAATCCCGAGGTAGGTCTCCTCAAAAGGAGCCCTCTGAAAGGAGGTATAACCTCAGGAATAGGGATAATTTGAGAAAACCTGATAGGTATCAAGATACTGATACACGTTCCTCTCGTCCCTTTCAGATCTCACCACAGACTTCGGAAAGAAGAGGACAAACAGAACATAGAGAAGAACGCGTGAAATCGACAGACGACAAACACGCTCCAAAAACCAAAGTAAAACCTCAATTCTCCAAAAAGAAGGTAGCAGGTCTGAAGATCAGACATGCAGAGAATACTGAGAACACAACTCAAGAACGGAGAATGGGCTCAGACCATGCTGGACAGTGCAGCAGAAGTCACAATAGTTCGCCAGACCGTGAAGGAACTTCTGGAGATAGTGGACTTGAATGAGTATATTACAGTCGAGACTGTAGACACCAGGGTTAGCACTCCACAAAAGTTATATGAAATAACACTCCGGATGGAGGGAGACAAACCTAGACAGGTGAAAGCACTTTTTGGGGAAAGACTATCAAGAGGCTATGACATACTTCTAGCAGAAAAGGACTGGCCACCACAATTTGTCAGGGAGTGCCCACACGGCGAGGACATTATTATGCCTGCCTTCTCCAACCATATACCAATGCATCTAAGATATACATATGCCAGGAAATGGGCAGTGGCCCAGGCCCCAGCATTATATAAAAATCATGTAGGATGGGATGAGGACTCAACTCACCATAAAATACATCTGAAACATGAACCAACTGCTCAGAGGCAGTATCCTATAAAGCAAGAAGCTAAAAAACAGGTCAGGGAGATCTTAGATCAACTTGAATATCAAGGGGTGATTGAAACATGCACCTCCTCCATGAACAATCCTTTGTTTCCTGTCTCCAAACCAGACAATACATATCGTCTAGTTTTGGACTACAGACACCTAAACACTTGTTCTAAAACTTTTGCAGTGCAAAATGCACATAGCACAGCATTACTGAATAACATTGTGCGTAAAAAATACAAAACAACATTAGACATCTCAAATGGTTTCTTTTGTCAAAACATAGCACCTGAAAGCAGGTACTTAACGGCATTCTCCATAATGGGGACCCAGCGTCACTTTTGTCGACTCCCACAAGGGTTCAAGAACAGCCCAGGTTTATTCTCAGCGAGGGTAACGGAGTTACCACAAATTTAGGACAATGAGGCATTGTCCTATGTCGATGACATATATCTGACAGACGATGACCTGGACAAACACTTGAACAGGGTGAGCACCATTATACTGGGTTTCGCCTCTGAGGGCTACAAGTTCAACTTTAAAAAGTCCAGAATTGCCCATCTCAATGTCCTATTTCTAGGATATGAGCTTTCAAGTGAAGGCAAGAGCTTGGCAGCTAACTTTCTAGAAAAGTGTGCGCTGCTCCAACCTCCAAAACGCTAAAAACTTACAATCCATCCTGGGTTTCCTAAATTTTGGAAGAACATACATTCTAAATTATGCAGAAAGGGTTAAACCTCTCTACGCATTAATCAAACCTGATTTTTCAATCAAAAACTGGACACAGGAACACACAGAAATCTTGCGTTCACTCCAGGCTAACATGTTAGCAACAAATCACTTACAAACACGTGTAAGTCAAAGAAATTTGGTGATCCGAATAATTTCGGGTCAATGTGGATTCACCTACTTAACCTTCAATGAGGGTGACAAAATCCCAATTGCATACAAATCCCATTTGTACACACAAGCGGAAATGCGCTTCAGTTCTACTGAAAAAATTCTAACAGCAGTTCAAACCGCTGTAGCAAAAGAAAGAGCCTTAGCCCAAGGGAAACGCATTATTGTCGTAACCCCAGTACCGGCTTTAGAAGCGGTCACAACAGCAAGCATTCCAAATGCTAAAGCATTACATCCAAGATGGATACAATGGGTTAATTCTCTTGCTGCAACAGATGTTGAATATGTTTTTTGATCCAGATTTAAAAACACAAGCATTCCTACAATATGAACAAGAATGTCCTCTGCCTACTGAAATTCTGCCTCTTGATCAGTACGAATTTATAATTTACACTGACGGATCCGCACAACCCGCAACAGGGAGTAAGCAAGCTTACAGTGCAGCGTGTGCAATCGTTAAAGGTCGCATGCGAAATGGCATCTTCAGACCTATGGTCACCAAAACTCAATCTCTAGGGGATTGTACAGCTCAGCGAGCTGAACTACAAGCATTCAAACTGGCACTTGAAAGTACAGATCGAGAATTCCCCACACTAATAGTGTGCGATTCCTTTTACTGTGTTCAGTCGTATAATGACTATATACAAAACTGGCTTGAAAATGGTTTCAAAGATGCGAAAGGTGGCACAATAAAGCATAAAATGCTTTGGGAACAAGTAGTTCAGTTGAAAAACGAACTACCAAAGGCTCACGTGATACACACACTGAGTCATCAACGTGATGGCGTTCACGTTGCAGGAATTCATTGGCTGACGAAGCCGCAAAGGGAGCTGTGCAAACGGCTTCCGTAGCTGCGATCACTCGTTCAAAAACAAAAATAGACGGTGAGATAATGTTGGCTGTCAATGCATCGAGCAAAGGCAGCTGTGCAGCGTTACCAAAAAGTTTCCACTCAAGTACTCTTATGTAATTGATGCGAACAACGTTCCTTTTGCTCGAATCCCTGGAGTGGGGGATAGGGTAATTCCAAACAAGGAACGCAGATTAGGACTAATCCTAGCAGCACACGAAGGGATAGCTTCTGCCCATGCAGGTGTTTCTGCAACAGTATCTTTACTCAAGCAAAGATATTGGTGGCCTGGCATTAGAAAACAAACAAAGAACTATGTTTTAGAATGTGATATATGCCAACAGATGAAAGTCTCCACAGTGAAACGTCCTGCGCAGACACCCCTGTTAATTTCAGATAAACCATTAGCTTGTGTTTACCTGGACCACTGCGGTCCCTTGCAAAGGGACGGTAATTATAAATACATCATGGTTGCAGTGGATTCATGCTCTAGGTTCCTATGGTTATGGCCTCAGCGCTCGGCTGACGCTCAAACTGTTATAAAAGATTTGCGAATCTTTATCGGCACATACGCAATAGGCACGCTACATTCTGACCAGGGTCCTGCATTTAGCTCTAGGGCTTACAAAGAAGCCATGGTCAGTCTGGGCGTTGCATTGCGGTACTCCTCTCCATTCCATCCTGAGGGAAATTCGGTTGTGGAAAGGAAAAACCGGGACATAAAGCAGTCTATAACAGCTAGGGTATTAGGTTCGGGTGATGGGTGGGTCAAACACCTCAATGGCGTACAGTGCGCACTTAACAATCTGCCAAGAAGTTCTCTAGGGGCGGTCACTCCGTATGAGGTCCTATTTGGGACAAGAATGTGGGTACCAGACCTTGAACACGTAGGCACAGTGGTGGAAAATAAACCATTTGATATCAAAGATCGTTTGGCTGTTTTACAGGAACTCAATAAGCTAAGAACGAAACAAAGCAACGTATCCCTACAGCCAACCACCACTAAGGAAACATCGGCGGTCCCAGCAAGGCCTGTCTGGATTCCAAAAGTTGGGGATCTAGTCAGAGAAAAAATTGCGGACAAGAAGGAATTTGGACCTTCTTACAGACAACCGGTACCTGTTCTAGCTGTTCAAGGAACGAGAACAGTACTTCTGCCGCCCCTTGCTGGAAGAAAGGAGAAAAGACTTGTGTCCATCGACCTCATCAAACCACAGTATGTGGCCAATACTGAACAGTAGGCCTCGTGGACTCCGACCTAGTAGCAGACGCACTCCTCTCGCTACTATTCAAGAGGTTCAGACTGAAAGACTGATAACTATCGAGAATTCAGCTGTAACAAATGAAGGACTAAGCAACCAAGCTATGGAACTCATCCCTCTTGACAACCAAGTAACAGTTCGTCCAAATACACCTGTCTACACCAACGTGACACGTGATGAACTGTCTCCTGTGATTTCAACAAATCCTGATGCAATTCCAACAATTGACAGAACTGCTTCTGGCTATTTCATTGACTTTGATACGTTCTCAGAGGATCCAAGTGAACCTGAAACGACGCCAGCATCATTCCAACTCAAGCAGCAAGTACAAGACTTTATTCACTTTCTGAAAAAGACTTATCTGGTTTCTCCATGGATTGAACTCTGGATTACATCTGGACTTTTTGTTTTCCTGCTCTGGCTAGCTTTGGTAACAACTGTAAGTGTGCTTATAAGTGGCAGATACATCCATGTGAACAGTGAAGGAAAAGACGTAAACGTACTTTTGAAACCACATAAATCTTCCCATCGTGAAGCAAGAGACTTGTCATCAGTGAACATCACAGCCGTTCCTATACATGATGGTATAGTGTGGGACAAAACGGATTATGATATCCTCGGCCCGAATGAGCAATTGAACATTCCACATTTGTTTAAAATTTCACTAAGTGATTTAATAACGTCCAGTACCTATTCAGACGATTGGGACTTTGAGACTGTGAATGATTTAATGTTTGATCTAGAAAAATCTGCTGCATTTTCTAAAAATGAATATTTAGAGGGTTCATCAGACTATGAACAAATGTATTGTTTTAATCACTATGGTCATCATTATTTGCATAAATCTGCATATCCAAGAAATGTGTTTATGTTTAACCAATGGGAACATTGTCCTACACCACCTAAAGGTAGTTCAAAAACATTTGCTAGTAAGTTTCCATATTGTTCAGGTTACAACACATCTGATCCAGAAATGTTTTACTATAAAAATGTAAACAAAACAGGACTGAAAATTATGTTAACAAATACAAAACAGATTTATTCTGCGTTTTTTAATGCCCAACTGTCTAGACAGGGTTTTGACTTTTGGAAAGAGACAATAGACACAAAAACTGTGTGGGGTACTAAAGATTGGCAAGTGCAGGGGATAGAAGCTTTATTTAAAGCCTGCATCCTCCCAGAACAAATAATGTTTTTGAATGAAACTATCCAACAAACATCTTGTCTTGGATTAGCCAAGATAAAAGAGATGAACACACCTTCTGTACCAACACCTGCCAGTGAAAATAATACAAAGGCAGTGGTGACAGTTGACAATATACTACAACTCAACAGATCTAATCCTACTTGGAAAAAATGGTTGATCTGGCCCACAGACACGAATAACTGTCAGGAAAGATTCCTGAATAAAACTCAGGGCTTTACTATTCATAGGCCAGACCCAAGATACGTCCAAAGACAACATCCGGGGGTAGTAACAACATACAGTGTAGGTAAATTACGCCTCGATTGGCTGCATAAATCTACACTACAGGATGTGAAACAACACTTAACCTTACTTAAAAAGGACGCAGACCTTAGGGACTTCTTGCTTGGACCAAGAAAACCGCGTCAAAAACGTTTCATATATGCCGGCATTTATGCTGCTTATAATGAAGCTTGGAAGGTATCACAGATAGAGGCCGCAGAACGAATACGTGAACTTAATCGTATTAATTTAGAGAAAACACTCTCTGTGGTCGACAATGGGTTAACAACTTTGTCCTCCAGAATATATTCATTGGATGGCATTGTATCCTCTGCTATGGACATACTAGAACAAGATTTGGTGATGTTACAACAAGGCCAATCTCAATTACTTTCTATTATGTTATTAAGCTGGACGCTGCAATCTTTGCGAGCGGGCTATGTGCCTTGGTGTTTCATCAACACAACGGCTCTGTTTGCAGAATACAATCTCACTGATAAACAGATCGAACTGGCACAAAGAGGAGCAAAGTATACAGTGCTGAGCATTGAAAAACTGGAAAAGTTACCATTCACAGTGGCAGAAAAACCAGCTACAGAATGGCTTATTCATGGCAAAATAACATTACCTGTGAGTACTTTTCAGTTTCAGTATTGCCTCAGACAAATGCAAGCAGGCAAATATGAAAGGTTGGGTAAGGAATACATTAAGACATCGTGGGATTTACCGTATACATATAGATGTTGGAGTGGGGATCGTGAAGTGTTTTTGAGCGGTTCAAACTGTAAACTTGCACTGAGTGGTTCACTTATATGTCAAGACATTTCCTTGCACGGGGCTTGTATTGGTTCAGTGGAAAATTTGTCTTGCCATCAGCAGGGTACTCCAGCTGCTGTGATTAATCCAATGTTTGGACAACTTTCTAATGGGAGTTACCTCATGTTGAATGATCAGAGCTGCTGCGGAATGCTGCCAGGCATCCCATATCTAGTAACGGTCAACTCCAGGGTCACTTGCTGTATGCAAGTATTGTTTCCCCAATAGACACAGTCAGGGAGTCGCCTCTATGGCCTTCGCTGAACATCTCTTTTATAAGATTTGATACTTTAAGCAGAATGAAAGCCATGCTTTTACAGCAAACAGTGCCTTTGACCTCGGCCAAAGAAACCTGTGATCTACAAGTAGCAAGGACTTCGGCTGAGATACAGACTTTAATATGTACAAACTGCCCTATACATTTCGTAGAAATGATAACACGTATCTTTAACATGTCAGATACAACGGGAATTGTACATGTATTTAAGAGCATTTGCTCCGGTCTGTTAGCACCTTTCCAGGCTATACTTGGAATCATCCCGAACTTTGCACATTCAGTGTTTGGTGGCATACCATTAATTCTAGCACTTGTTGCCGGAATTCTATTTCTCTTCCTGCTATTGCGCTATGGCCAGCCTATTCGCAGACATCACTCCGAGCGAAATGGAGAAAGCTCTCCTTGAAAGAAAGTGCCGTGAGCGGATAGTACAGCTATTGGGCATGACTCGTCTACGGGACCTGAATACCACGTGGTTCCTGTCATTCAGACCAATCTGGGAAGATTGCATCTTACCTGTTCTACGATGCCTGCTATGCGGTGAAGAATGCGTGTTGGACGCTTGTCTAACATATCCATCAGCTACACCAAAGGACGTCGATACTTTGCTGGTCCCGATAACGGCCCATGCTCTGTGTTGTCCCCAGAGGCTACCAATCCTGATGTCAGCATTCATTGAGATCTCGCAGACGCTTCCGGCTGCTGCTGAGGTACGAGAAAGAACTCCAGGCACACAGGTAACAACGGACGCGAACATTGCTGCGGCGACCTATGCTGAGAGCGATGCTTCACATCTCTGTGCAGTCAATCTTTTACACGAGGTGTTCCAACTTACACCAACGACAGTGGATGATGTTTTGTCTATTGAAATAGATAATCTCATGTTTACACCAGACCCGTAAACTAACTCTGATTCGGCATACAGTGTTCCAGAGATGCAGTGACAATTTGGCCTTCATTTTTTAAACAACTTGGAACTCTACCAAAATTGAACTTTTTTCCCATTTTTTTTTAACGAAAATGGCACATCGATCTGCTTAAAGTAGAACCAGCCTTATAATACAGACTTCTAGGTACTTCTAGGTACATCCACGGACACTTAGTCATCTTGTGTGTCTAAAACAGTTCATTAATTTTTCTGACATGAAATGACTTTGAATTTTTGAATAACTTATCGATCATTTTTTGTC
Organism: Calotriton arnoldi; assembly: GCA_963921515.1. Lineage (NCBI taxonomy): Eukaryota > Metazoa > Chordata > Amphibia > Caudata > Salamandridae > Calotriton > Calotriton arnoldi. Next base: position 423,720 of record CAWUFW010013218.1, read on the forward strand.
AAATGTAAATATTACTGCTTATTTCATTTCAATTGCATTTATTATTCAAACTTTATGCCTGTAATGAAAAGCAATGCTTCAAATGTACAGTACGTTTTGCATTCTAATAGGTTTTAAAAAAAATAAAAAAATGCCTTTTTTAAATGGTTTTATGAAAAATTTTAGAAATATGCCCTACTCCATTTTAATGTTTAGCATTTTAAATGTTTAGCATTTTAGTATTATCGTACACACGAAAGAGGAGTGGGTGTTGTATTCCTCTTAGGGTATCCATAAACGGGCTTTCCAGTATCATGTCCTTATATAGGCACAATTCGCCCTGCCCTTATATAGGCATAAAATCCCAGCCCTTATTTAGGCATTAAACCGTGCACTCCAAATACAGGCATGGTCTCTGACATCCGTCCACCCTAACGTCACAGCGAATTCATGAAGAACAGACCCTTAGGCTGCTGGAGTTTCCCTAGTCCAGGACTATTGATTTCTTCAAGGACTCATATATTATGCATGAACCATTATTCCTTAGGGGTTCATTCATGACGTCTTTCGCTGTCCAACTCACGTCAATGCTAACATTCTTAGGTGCTCTCAGGTATAAATATACCTTCCCTAGCCCCTGTAAACCAGAGGAGACCTCAACTTCAGAGGAGCCCGTTTCCCGGCCTGACGCACTGAGAAGACGCTGCCATTCCCTGCACGCAGAGAGCCCAGCTTCCAGCTTCCAGTGATCTGACTTCCCTTGCGGGGTGTTGGAGTTCGAGTCTGGCAAAGAGATTCCTACCTCTCTCATTCTTCAGGTATGGAGATGACTAGAACCTAGAGGGACTCTTGGCATACTAGGCATACTAGACTTAACATGCTCTTAGTATACCATAGTAAGGAATACTTCACCTACTTCTTCCCTCTTCCTACACCTAGGTCAGGTTAGGTACATTGGGGTAGAATTAGCTTAGTAACGCATCGTATGAGTACTCGCATTTTTAGTCTGTGTTATTTATGTAAATGCATATGTACTAAAAGATAATGCTATCGCAGTATTATTTATTTCTAGTGCTCACCCTGTACATTATTTATCTCGCATACTGTCTTGTGATCGTAACAGCACATTTTACTTACACCAGAAACAAGACTGTTCAATAAATCCTTTATTGAAACGCCCGTCTATTTCTTTCTGTGTAACTTGGAGAAAACTAAGCATGCACGACTGAGCTGAGTGAAATAGTTATCTATTGTTTCCACGACTCTGGGACACGTTCTGATTCTAAAGGGAAACACAGTGGTCATGTCTTTGCGGCTGCCAGAAACTACTCCCTTCTTGTTGTCAAGGAGTTTCTAGTGGCCTCTGAGCTAGCTGGCACAAGTAATTAAGTTTAATATACTCGATAGGGACATACTGACCTTAGTCCTATGTCAAACCAATAGGATATATTATTCCAATGCGCAGAGCCTATTAGGGAAATAGGAGCTACACTACAATCTCTGATCTCCTATGTTGCCTTAATCAAAGTTATCTCAGTGCTGTGCCCACTTCTGAACCCATACTGTGTAGGGTCTAGAAGATTGTTGTCCTGTATAAAGGTTGCCAGCTGAGAATTCATAATCTTCTCCACAATCTTTGCTGGCAGAGGAAGGCGAGAAATGGACCTATAACTTTTCCAGTCAGAGGGGCTAAGAAAAGGTTTTTTATGAGGGGCAACACTGAGGCTATCTTCCACTGAATGGGAAAAATATCCAGTAGCAAACATATGGCGGAAGATATACGTGAGATTTGAAGCGATGATTTCAGGTGCCTGTTTGGCCACTGAAGGGGGACAGGGGTCGCGCGGGGAACCAGACTTAGTAGATTTAATAAGAGATTTAATAAGAGATGCGACCAGCTCTGAGGTCGGGTCAGCGAATTTGAGAAAAATCTTGGACTTTGTGAGAGAAGAAGAAGCCAACTCCTTCAAGGATGTTTCCTTGATGGTGGAGAACCTGTCATAGACTTCTTTTACTTTATTTTGAAACAAGCCTGCGACAGCATTGCAAAATGATCGATTACTGTGACTGGAATTTTCTGCTGTTATAGAAGTCGGTGTTTTTTACAGATTGAAAGAGTTCTTTTACAGAATTCTTTGCAGCATCAATTTTTTGTGTAAAATGTCTGGATTTTTCCCTTGCTATCAATGCTTTGTAGTCAGCCAGATCTTGTTTATATTTTTCCTTTTCTGACACCAAATAATCCTTCCTCCATTTACAATCCTGCCTTCTGCCTTTTTGTTTTTGAATTCTGAGAGCCTCCGTAAAGCAAGGGGCCATAGGATTATGTCTCTTAATGTAGGGTACCTTTGTAGGGGCCAAAGAGTTTGCTTCTGAAGTCAGCCAGGATGAATAATTGTCTACAGAAGCATTAATATCCTCAGTGATCTAGGTCAAAGATAGGGACAGTACCTGATTAAGTTGGTCTTACCGAATCTTGTGCCAAAGACGAGAATAATGCTTCTTAGGCGGGACCTTACCTAGTTGGGGGAGTTGAGATAGGGTTAAATCAAACCTCTTAGCATTATGATCAGACTGTGTAAGTGGAAGAGTGCTGATATGGATCAAAGAAAGGTTATTTGTAAAAATGCCATCAAGACAATGCCCTGCGGAATAAGTAGGGCCTTCTACGACCTGGGAAAGAACAATAGTAGCCCCATATCAAGTAATAATTTCATGTCTTTATTCGAGGATTGTTCTAGATAAAAATGCAAATCTCCCAGTAGGGTGAAGTTCTGTGCTGTTGTAATTGAATCCAAGATAGTGCTTACGTCTTGGAGAAAGATATGTCTGGGGCCCGGTGGGCAATACAGAAGTAACCCATTAAAGGACTGAGATTTAGACAGCTCAATGCTGAAAGAGAGCACTTCACAATGTGCGAGCTGAACAGTTTGAAAAATAGCCTTCATTTGGGACCGATAGATGATAGCTTGTCCACCACCTCGTCTGTCTGTTCTCTCCACCCTTTGTGCTAGGTATCCTGGTGCTGTAGGGGAGATTATATCCTGTCCAGGTTTCTATAATAAACATAATATCTAAGGCATATATTTCCAGGAAGTCAGTAACTTCGTATTTATGTTAGACAAGGGATCTAGAATTTACTAGGGCACAGCACACAATCTTTTGATTGTGATGGTCTGGGTAGCACAGCGCAAGGAACTAATCGATGGTGTACTAGTCCTGTCCGTAACCCCCTTACCTGTGTGAAAGTCACAGTCCAGACATGAAAAAATAGAGGAGTAGAGCAGGTTCTTAAATCAAAAAGTGTACAGTGTACATTCTTACCTATAGTATTAAAAGGTGTAACAGAGTCCATTAGTGGGTTTGGGGTCAAACCTGGCAGGGGTTCGGGCGCTCAGCGTGATCCGGGCACTGACAGGCACAGACAGGCTTGCCTTAGGCACGCCTTCGGCTTGGACGCACTGATAGCCTGCCTTGGGGGGTGGTGCTGAGTGCTAGTCAGCGCTGGAACGAGCCACCAGTAAATAGGTGGTTGTAATAAAGGTAATGAGGGTCCCGGTCCAGCAACCCCTAATCATGCATACAGGCTCCCCTGTTGCATGAAAATACTTATACTGGTAAATCAAATCAAACAGCAAAAGTAACAGTGAGGAAATGAACCCATAAAATGAAATATAAAAGGGAACCAACCCTTTGAATATGGCGCCAGCACCACAAAGGAGCCAGGCACCTCCTTAAAATCTGCTCAAGTGTGCTGTTACAAGGAAATAAAAATGGGCTAAGAGTGAGGCTACTCACGAGCTCCTGAACTAAATCTAAACGAAGCCCTAGAGACAGTCTAGCTCCACAGGAAATCAGCACCATATTCAGAAACCACTCCAGCAATGAAGAACTATCTATCCCAGCTGAGGAACTGCATTCCCAAGTGATCGCTGGTTTTACCAAAATGTAGACAGGCACGGGTAAATTAACACGAGTGCTTACTCCACAGCACGCACCACACGTGCACATGAAAGTTTCAAGAGCCGCCCTCGAAACAGGTGAATCCTCACGCACTAACAAAGTTGAGTGCTCAAGCACTAACAGAATCCTTCTGAGTGATGGGCCCACTAAGGTATACAGGCAGTATAGATTTCAAAGTAAATCTACTGATTCAAAACAGAAACAAATACAACCACTTGCACAAATACAAGGTTCCCAAAACAAAGCTGCATGTATGCGCAGGATTGACAGCTTCCAAACAGGATCCCTGGGCCCTTAAGCAAAACGCAAAACAGTACCTTTTAGAAAAGCAGAAAATCCACATCACCAGCTCGCCGCCAAATTGCAAGAAGCACTGTCCATCCAGAATAGATTAAATAAGTAATGTTTATTTAATACAAGAAAGGAGCCACAAATACATATGTAAAGGGCCCAGGAGATTAACTCCAACTGACCCAAAATCAAAAGATGGGATAGATCTGTCCTAAGGGGATCCTAGAGTCTGATGCCACTGTGCTCTCTTTATGGGTTCCTAACAGGGTTCCCTCCCCAGAGTCAGCTAAAGCCTACATCCTCTTTCCCTCCCTACATAAAACCTTCATCTGATCAATGGACATGTTGCTGAGGTCTATTCCCAACCCTGTGTTTTCCATTGTCTATGTGTGTCAACTTTGAGTGTAAAATCTTGACTTTTTATACTGCTGACCCAAAATGGAAATGGCCAATGCCACACCTATATTCAGGCTCCTAAACGTTAGGCACTCCACCGCTTGCCGCAAATTGTCAGACCCCGTTCAGAGGGCCACAGGGCAAGCAGGGATTACTGGGCCCAACTGTGGGGGTTTACGCTTGATGTCCTGGGGTCTGACCTATTCTGGAACCTGAGCAACTAGGCCAAGTACCCATTCAGCACTTGACTCTCAGTAATAGTGTGGGTCAAACAGTCCAAGGATTCTCAGGGGGAGGTAGATACGAGGGGTGAACAAAGGCTCACAGCTCAAAATACATGCAGCAGCAGTGATAAATGAGTGTCCAGTCAAATACTTGCCTTTATAAAAAAGAAGTATTTATTTCATGGCTACCACCACAAAGGGAAATAAAACATTCGCAAACAACTTCCACAGTCCCCTCAGGTCATTGCGCTGGTGTTTCTTTAGGTGGTTCCCTGAATCTCACTCCCTCCTCACACTAGCAATAGTGGTTGTTCCCCTTTCACTATATGCTACATTCGGATGAAGTCCCACTAGTAGTCCAAGTCTCAGGAGTTCCCCTCTGACTCTGTATTAAAGTCAAAAGTGTTCCAGGGCTAAAGCATTATCTGGCAAGCAAGTTCCCGGGGAGCCGACTGGCCAGAAATCAGTCTAACTGACTTTACAGAATTGGAGCAACCAGAGTCCCTGAGCATACTCCCTTTGTGGGCACTGGACCTGCAGCGACTGTCTATGGTAAGTTCTCTGCACGTGGACTAGGTGGGCTGCACTCAGCGGTGCTCAAGTTCCTCACATGCAGTCATGCAGCCACAACTACTGAGCTACTGGAGGTTCTTTGTGGCTCATTCATGCTGGGTAATATCTTTTGATCCTTCCCATTGTGAGTGGGAGGGGGGAGTGTGAAAGTTCTGACTCTGATCCTCAGTCACGATGCAGGTCTGTAGGGGTCCCCATGATCGCCTCTCTCCTCTGATGATGATCCTGACCAGGTCACACTTCTTGTTTGGTCCCGGTGCCCTATCTGGCTCACAGGGTCACCGTTTCTCTACTGCACATGGGCTCCGAACTTATCGGCAGAGCAGATTTCCTCCCTTCTGGCATACAGGGTCGCTGGCTCACCACTGCAAACGGTTCTACGGCCAACTCAGCATGTCAAACACTTCACTGCGGCCCTTCCTGGCAAATGGGGTAGCTGGCTTTCCACTGCACATGGGCTACAGTCTCTCGGTATGGCAATCACTACACAGTGGCTCCCCTGGCATACAGGGTTGCTGGTTCCTTACTGCACATGGGCTACGAGGGTTACTAACTTTCCCTGCACACTGGTAATGAAACGATCTGTGCAGCAGCCATCTTCTCATACCTAACTAAGGGAGTCCACTCAATAGGATTCCCCAGTGGACCTCGTTCCCTCCAATGTTCTTCTCTTCCTCACAGGGCATACTGGTCTTGGCAAGCAGGCAGGCACTCATGACCCGGGCTCCAGGCTAAGTAGTCTTGGATTACCAGGGTGATGTCCCCTCACCCAGCCTTGGCCTTCAGTCTTGGTCACAGGCAGAAATGTTGGAGAGCTTCTCCTTATCGTAGAGCCCGACTGGCTACTTGACAGTTGACAATTTTTAGGGTCTCAAGCTCCCCTTCTTATAGTCCATTTCCAGACACCAAATTAGATTTAAAGTCTGAGTTTTTGAAGTTTATGTTGAGGGTCTTCTTGCTATTGAAGAGCCCACTGCTCTACCCTCTCTTCCTCATGAAAGCAGTCTGTCATAGCAGGAGCGACTCCAAAGCTGAAAGTTCCACAACACAGAACAAGGAAGTAACTAGGAGTTTACACCTGGATGTTAGCCACCGTGATATGTGCATTTAACGTTTACCCCAGGGCCTCAGCCCTACTATTTATGATTCTCTTACGCTATGAAGTATACCAGGGAGCCTGGCTCTCCCTCTTCCAATGTGTCTCACCCAGTGTACAGGAATGCAGCAATACACAAATCTGTCTGGAGAGATTCCTCTACCTCCTCCCCTAATGTTTCACTATGCAGTCCTGAGTCTCCCAAAATGGAACCCAGATTCTGCCATGTAATGTACCATTCACATGACACATACATCCACTGCATGCATATGGCATACATGCACTGCACAGTACTACAACCTTCATGTATTGTACCACTCACTGGCACACATACACCCTGCACATGTACTCTACAAATGCACTGCGCAGCACTACTCACCAAACCGATGTAGGCCAAGGGTGAGTTAAGCACACAATAGAGGAACCTTAAATAATGAGCCTGTAGGCCTCACTCCAGTGATAATTGTAACAAGCATTGGCAAAGCCAATAGGTTTTGCCTACGCAGATTTTATTGTTCCTCAATATTTTGTTTTATATAATGCAGAGCAGTTAAGCTTCCGTGCAATATAATTTAAAGTAAAAAAAAAAACGCCATGATACTGACAATAGGTGAAACCCATTGGCTTTGCCAATGCTTGTTTTTTATCTTGTGTCAAAGAGGAGACTGCGAAAATATGCACCAGTTTTAGGTCTGCAGTGTGCCTTAATTCGGTAACAGACTGCAGTAGCAAATTAACTCCAGCAGTTTAAGGATTGTAACTCACAAACAGGAATGTGAGCAGCATGCTTGAAAACAATTTCAATAACACTGAGATAACGTTAGGGCACAAATTCACTGACATTGTGTAACTGCAAAGGAGTCCATAGGTTTTTTTTTTTTTTTTGCCGAACGCAATATTCCATTTCCCCTTACAACATCAGGGGCCACTGTGAAATAATCCGCATAAAGCATGGCTAGCCATGTTATGTTATAGAAAAATCAACAGAGCCAAAAACACAACTATATAAAAAATAATTATCATTTGAAATTGCAAAAAAAAAGGTGTACTTGGAAAAGTCATGCAAGCTTTAAACGCACTGACACAATAAGAAAGTTATTCTTATGATACTCCACTTACAGGAAACACATTTTGGGAGACTTGATGGGGTCACTGGGAAATGGAAGTGTAGTTTGGGCATTTCAGTTACTTTGGTGTTCCGGAAGCTCTAGCAACCTACCACATTTGTTTACAGGACAGCTATGCTAAACCCTTATATTTGGTGTCAGAGCAGTGTAAAGAGTCACTCAAATGTAGTGTCAAGCAGTACTAACAGCTCCTATAATATGGTAGCCGGTAAGTTCTATTAGTGAATTTACTTGGCATCAGCAGAAGGTACCTGTAGCATCTAAGGACTGCAGTAGTACCTGGGATTGGTGGCAGAACAGCTTTAGCACCCATTAGGTTTAGCACCGTCTGTTTATCATTTTCAATGCTAAAACAGCTCCATCAGAAAAGAGACTCGGTGAGAGCTCCAATATGATCTGCGTTTGGTGGTGGCATGTAAACTGTAGCAAGCCATGTGTTTGCCTGTGAAGTAAGCTGAACCGTTCTTTTCCTGTGATGCAGAAGGGCCTTAATATCATTCATGTTGTGTGCCAGTGTTTGCTGCCCAGGAAGCCTTGGCATATATTGCACCATCCAGATGTCAGGGCAGTGTTCAGAGCATCTGTATTGGTGACAGAACAACAAAGCACTGAGCTTTAGCAGCAGCCCATGGGTTTGCAATGTGGAAACTTTATAGCACACAGATTAGGAATCTAGGAGCATCCTGGCACTGTAGCAACCCCTGAGTTTGGCACTACCACAGCTTCATTAAACTCGGTTGGATTTGCCAGAGATTTTCTAACATGGTATATTGATAAGGAAGCTCAATCAATCAATCAAGGGCTTGTAAAGCGCAGCTACTCACCCATGAGGGTCTTAATGCGCTGGGGGTGGGGGAGTGGTGGCTGCTGGTAGGACTGGGTGGAGGATCATTCGAAGAGCCAAGTCTTGAGGTCTGCCATGAATTGGGTCAGCGACGCTGATTGCCTGAGGTGCAGGGGCAGGGAGTCCAGGTCTTGGCAGCGAGGTAGGAGAACGATCTTTCTCCGGTTCTGGTCTTGTGGATCCTGGGGGTGGAAGCTCAAACATCTTTTGTGACTGGTGCCAGGATAGCTGCATAAAATGGTTTGATACCAGAGCACTTGTAGCAGTGACCCGACTGTTGAAAAGCAGCTCTAGTAGACCGAAGTAAGGTCCCGTTAAAGGCTTTCAAATCTGCTGGTTCTGGGTTTTTTATCGATGACATTTACATAGTAGAGATTTTAGGCCCGTGATTGTATTGGATAACGTACAACTACAAGTCCCACAATGCTATTCTTTAAAAAGTCTGAACTGACTGAAGGTGTCATGCATCACACAAGGCCACTTTGCAGCTTCAGTTGTATACTATATTTTCTTCACTATAGATAGCGCAGTAAGTAACAAGCATTTTTCATCTGTTTCTGATCAGAAATTATCAACTGCAATCTGTATAAAAGGAGTTGGACCGATTAAGCGAAGTAAAATTATTTTCGCTTCATAAAAGTATAAAATTGTGTTGAATTAAGTTATAAGAGACTCGGATTTGCACATTTCTTTATGGCGCTCAATATCAGTGCAATACACCGGGGGCGGGGGGGAGTCCAGCAGATGGCGGTAGAGACCGCACACTACAATGCCGTGCTGCGTTAATAGTGTTTAAAACTTCTGAAGAAAATTCGTGCACATAATTATAACCGAGGGATCTTTAATCTAGAAGCTCGGCAGACTCTTTTTGCCTCCTGGTTGATTATCAGACTGAAATTTGGTAAAACAGAGATGGTGAGATCAGTGGCGTCACTAGGGTTGGTGTCACCCAGTGCGGGTCCGGGGGTGCGGGGGGTGCGGACCGCACCAGGGCGGGTGACACCATCACATGGGGTGACACCGTGAGCCTCTGCTTTAAGCGATTTAAAGCAGAGGCTCACGGTGTCACCCCATGTGATGGTGTCACACGGTGCGGTCCGCACCCCCCGCAACCCCCTAGTGACGCCGCTGGGTGAGATTACTTTACGGGAGATTCAATACATTTACTTATTTGGTGGGACAAGTGGAATGTGAAAAGGTTATTTCCTAACAAACAGGAAGTTAAAAACAAGCAACGCACAATGAAACCGAATGAGTGCGCACACCCCTGGAAGGAGGGGAGATAACAGTGCAATACAAGCATTGGTAATGTATCGGTTTCGCCCATGTGATGAATAATAAGCTGTTATCAATCACTGTCCGTCCAGGACGAAGGGAGAAAGGAAAGAGCCGCCTGACACGTGTCACAGTAGAGGAGAGGATGTGGAGCAGCGGCCAGAGCTACTTCCTCGAGAGGTTGGTATCCAGCTTCAAGTCTCGGTGGGGCAACATCCTGTGATTCTGGGCAAATTCCTTAATCTCTCTGGGTGATAAATTGCGCTATATAATCTGCTGCAAGACGAAAGAGGCAAAACTTTATATTTAAAAAGAAAAATCCACCAAAGCGGATGTTAACAGTATTTTGGCTGCGGGAAACTGATAAGTGAAGCAGCCTATGAACAAGCATTAGTAAAGGGAGGGAAATATGTTCCAGCCAATAGAATTGGAGGAAAAGTTAGTGGCAAGCACAGGAACCAATGAAAAGCCAGGAAAGCGATGGGGCTGGATGTAAGCCCCTTTTAAGATTTATATTAAAAACAATAGATTTCACAAGCAAACACTGTGCAGACGAAACCTAAAAAGGACCTGTTTACTCATACTGATCACTACATAGCCTTTCACCACTATGAGGGTAGCTTTCCAGGCCCCAATCCTGCTCCAAGAAGACCGCAATCCGTATTTCAGCCCATGTCATGGCATTCACGCATGATCCTTGTTTGTCTATGACAACAAAATTCAGCATTAGGGATCCAGACATCAGCACAGTTGGGGCACTCAGGGCAGGGGTTCATGTCCATTACCATATGGAGGATTTTCCGTTCCAACAGTGGTTCAATGAGTGCAGCAGCCCACTAATAGCATTTAATTTTCAGGCCCTGAGTTCAGATGGTATCTTATACTACGGACTTACAAGCAAATGAAATGTGCCAATCAGATATATAGCAAGTTTGCAAAGTTTGGAAGGCAAGGCACAAGCACTTTACCCCTGGGTAGCAGGAGTAAAGTCCACAGAGTCTTATGGCCAGCAAAATTGGATTCAGCAACAGAAGTCATAAAAAGAATTGGGTGCACCTGTAGAAAGGGCAAATTTCCAACAAGCCCCAACAAAGCTCTTGTCCTGCTGACGTTCGAGACTGCATTTCTATAAAATTACCAGCAATCCATGCTGTTCCAGGCAAGCCATCATTACCTTCCATCCTTCTAGTGTCCTTTCTCCAGATGACTCTTGAAGCAACCATTCGTCCAGGATGGATACATATTCCTGCCTTGAAGATGAAGTCTTGCCACGAGGTGTGCCAACATCTTGGTTAAAACTAAAGGGTCTTATCTTATTTCAAAAGGTAGAACCTGAAACTGATAGTGTCTCTTCTCTACTGTAAATCTCAGATATTTCCACTGCTTTCGCCACATGAGTACTTGAAAGTAGTCTATCAAGTTCACTTTTATCAGGAAGGCATTGCAAGGGATAAATGAAAGGGATAATGTTTTGAACAGTCTCCATCTTTAGGGGCATCTTCATGATCAATGTATTCAATTTGTGGAGATTGATAATCATTCTATAGTACCCTTATGGTCTCAGTACATGAAAATCTTTGTACTAAACAACATTTCCCCTCTTGTTCAGTGTTACAGGCACAATTGCTTTCTTCAGAATCAGCTTTTGATATCTGATCGCAAAGCTTCCTTCTTAGTCTTGGTTCTGGGATAGTGAATAATTATGGTGCCTGAGTATGGTGGGAGGGAGATGAATTCTATCCGGTAACCTTCTCTCATCACCTGAATCACCCAGGATTCTGAGGTTGACCATTCTCATGCATCCTTGCAATATATTATCCTTCGTCATATTGGTCACTCTTAGCTAGTCCATGATAGACAGGAATGCTGTGATTTTGAAGGTGATGAGCTCCTGTTAGTCTGTTCTTTTTCACTTCTATATCCCCACCCTCTGTGTTTCTTAGAGAAGGACTAATATTTCTGAGTTGATCTTCTTGGACATTGACAAAATGAAGATTTTGAAGAAAAGAAAGAGGAACTGTCACCTGAAGGTTGGCAGAAATAGGAGGAGTGCTTCTTCTCTATAAATAATTTACCTAGCTAATCTTCAAGTTCTGCTCCAAAAAGCTTTCCTCCTCAAAATAGCATTCTTAAAGCTGTAGACTTCTGAGCTGCATCAGTATGCTTTTCAAGTGAGTACAGATTCCTCCTCGCTGCAATAGTACCTCGCTCAGCTAGGGCAGCAGCTCTTACTTCATCAAACGAGATGTCAGAGAGAAACTCAATCTGCTTCTCAATGGCCACCAGAAGACCAGAACACTCTATACCCTCCTGAATAGCCCTATAAAGGACCATGACGTCTGAAATAAGAGACTATGACATGTAGCCACCACATCCTCCAGCTTGCATCACTAGATGAGATCCTGATTAAGATTTCTTAATTGCAGAATCAATCGTTTTTTCAGTCCGGTCCTTAAGTAAACTCTCCTTAGCCTTGGAAGTGAGTCCCACCAAACTGGCTACCAAAGAGTCTACTGCCACAAAGTCGTAGACATAAAACTAAGAATGGAGCCTATCATAAACCTAGCAATGGGAATTTTATCTGGGTCTTTCCATTCTCTGAGCACATCTGCTACATGTTCAAGTACAGGAAGATCAACAAAAGGAGCCTTCTGAAAGTGTCTAAGGGCCTGATTACGAGTTTGGCGGTCTCGCAGCGGGCCACCACGCCAGCGCCCTGCTGCAAGACCACCAAACACGTAGTCAGACCGCCCGCCAGATTACGACTTGAATCCTGGCGGGCGGTCCTCTGGCGGCAGTCCCATGGAGGTGCCTTTTTAGGGCTCAAAGGAGAGCCGTAGAAAAGCAGCGGCATGAGAGCGCCACAGCACGTTCCTGCACAGGAAAAAAATGCACCATGTCGTGCCTTTCTTCCTGTGCAGGAACTGGGGGTGCAAACATGCAGGGGAGCACAACATGTGCCCCCCTGGATGCACCCTCCTGCACAGAGGCGACAGGCCCCCTGAGTTGCCTCACCACCACCGTTTCCATGTAGGGCTCACAGCTGTGGATAGGGTTGCAGTGAGGCAATTTGTAATATGCTTGGCGGTGCCGTATCAGCACCGCCAGCATATTGAGGCCTCTAACCACTGCAACACCGCCACGGGATCCATGATCCCCGGCAGTTGCAGCAGTCCTCTGGTGGTCCAACCACCAAACTCGGAATACAGCGGTCGGACCGCCGGTGCGGTGGTGGCCACACCGCCAACACGCATTCAGCGGTACATCAGACCACCACCTCATAATCAGGCCCTAAGTGTCTAAGATCCACTGAAGTGCTGGAAACCTCATCATGAGGTAATCCCATGTTTACTCTTATATTTCCCAAGATATGTGGCAAACGTTTTTTATCAATATATTTTCCTCTTTGGTCTGAAGGAACAGGTGCCATCAGTTCCTCCTCTGAACTGGACACAGAAACATCAGAAACATTGTCAGGTGCTAATTTTGAGCCTTCATTGTTTCCAAAACAATTTTCTTAATGTACTTTTTCAATGCAAGATCCACCTCTACCCTCTTGCATTTTTAGAATGAGAAGGAGAGTGACACGAAGACAATGATGAGGAGGAATCATACTTCCTATTAGAAGAGCGATTTCACATCTTGACAACAGTAGTATCTCAATCTCAAATCACTCCACTGCAGCCTACTGGAGCAATCAGTAACATAGATCGCTGTAAGGGAAAAGATGCGCTACCAAGAAACCGAAAGTTTGTGCATGCGCGGTTCTCTAAACCAACAGTGAGTGCACACTACTAATGCGCTTCTCATAAACAAGGCGGACACCCTGAATAGACACAAGAGGCTGTGTTCTCCGGCAGCATTAATCAGGTGAATTGCAGCAAACTTAAAAAATACATACATAAATAATCGCCTAAACAGATACAACATGCTCGGCTCTTCTACATCAGTCGACATTACGAACTAGGGAACCAGGTTCAAGTCTCTTGGCAATCACCTAACTTCCGCGCGCCTAAAATGTTTATTTTTTTTAATGAATGTGAACTGGTGTAATGTAACTGGTGCGTATGCAAAGCGCTCCAATACCCTCCAGGTCCAGGTCCAGTTCCCGCTATATAAAACTGCAAAAATAAATACATTTTAATAAATGACTGAGACGAGGAAGAAGGGACGTGGGGATATTGTGCGTAGCTGTTTGAGGCAGTTTGAGATGGCAGACGGTACGAGTGCAGTGCTGAGATCCTATTGACATTTTAAAATGTGGTGAAAGTTTATTGCTTGTGAAGCAATTCATCCAGAGCAAGCAGTAGAAAAAACAAAATAAGAGAGATCCAAGAACCAGTTGAAACTTGACGGCTAGAGGGCAGTAAGAATGGGGCAAAGAGACAGCTAGGAGGGGTGGTAGCACAGTGTATAGGTTACGACAGGCGACCCATGTGACCTTCTAATTACATGCTATGACTTTAAGGACAGCCCACCCAGCCAATGGGACCCTTTAAAATAATGCCAATGGCCAAAGCGGGTTGAACTAATGCCTACTCATTACTTTTATGAGTAAAAACATTTATGTATGTATGTGTATATTGGTAACATGAAGTCCCTGAAAAAAACAGCTTCAACTGTCTATAAGCAAGACCTTAAACAAGCATTTACAATGCAATAGGTCTCGCATTTGCAAGAGTTTATGCTATTGGCATTGTAAATGACAATGCCTTTTTTTTAATCGGTTTTGAAAAACAACACATAAATAAAAGGCATTGTCATTTACAATGCCAATAGCTCTAACTCTCGCAAATGCGAGACCTATTTAATTGCAAATGCTTGTTTATAAACGCAAACGTGGCATAAGGCGGGGGGCCATGGTGCAAATGCTTCTAGAATTCCATGCAGTGCCAAATCTAGTAATGGAGTGAGACATACGTTTGCATGAAATTTTAGCACCAAATGTAAGCAGGCTCAAACAATGGGCAAAAGAAAAATTGCTTAATTTTCCTACTCATGATACCTGTAAATTCCAGTTAATTACCAATAGTACGAGTTTTCCCATAGGTTTTTGAGTACGAGTAGACATTTGCACTAGAGACCTCATGTGAGACGCTGCTCGCTCACGAGTACACAACTCTTATCATCAGTTTTTATGCGTGAGCTCCGGTGATAACATCATTATCGTACAACTTTGTCAATACGGTACCCTGCAAGCTTTCTCCATTCGCGTAACGTGGCACTTCTTTGCACACATTTTAGTATATCTTGGCGTTTTCTACATAAAGTTCAATTTAACCGTATATATAGAACTACTCGGACAATATCTGTCTCACCCTTTCTAAAGGCCATGCCTCTGTCATCAAATATGTCACATTTAAAATCAACTTGTTCACAATTTACAAAGTGTCACAAACATGCATGGTTTTCAGCGAGAGGCACGTTGGATGTGTGATGTCTGCATTTAAGCTAACATCTACTGATGGACAAAGCATTTCTTCTCTTCGTGGCTTTGATGTGAGAATTCACATGTGGGGTTATTTTAAGAAAACATTTGCAGACGGGCTGCACGGATGGGCGTGTTTTGTTCTTATTAGCGGATCGTTTAGGTCGTTACAATCCCAATACAGGGAAATAGATGGTGAGAGCAGAAACACGGGCTCTATCTTATCACACGACCCAGTAGTCCCCAAAGCATGGGACAAGCTCCGCCTCTGAGCTCTCCCTTTCATCCAGCCCGCGTCCATTTACAGATGAGCTGCTTGTCCAGAGGACAATAAACCCACCCTTAGCTGACGCTCTGGGGCCCTCCCCTTGTCTACAGCTCCCCGGTCCCCCATCTCGGCCCGAGGAGCACCGCGCTCAGTACGTGAAACTGTCTGTGTTTGCCAACAAGCTACGAGCACTGTGGCGTCTCTGTCTAATTAGTCACCGGGCATGTTAACACCAGAACCACAACAAAGGCGGGGGCAAGGGCCATTGTTCGACTTCTGCCCCCAGGGCACGCGCGTGCTGTTAACTATTATTAGCTGGTTATTTGGTTTATAGCCCTCCTTAAATCGAAACGCCCCAGGTCGGGATGATTTTTGTTGGACTGAGCACACTACCGTAACAAGCGAAGCATCCCCTCCAGACTTTATGAAATGGACGGAGTCGGAGGAATTGAAGTAATCTTGGTGTTTTTGACTAATTTGTAAATTGCGCTCTGCTGGCTGCTAGAGTGAGGGTCTGCCGAACCAGTGTTTCACTGCTGCCTGCTGCTGTCTCCTGAGCCCCAGCCGCCTCCTTTGTGATCCTCCGACCTCCGCTGCGGCACCAGTACATGCCATCTACAACAACGCCAGAGGTCACTAAAAACGCCCGCACACACAGCTGGAATGGAGCTCATATCAAAGCGCACTGAGAAATGCGCTTGGCGATGGGATATGTAGTCCCTGTAGCTCGTGCTATTCGTGCACATAGTGCAGTCTAAAGGAAAAAGAACATGTCCCAGAATTCTGTGAAACAGTATTTCATTTCTGTGATGGGTGAAAGACGAGTGCAGGGAGAGGAGGACAAGGGGGAGATCAATATGAACTATATGGAATAAACACACAGCAATGCAGAAATAGGTGGGGGTGAGCATGTAGCACAAGGGAGGAGGTGGGAGAAGTGGCAGGAGGGGTGAGGGATGTGAGAGCAGGAAACAAAGAAAAAAAATAGTCCCCCAAATGTGCGTAACTATATAGTAGTTGATCCTTGCTGCTGTGGGAGGAAACCAAAGAGAAAAGGAGGGACAAGAGGAAGGATTGACCACTAGCAGGCAAGTATTTTTAAAGGACACTGAAACAGACAAATGAAAGCAGTGGGTGGGCTCTAAGCCCACATATAAGTATATATATCTATATATATAAGTATATACTAAAGTATATACAAGAGGTCTCGAATGCTCGACCTAAAAAGGGGACACTCAAATATATGCACTTTCTCGCACTGATGTGGCACTGTGTCTTGTATAATTTGTCATAACTTGCAAGTGTATCTGATAGTGCATGAGTTTTCTGCTCCAAGCTTATTGTATACTAAGGAATCTGGGGGGAACTCTAGAAGTTTCTTCCACTTCAAAGCTGGAACCAGATATAAAATGTGGACCCTCAGACCCACTCTTCAGTTCACTCGTGGACCTGAGGAGGATACTCAGAAGGCCTGCCCTATATTCAGGGGCCTGTCCTGCTGTTTTTGGCCTGCTTTGTACTTCAGAAGACTGCCCTGCTGCTCACAAAGGACTACCTTGCGGCTTGAATCCTGCCTTGCACCCTCAGTCCTCAAGCAGCAGAACAGTCCTCTGCCTTGCTGCTGGGACCCAGGACTACCAGAGTGACTCCAAGGGCTAGTTGGCTGGCCTCCTGTTCTGGACTACAGGGACACAAAAAGATCCAACAACTTGAACACTCAACCTCGACCCTGCCTGAAGTGAGTCCTACCCTCCAAGTGGTTCCACCCAGTCCTGGGCCGTTGGAAGTGGTGCTGAAGGTGCCCAAACAGCCAAAATCCAAAATTCAAGATAAAGCATTTTTTGTCAAAAAGTGCCCTGAGAACTCGGAAGAGACCTACCTGCTCGCCGATCTGCCCAAGTTGCATCACCGGTTGGCCTGACTTCGTGGTAGCTCCCGCTATATTGTTCTCCGCAACAGCAAATCCTATTCAGCAGTTCCTCGCAGAAGGGGTTTCCAGCCCTGTGGAGCCCTCTTCGACAACAGCCTTCAGCTTCATCCAGCTAGAGATCTTCGACTTCCAAAAGAGTGGCAAAGTCCGAATGTAGAAACTTCACTTCTTCCAGTGGCTCCCCGATGACGATGCCTTCTCCTCGGACACTGTTGGCTGCCTAACCCTACTGAACTTTACCTTCTCAGACATTTTTCTCCAAGTCCACCTTGTGTATCCGAACCACACTCCATCGCGGTCCGCCATAACTTTCGACTTTGCCCCGGTCTTGCACGACTATATGTACGCGGTTGCAGCTTTGATCTTTTAAGTGGTATTGTTCACTGAAAAATTCATAGCTCCAGTTCTTCTGATTGGATTCTTGCCATTTTGGTCTCAAATTATTTATTAAATGTTACTGTATTTTCCATATTGATTGGGATTTTTCTTATGTCTACAGGGACACAACAAGCTCCAGAGAAGCCTCCCGGCAACTGCCTATATGACCTGCTGCAACTGGGCCTGCCGGAGCCCTGCAACTGGGCCTGCCAGAGCCCTGCTGGTCCCTGTAAGAATCAGTCCCTGATCCTCAAGCGGTGCCTCCCCAGGTCGTGGGTCCTCAGTTGGCATCAGAGTGCACTCCTCTGGACACAAAGGAGAAATTCTGAAGTTTTGGGCTCTTCGTGACCGTGAATGGGCCCAATCGCGCCAAAATCTCGCTGCCCACAAGGACTGCCAATGTAAAGCTCCAGTGGACCCGACTCTTCATGCTACAGCGACCGCCAGCAACGGCTGACAACACAAGATTTGGACTTCGCGCTACAACATTGACAGCCCGCAGTGAATGCCAGTGCAAAGCTCCAGTAACAACCATCGCGATGCCTACATCTTCACGCAACAGCGTCAACTATCTGCCATGCCCGGCCTGCTCTTTGTGTTACAGTGATGACCATCTGTGACGCTCTCTCTGCTCCTTGCAGCCTCCTCGCACCCTACCTTGAGATGGTAACGTTTTCAGCTGGATTAATCTGGTCCATGTATGCGGTCCTCAGTCCATCGCAGTCGGCCTAAACTTGTGACTTTCACCCGGTGTAGCACGATCAGATGACAGCAAATTGCATATCTCTGGTTCTACTGATTGGATTCTTGTCATTTTGGCTTCAAATAATTTATTACATTTAAAATGTTACTCTATTTTTCTGTATTGGTGTGGGATTTTTCTTGTGTTGTGTTTTCACTTTATTACTATATAAGTGCTGAATAAATATTTTACACATTGCCTCTAAGTTAAGCCCGACTGCTTTTGCGACAAGCTACCAGAGGGTTAAGCACTAAATTAAGGGTTAATTTAGTGACTTTCGTGGTACATCGTGACAAAGTTGCTGCTCGAAAGGGGTTCACACCCCCTCAACCAAAAACCCTGTTTCAAACACTGAGGTATTAAAGTATTAAGCAGGTGGTACAGGCTAGCAATCTAAAGACAGCATAGACATAAATGACCATCAGTCCGACACAGTAGACCCCCTCAGATCTGGTATAAACGCCTCCCCCCTCCAAGCACAAAACCCTTGCCTCCATTGTACCATTTTTGTACAATGACTACTCCATTCTACGAGGGTGGGTGGGTTAGATAGTTGGATGAACATATACTATTGTGTGGTATGTTTTACATCTGTGGAAAGTATTCCAGAGGGCCTCCTAACTCATTTCATCACATGTCCATCCTCATGATTTTCTCGTGCACTCTTTGGAGCAACTGAATGTCGCTGTTTGCACTGCTTTAACAGATATATCATTCTTTTTCAGTGCCTTGCCACAAGGGTTATAGTAATTTCAGTGAGATTATGCTTATGAGGTGTATGTCTTGTGACTGAAAAGCTCCACCTTGTTTAAATTACTTTTTTTCGTGGTGTTCAGATTTGTATTTCATATTGAGGCAAATTGATGTTTTGATGGTGCGGATTCAAATAAAGGGGCAGTTCTGCGTGTGAGGTTTTGATGCACAAAGCGGTATCATCCATCGCGCCTTCTCGATCCTCGCTCACTTTCATCAATCGCCTTCACCCCCGTCACTATTCTTCACTCTCAATCCTAAATGAATTTTTTGCAGCCCAGATCCAATTCGAGATTTTATTAGAGGCCAATGCATCTTATAATGCTTTTTACAGTGGCGGTGCGTCCATTAGGGCACTGGGGCGTTGCCCCACAAGCTGTCCACGCCCGCAGCTCCCTCGGCGTCTGTGAACTTAAGTAAACTGACTCAGTTTACTTAAGTTCAAAGACGCCGAGGGAGAACTGACAATCATGTCAGTCAGCATGACGTCGGACCGCCCACCCCCTTCAGAGTCTGAAGGGGGTGGGCGGTCCGACGTCATGCTGAATGACATGCATGATGCATTGTCAGACCAAGGGCAGGCAGCACCACAAGTGCGCATGACTGGTGAAGGTCGGTGAATTTTTCCGCCGTGCCCAGTCATGCGCACTAGTGTCTGCTATGGTTGGTGCATGCCCATTAGGAGAGCGAGGGTTGATCAAAGGCTCAACCCTCGGTCTCCTAATGGGCAGGCGGGCGGCGAGTAACCCTGCTCTAAGCCAATCCTGGCGCTGCTCCAGTGGTCAGGTAAGTTTTCTTTCTTTATATTAATTCCCCGGCTCCCAACCCCGCGCGACCCCCCCGCGAGTATTGTGATGCGAGCCGCGACTCCTGGTAACTCATCTTGTTATGGATACTTGGAAGGCTGCTATCCATGCTGAGCCGTTGTGGCGTGTTGGTGAAGGTTTGTGAAGACCTTTTCATTTTTCAAAAGACAAAATGATGGACATTATCGGGTTTTAGGGAGGCAGGGGGGTAAGATTGACGATTCATTTACACACAGAGAACAGGTTTCCTCACACAGCATGCTTCCTCTCGCACTCACATACACAAAACGTACCACGAGGGCATCCGCAATGCAAGGATCACTGACACAGGATATGTACCACACGGGAACCAACAGTGCAAGCTTCCCTTGTGTACTAAGAGACCATGCACAGCGGTGGGTGGACATTTATAGGTGCTGGTGGCAGGTTTACAAAACGATTTACCTTGGTGTAAGAAATCACTGCCAGTATTAAACTGGAAGGGCGAAAAGTGTGAGGAAAACGATTCAACGTTCATTCGAGGAAAAGTGCCTTACGGAAATGTTTGAGAACTGTAAACCCCTACAACGTGCACATACTGCTATTGGTCTTTTGAGTATCAAGTGATTCTGATTGGACAACAGCGACTTAGAACAGTTGCACTTGGATGTTCCTGCAGCAATATCATGGTTTTGATTGTAGGGCGAAAAACGACGCGTGCCAAAGTAGTCTTAAAGTCGCGTTACATAAACTGCACTGTATGTGCAAATGTGCATTTAATGCTCTCAGGCATAACACTGCATGTTTCGTGGATGCGCTGTTTCTTTTTGCAGTAGTTGGAGCTGTTTTGTAGCAGAAAATAAGTGTTCTGATTTTGAAATACGGACATTGATTTTTGCTGCCTTAATGGTGCAATTGTTGTCTTTTTGTGGTAGTGCCATTTTGCAGCACCAGCGTCTGGCGCAATTTAGCATCGCCTGCAGTTTATGTAGTTGGACCCTACACTTTTTGGCGAAACATTTGCAGTGAGTGCATTTCAGACCACAGTACTCAGCTAATACTGACACCGTAGCTGCCTGTGACCTTTTTAGGGCTCAAAGTCGTGGTAATTGGAGAAAAGGCAACATGTGTCAATGAGGTAAATTAATGCAGCGCTGCTGGTTACACCTCAAAGCGCATTCCTTCGTGCAATCTCTGCGCAATGTTACTGCACACCTGTCATGCAAGGGCAGTCAGAAGCAAACAATGCAATGTAGTCCGGTTGTCTCTTTACTGGAAGAACCTGGGAGCGTTAGGCGAGGATCGATAAAATGGCTGGGACTCCACATAGAAAGCCATGAGTTAAGTCATTTATAATAGAAATGAATAGCAGCTCTAAGATCTTTAAAGCTCCGTAGGTGCCTTGGCTCTGATGAGGGGGGTTTCAAGGGTGGACAGAAAAATGGGCCTAAATTGGTCTCGGCCCAGAGATGAAGCTTGCTTCTCACTGCTTGGGTATTTGCTGGTAATGCAGGTAGTCCAGTTATCCTAGTTTTAAACAGGATCCCACCACCTCCTCCTTTCGGGCGTTGATTTCAATGGATTAGCGGGAAGGAGTGGATTGATGCTTCACAGGCCATTTAAAAGAGCTTAAAAGCTGAATTCCAGTTTGGTTTGGCGCACATGTAATCTGCAAAGGGCATTTTAAGATAAAGCTATCTGCAGACACTACGACACCTGTTCCCTGGCACCAGCAGCCTGCACTAAAGGTTGAACAATGTCTGTGTAACAGGGTGTTACGTCTCATGAAATGCGTTTATGGACTGGCAAAGGCTGCCACTTTCCAACTCTTTCTTATTCACATATAGAGCAGTTTCTCCCCCAAGAGGCAGACTGGTCTGTGATCCTAGTTGCATCCTGTCCCAGGTCTCACATAGACCTATAATCTGAACTGAGAACTCCAGAGCATCACCAGTCCAAATGAGCTTCCTTCGTTGATGTGTTGCTTGGTAGGGTTCAGACAGCCACCTCCTCTGACATCATCACACCTTTCTGGAAGGTTCTTGGGCTCTCTGTAGACTTCATGTTTGAAGATACTGGTAATTGACTTTTAGTGCTGAGTTGGATATGATGACTGCGAGGAAGTGTCCTACATGTGGGATAGATTTGTTTCAGACCGGGACAGTAACACCCTTTTACGGTGCCCCTTCGCTAAGTGTTTGCAAGCTAATGCTGTGTTCTGTATATTGTGCCGAGACCCCTCATCATGCTTACCTCCCCCACTGACACCCCAGGCCCTCGCTGCACATTGCTCTGCACATTGCTCGCTCCTTTAGAAGTGGAGCTGCGGCATTTGCTCCCTTGTGAAATGGATCCAAATATCAGAGTCAGGCCCAAAGCGAGAGATATGTGCTTACTGTGTAACATGTGCTTACAGTGGCCAGTCCTCGGATGTATGGCATTAAAACTGGCCCTGTGTACATGCCCCTAAGTTAACACTGATGCCAAAAACATGGATTGACTTGCAAACAATGTATGTTAAAAACGTCGAGGGAATGCATTTCAGCGATTTAGTTCCTCTCTTTTTTTACATGTTTACTTGATCTTGCATTCCCCACGAGTTAGCTATTTTATAATGTTGTTTATCTGTATTTTTTTCTGTGCATACTTTGAGGCTTGAGCCATGCCAGGTGTTTATGAGGGGCTTTGATTGAGCACGCAGGCGCTAAGGCTAAAGCCAAACAAAGTGCCTGTCAGTGGGTTGGCCTCTCTGCAGACCACAAAGAACAATATTTGTGTATTCCATTTGCAACTGAAATTCTGTGGAAAAGTGTGTGAAGGGGGTACACTGATGTCAAAATATTTGCAAGGCAAAAGTAAGAGAAATTAAAGTGCTTATATTTGAGGGAGTGCAGTGCATGTTGGGGGCGGTGAAGTGACAGAGATGGGCATTCGGGGAAGAGTGAAAGAGATGCTGAAGAGGAAAGAGGGGGCTGAAGATGTGCAGATGGACAAGATATGCAGAGAAAAAGAGGATACATATCTAACATAAAGCACACATAATTGAAGGCCAAAACTCCTTCCACAGGCCTCAATGCTATTTAATTCACACTCACTATTTCAGAATTTAAACATTTTCAATGTTAATTATTTATAAGAAATCATTGTTGTTACTCATTTATCTTAAACAGCTAACACCTAGTGACAAAGCCAATCATACTGACAGGCTTTAGGCGTATGTCAGTTGCTGTGCCATTTATCTGGAGAGAAACCAAAATACCGGTCTGATGGCACACTATGGGAATCACAGAAATGTATTTGGCATGTTTCTTTATAGGGAGCACCCACTTTTCTCATCTCACTTAAAGACCTGTCTGCACATATTTCTATATGACTGGTTACAGCCAGCAGCTGTGGGTGCTTCCCGAAGTCTGGTTAGAGCATATTTTTCCAAAGTTAATGCTGCATGCAATGCAAGACACTGGGCAAGCATACATTTTAAAGGGCTAAAGTTGTCATGCAGAACAATTTACATATTATAGTAACTGTTGAACAAATTAATGCAAGAAGATACGGGGCAGTTTTTAATGTGTTTAATATTTCAAGACTATACATTCCCACTGCTTAATAAGCCTTGCTTTATCGCTGCATTCATTTGCTTTAAAATGCACCATTTGCCAATCTTTTTAAATTTCTTTCTCAGGAGAGGGACTCTCCCTAGACCCCAGGTTTGTCCATTGAACTTGTTCACATCGCTAACTAGTGTTTTCTATTGGAAAGGGTAGAGCCAAAGCAGTCTTGCTTAGTACCCTAGCCCTCTTCAGAAGTCAGACTTGCTTGGCAACCCAGAAATTCTCTGAAATAATGTATGAGTTTTCTTTTATGAATGCCTAGAAGAACTGAATTTTTAGTCCATTTATCACAGAAATAGGGCTGAAAATCGCACCAAAAAGATGCCAATTTTTTAAAAAATTCTTCACGGGGGAGAACCCCCCCGAACCCCCCTTATTGCCGTCGGCCTCGCTCGCTGCGCTCGCTCGCATACGTTGATTCGGTCTGCTTACGCCTCACCAGTTTCAAATTGCACCAGCCGCCTCATATGTGCTTTCGCATCAGCAGTCATTTAAGGTAACACCGCTCAATAAAAAAGAGTTTGAGGGAAGTTCTGAATTATGCGTTAAAGTCTTGTTATACTCTCCAGATTAAAACAATGCCAGCAAACATGCGACGTAGAAAACAGCCACTCGTCATTTACTTCCGTAAATCCTGCGTTTTGATCTGAACAGCACTCCCCAGAATACCAGCGAGAACTACAGCTAGGGCCCCTCTTGGTATTTCTGTCTCTTTCAGTCCTACCGAATCGGTGCATACATTTCTAAAACAAGCATTTACAATGCAATTGGTCTCGCATTAGTGAAAGTTGGAGCTAATGGTGTTGTAAATGACAATGTCTTTTACTTATGTTTATGGAGTGGATGTGTGGAGTTTAATTATATGGGCTGGATTGAGCTTGTTAGCTGTGGAATTGTGTGGCGTGGAATGGGGTGGCGTGGCGTGGATTTGTGTAATGGAATTATGTGGCATGGTGTGCAGTGGAAATATGTGAACAGTAATTGTGAGGTATTTAGCGTATTGGAATTATGTAGGGTGGGATTGAGTATTATGGAGTGTAAATATGTGGATTGGTATTTTGTGTTCTGGCGTGGTATGTAGTGGAATTATGTGGTGTGCTGTTGAATTGTGTGGCATGATGTTGAATTTTGAGGTGTGGATTGGATGCATGTGTTGTGTAATTGTGTTGTTGAATTGAATTATGTGGTCTGTTGTCGAATTATGTGGTGTGGAATGTAAATGTGTGAAGTTGGATTGTGTGGCGTGGAACTGTATGGCATTTTGAGAGCAATTAAGCTGATGGGAAGTATGTGGCATGGTGTGGAGTGTATTTATATGGATTGGTGCTATGTGACATAGTGGATTTATGTGGGGTGTATTTATGTGGTATTGAGTAGAGTGTAATTAGGTGGCAATTTTGTTTTAATGTGCACGTATGTGTAGAGGCTATATTGAATGTATTTTCTTATCCTTTATGAATAGACGTTAAAAACAGCTGCAGGGGGACCTGTCAAAATTATATGAATTTGCACAGCCTGTTTTTGCCTCAGTAAATTGTTGGAAGCAAAGTTATCGGACAGAAACCATCACAATGTTTCCCAAAAATTGAAACACACAGAACCCAGAGATACTACCAGAAAGAGGATTTAAATGAAAGGGTTTCAGATTATATTGCAGCTTGAATGTAGCGCTTTAAACCATCCCTTGCTTATGACTTAGGAAAGTAATAACTTTTTAAACATAATTTAGCCGGTGAATGCAGATTTAATTAAAAGCATCAGCAGCATTCCAAATGGTTAAAAAATGAAAACTCAAAACATGTTTCCTAAAGTAGTATTAGAACCCAGAGGTACAAAGTGCACAGCAATTTAAATACATAGTCTTGATCTGCTGGTGTACTGGGTTTATGACAATGTCCTGGTAACATTACATTTCAAGTCTAATAGCTCACTAAAGGAAGGGTGGAGCAGCTGAAGCAGCCATAAATCTCGGCAGAGAGCTCATTTATGGAAAAGAGCAAACTAGCAAAGCAAAGAGGCACAGCTCGGCAGGCCCTCCTGTGTGTGACAAAATGGCTGTTGTGTGTGAAAAGTGTGGCACAGCAGAAAGAATAAAGAGAAGCAGGACAGCATGCCAGTTCCCTCGCCTGGGGGAAGAGCAAGGGGCAGAGAGGCACACTGGTGAGAGAGCCTTAAAAGCACAGATGTGGGGGAAAGAGCAACAGAAGGGAGACCACTGAAACAGCCCTGCCTAGTGCCACACTAGAAGGGAGACAGCTGAAACAGCCCTGCCAAGTGCCACACTAGAAGGGAGACAGCTGAAACAGCCCTGCCGAGTGCCACACTAGAAGGGAGACAGCTGAAACAGCCCTGCCACTGCTCATCAGGGTTAAACTAACACCAATTAAGTCTTTTTCCCCATAATTCCAGCACAAAAATGAGAAACATTGAGCAATAATTGGTGCAGGCTACAAATAAACGAATAGTGCGCTAAACACAAAACATGTACAACAAAAAGCACCCGTAAATGTGGCCTGAAAATAAAGCACCCGTTCGTTTCAAAATCGGAATGTTTTTATCTATGTAGCTAAAACAAAGCACTGCTTTGGTAATTTGGACAAGCACACTGGCACACAATAATGTGTGCAGACTGCAAATAAACAGTGTGCGGCGTGGGGGTAAAGTGGGGAGGCGGTGTTTTTAAAAGAGAGCGCGCTGCATCTATTATTGGTGGCCGCGCTTGAGTGTGGAAATTAGGGTAGGATTAAGGCGCTGTGCAGCATGGGATAGCACCCTCAACAAAAAAACTGTTACAAAATAAAAACATTTATAACCTGATTTATAAACACAAATACTACATTAATTTCAGAAACATACATTTCTAATTTTGTTTCACATTATAAAACAATTATAGATTAAATAGGAAAATACTTCTTAAATCTATAGTATGTTAATGATGCAGGTAAAGGTCAGATATTGATAAATTACGTACTGTAAACAAACGTGTGGTGTCAAAACCCAGTGTGGCTGATAGGGTGTAGTGTGCATTTGTAACCCGTTTATTTTCATGTTTATGTTCAGGGCACAAGTGCTACGGAAACTAGGAAGGGGACTTACCATATTCTGGAAGGGATGTGGTAACTTTGAAAAGAGCTTCACATTCGTAGTTCACCTCGAGTTCAGGTTATTGACATACACTTTGGGGGAATACAAACCGCTGCAGTGCTGGGGCCGAAGGTGCCCTCTCTTAACCTCGGTCGGGGGCACACGCGAGTGCACCATTAAAGATCCCAGCAGTGGGGTAGCCGGTGGGCGGTGAGGATGGGCAGCTTGCAGCTGACGGGCTCCCCGGAGTCACACGCCCAGTCAAAGAACAGCATGAGGAAGAGCGGCTACCTGCGCACAGACACAAACAGTTTTTCGTGCAGCTGGGGCCGGGATCGAAGCCTGGGGAGCCGGCCCGAGTACTATGAGAGTGAAAAGAAGTGGCACAGCAGGCCGCCCAAGCACAGCATTTTGCTCGACTCCTCCTGCCTGAGAGTCAAGACGTGTGCAGACTCCAGGCACTGGCACCGCGTCTCTACAGCAGAGAGAGAGGCCGAGCAGGAGGGCTGGTACCAGGCGCAGCGTCCGTATCGGGCGTGCGCTCACCTGAACAAAGTAATTTAAAAGTATCAAGCGGCACTAGCATAGTGCGTGCAGAAGTGCCGCGCTGTGCAAAAGTAAATAAAAGGGCATGGTTGCTTAAAGAGAAAGCAACTAAAGTAAAAGCCTTATCAAATAATAAAGCGCTACAAAGCGCTGCAACCGGCCCTGAAGCGGGGAGGGAGCATCTTCCAAAGATAAAGCGCAGGGTCAGAAAGCGCGCACAGCGTGCTGAAAGTAAACAAAGCACGTCGTCCTGCCTCAAGTAGGACAAACTCAATAAAGAATATAGTGCTTACGGTGTAAGAATGGAAGTAAAGGGGCCAGTAGCCATGGGAGGAATCAAATGACGACACGGCCGTACTAAGGAGGGACTAACAAGCCTATTTAGGAACCAGAAGCCAGCATTTACGAAGGACAAAGACACAAGCCAATTGAAAATATGGGCGGGGTAGTGGGCGGGGCTTCTCTCCCGTACTGAACAACCCCAGATCTTCCCTAGAGCAGTGCTTGCGCTGACTCTAGGCTCGACCTAAACATAAGTACCAGGGCTCTAGTCAGGAGACCTCTGCAGCTTGCACCACCCTTTGCCACTGCCAGCGTTGACAACTACACAACTACTAACCAGCACACTGCTGCAAGTGTGACAATTCAGACTATTTCAGGCCCCCAACGCTAAAAAAAGTAATTGGGCGGCAGGTATTAGTTGTTTTTTATACATACTGAATTAATAAACAATTGCTGTTCTGTTCACATCTAAATTATACAAACAGCGCCACCATGTGGCAGCTGTCATAAGTTGCGCAATTAAGTGCCGGTGCCGACAATCATGTGCCCGTGCTGAGCACCGGAAACCATCAGCTCAAATTAAGCACTGTACCAAACGAATATTTGATTGAAAGAGGCAACTTTTTGGTAAATAGCACCATAAACATATTAAGCTTATTTCATAGTGGTCTGAAATTTTCAGTTATAACAGTGAAAAGATTTAAATACTCCACAATAACTGGGTTCAGGGCAACGTTTTCAAAACCACTCTCCCATGTACGCACAAAACTGTAGCTTTTACATGTCAGTAAATCTTAATATCAAAGAGAAGTAGAGAGAAGAAAACATGCAGCTTGTGATTTTCTAGAAGAGTTGGCACACAATAACCAGACAAAGCGCTCGTGGATTTTGTCATCGCTTAGCTCAGGGAAATAAAGTAAAAAGTGTAGGGGCCCGATTCACAAAAGTAATCTGAGACAAAATCCTAACTTTACGACTTTCGGTATTCACAAAGGGCATTTAGGAGTAGTAAAGTTAGGATTTTGTCTCAGTTAAACTTAAGTTTTGGTCTTAAGTTTAACTTAAGGAAAACTTAAGTTTAACTGAGACAAAATCCTAACTTTACTACTCCTAAATGCCCTTTGTGAATACCGAATTTCGCAAAGTTAGGATTTTGTCTCAGTTAAACTTAAGTTTTGGTCTTAAGTTCAACTTAAGACCAAAACTTAAGTTCAACTGAGACAAAATCCTAACTTTACTACTCCTAAATGCCTTTTGTGAATACCGAAAGTTGTAAAGTTAGGAGTTTGTCTCAGATTACTTTTGTGAATCGGGCCCTATATCATTAACATGCCTAGTTACTTACCAGTAATCTTCATTACTCCCAGTCCAGGTCTTCCTGTCACAGTCCTTAACCAATAAGCAGTTGTCCTGCTCCACAGAAACGAACTACCTGGCTATGTGAAAAAACTTCCCTGAAGATGGCTCCCGACTACCCATCATGCATAAAGTGGGAAACACGGAATGAGCACATCCTGAGAACCCATAGCTAAATAAAGGGAAGAAAACAATCATCATAGACATAAAAACGGGAGGGAGGGATGAGCTCAGGAAGACCTGGAATCAGAGTAATGAGGATTACCAGTGTGATGGAGCCCAGATTTCACCTATAAGATTTATGTATTACTATATGACTAAAAGCTGCTTTAAGTTTCAGACAAACTGCATTTAAAAAAAATAAATGGCACGCAGAGTTTTGGTGCAAGTGAAAACATGAATGAGGCCTGCTAATGAATCATGTAAAACCATGCTCAATCATGGTTGTTTAATTGTGTTTATTTTAGATTTAACCAACAAAACAGAAGTACTCATCATGGGCCCAAACCCCGACGCCTGGAGCGACACCTGGTGGCACCCCGCCCTCGGAAACCCGCCAACCCCCACAGACCACGCACGCAACCTGGGAATCATCCTGGACTCCGAGCTCAAAATGGACCGCCAGATCAACTCTGTCTCGTCTTCCTGCTTCCACACCCTCCGCCTCCTTCGTAAGACCTTCAAATGGATCCCCCTCGAACACCGAAAGACCGTCACTCACGCCCTGGTCACCAGCAGACTCGACTACGGCAACGCACTCTACGCCGGAATAAACAAAAACCTCACCCGCAAGCTACAGAACATCCAGAACGCCGCCGCAAGACTGATCCTCAACCTGCCAAAACACTGCCACATCTCCCAGCACCTGCGCACACTCCACTGGCTCCCCGTCGAGGCGAGAATCACCTTCAAGATGCTCACCCACGCACACAAGGACCTCCACGGCACCGGACCAGCATACCTGAACAGCCGACTCAAATTCCACGCACCCCAAAGGACCCTACGATCAGCCCAGCTCTCCTACGCCGTGGTCCCCCACACCAGAAAGACCAGATCGGGAGGCCACTCCTTCTCCTTCCTCGCAGCCAAAGCATGGAACGCCCTTCCGCTCCACCTCAGACAGACAACATCGCTCCCCATCTTCGCAAGAAACCTCAAAACCTGGCTCTTCGACAGACCCCTTCCTTGATGGAATGGAACCTGCACCCCCCCCCCACCCCTAGCACCTTGAGACCCTTACGGGTGAGTAGTCGCGCTTTAACAAACCCCTGATTGATTGATTGACTGTAGAATGTACATTTAGTTTGGAAAATGTGTTTTGAACTTTCAAAGTAGCATATATTTGTGCTGAATTAACACACATTTTACAGTGTAGAAAGGCTGAATTTGCTTTGGCAGGCTCAGCTCACTGCGGCCCTTTGGCCTTGAGATAAGAAAGGAATGCTTTGCTCCCTGTTCCTCTCGTCTCATGACTTTTCTTATAATTTACGCCTCCTGTTTCTGTCTCTTCATGAAAAGACCTTGCTTGTGGTTTACTTTTTATCAGTATGCAGTTGTTTAAACAAAGCTTTATTCATTACATCACGTAGAGAGAAAACTGCAAAGCACAAATTTTTTTCTTCTTGATTATTATAATATGTATTCTCTGTTTCCGCATGATTAATACTTTTTGTTGGATAAAATGTAATTGTTTTCAGGATGTGAAGTCATTTAGCACAAGACTCAAATGTGTTACAAGAACTCGCCTGATTGATGACGTGTCCAGTCAGCCCATGAAGTGTCGATGTGTTCTGAAGCTCCTATTGGACAAGCTACGAAGACCAAGTCACGTGTATTTTTGATAGAAATATTGGTTGCTAGCTGAGAGGTGTAAGCTTTTGCTCATTTATTTTAGCAGGACGCGAGGCAGAACACACAGTTTTTTTAAAGTTCTGCGAAGAGAGAGAAAGGAGGGGCTCATTCAATGAGCAGCTTCTGTGTCAGACACAGAGAGGCAGAGATGAACAGCGCGAAGCCAGAGAGAACCAGATGAGAGGAACAGGACAGGTTTAGATGCTAAATCTCTAAGTTTTATGCTTTGACTAACTGGCTTTGCAAAGATGTATTTGTCTTATGCATTTATTTCTCTTTATGGGAGATTTTTGCCAATTATTAATTATTGATTAGCCTTGCAAAACTCACTCTAGAATTATATTTTGTTAGAACTCTTTAAGAGTTATGACTGACATAGAAATAGGTTTTTCTTCCTTTATGGAGTGCTTTGTATGCAATCTATAATATATTCTGTATTAATTTTTTTTTCCCCTATTTTTCAATTCTGTAACCTGATTGATATTTGACTAATGAATAAAGAGTCAGAGAACTTTGACTTTTGATTAGAAAATAAAACCCTTTAAAACTACTCCCAACTCTCATTATTGCCTTAAATATTATTTGCATTTGATTTTTCATGTTTATGCAAAGTCTCCTGATGGTGATCACACAGTGGCAAAGGTCCATCCCCTTTAAGCGGTAAACAAGAGGTAATGATGTTTTGCATTGAGAAATTACCATGAAATTACCGCTACATCACCAGTAAGTAACTGGGCCTTACCTCCTCGTCCGTCTTCGTGTCCCATTCCTTACATCATGAGCCTGTACCCAAGCGTATGGTGATTGACCTAAGTAGCAAAAAGAAAAAAACACAAATCATGGTATGATGCATCACACATGAAATTTAATGGCAATAGTGACTATTGCAAAACCAAAGGGGATGATGGACAGAGTGTTGAACATTGCAAGCACTCACCCCCAGTCAACTGATCTGGGTTTAATCCATCATCATTCTTTAGCTCACTCCGCCACCCCAGTTCAGACATGGCCATATGCAAATCAGTCTGACCCTGTGCCTCATGGGAACAGTCCAGCCCGAACTGCCAAGCCATGTCTTCCCTGGACCGGAAACAAGCATCCTAGGACCGGTTTCTGGCTTACAGCCGTCATCAGCCAGGCTATCTTGAATCCAGT
This sequence comes from Calotriton arnoldi, assembly GCA_963921515.1. NCBI lineage: Eukaryota > Metazoa > Chordata > Amphibia > Caudata > Salamandridae > Calotriton > Calotriton arnoldi. The sequence goes on from CAWUFW010013218.1 coordinate 455,657, forward strand.
GGCAAAGTGAGCAAGGGACCCACATCTGGGCATACCCCCGCCAACTTAGGGCGAACAAAGCGATACAAAAGGGGATGATGGACGGAACGCTTGAGCCAATCAAACACTCACCCCCAGTCAACTGATCTGGGTTTAATCCATCATCATTCTTTAGCTCACTCCACCACCCCAGTTCAGACATGGCCATATGCAAATCAGTCTGACCCTGTGCCTCAAGGGAACAGTCCAGCCCGAACTGCCAAGCCATGTCTTCCCTGGACTGGAAACAAGCATCCTAGGACCGGTTTCTGGCATTCCAGCCGTCATCAGCCAGGCTTGCTTGAATCCAGTGGCAAAGTGAGCAAGGGACCCACGTCTGGGCATACCCCCGCCAACTTAGGGCGAACAAAGCGATACAAAAGGGGATGATGGACGGAACGCTTGAGCCAATAAAACACTCACCCCCAGTCAACTGATCTGGGTTTAATCCATCATCATTCTTTAGCTCACTCCACCACCCCAGTTCAGACATGGCCATATGCAAATCAGTCTGACCCTGTGCCTCATGGGAACAGTCCAGCCCGAACTGCCAAGCCATGTCTTCCCTGGACCGGAAACAAGCATCCTAGGACCGGTTTCTGGCATTCCAGCCGTCATCAGCCAGGCTTGCTTGAATCCAGTGGCAAAGTGAGCAAGGGACCCACGTCTGGGCATACCCCCGCCAACTTAGGGCGAACAAAGCGATACAAAAGGGGATGATGGACGGAACGCTTGAGCCAATCAAACACTCACCCCCAGTCAACTGATCTGGGTTTAATCCATCATCATTCTTTAGCTCACTCCACCACCCCAGTTCAGACATGGCCATATGCAAATCAGTCTGACCCTGTGCCTCATGGGAACAGTCCAGCCCGAACTGCCAAGCCATGTCTTCCCTGGACCGGAAACAAGCATCCTAGGACCGGTTTCTGGCATTCCAGCCGTCATCAGCCAGGCTTGCTTGAATCCAGTGGCAAAGTGAGCAAGGGACCCACGTCTGGGCATACCCCCGCCAACTTAGGGCGAACAAAGCGATACAAAAGGGGATGATGGACGGAACGCTTGAGCCAATCAAACACTCACCCCCAGTCAACTGATCTGGGTTTAATCCATCATCATTCTTTAGCTCACTCCACCACCCCAGTTCAGACATGGCCATATGCAAATCAGTCTGACCCTGTGCCTCATGGGAACAGTCCAGCCCGAACTGCCAAGCCATGTCTTCCCTGGACCGGAAACAAGCATCCTAGGACCGGTTTCTGGCATTCCAGCCGTCATCAGCCAGGCTTGCTTGAATCCAGTGGCAAAGTGAGCAAGGGACCCACGTCTGGGCATACCCCCGCCAACTTAGGGCGAACAAAGCGATACAAAAGGGGATGATGGACGGAACGCTTGAGCCAATCAAACACTCACCCCCAGTCAACTGATCTGGGTTTAATCCATCATCATTCTTTAGCTCACTCCACCACCCCAGTTCAGACATGGCCATATGCAAATCAGTCTGACCCTGTGCCTCATGGGAACAGTCCAGCCCGAACTGCCAAGCCATGTCTTCCCTGGACCGGAAACAAGCATCCTAGGACCGGTTTCTGGCATTCCAGCCGTCATCAGCCAGGCTTGCTTGAATCCAGTGGCAAAGTGAGCAAGGGACCCACGTCTGGGCATACCCCCGCCAACTTAGGGCGAACAAAGCGATACAAAAGGGGATGATGGACGGAACGCTTGAGCCAATCAAACACTCACCCCCAGTCAACTGATCTGGGTTTAATCCATCATCATTCTTTAGCTCACTCCACCACCCCAGTTCAGACATGGCCATATGCAAATCAGTCTGACCCTGTGCCTCATGGGAACAGTCCAGCCCGAACTGCCAAGCCATGTCTTCCCTGGACCGGAAACAAGCATCCTAGGACCGGTTTCTGGCATACCAGCCGTCATCAGCCAGGCTTGCTTGAATCCAGTGGCAAAGTGAGCAAGGGACCCACGTCTGGGCATACCCCGCCAACTTAGGGCGAACAAAGCGATACAAAAGGGGATGATGGACGGAACGCTTGAGCCAATCAAACACTCACCCCAGTCAACTGATCTGGGTTTAATCCATCATCATTCTTTAGCTCACTCCACCACCCCAGTTCAGACATGGCCATATGCAAATCAGTCTGACCCTGTGCCTCATGGGAACAGTCCAGCCCGAACTGCCAAGCCATGTCTTCCCTGGACCGGAAACAAGCATCCTAGGACCGGTTTCTGGCATTCCAGCCGTCATCAGCCAGGCTTGCTTGAATCCAGTGGCAAAGTGAGCAAGGGACCCACGTCTGGGCATACCCCGCCAACTTAGGGCGAACAAAGCGATACAAAAGGGGATGATGGACGGAACACTTGAGCCAATCAAACACTCACCCCCAGTCAACTGATCTGGGTTTAATTCATCATCATTCTTTAGCTCACTCCACCACCCCAGTTCAGACATGGCCATATGCAAATCAGTCTGACCCTGTGCCTCATGGGAACAGTCCAGCCCGAACTGCCAAGCCATGTCTTCCCTGGACCGGAAACAAGCATCCTAGGACCGGTTTCTGGCATTCCAGCCGTCATCAGCCAGGCTTGCTTGAATCCAGTGGCAAAGTGAGCAAGGGACCCACGTCTGGGCATACCCCCGCCAACTTAGGGCGAACAAAGCGATACAAAAGGGGATGATGGACGGAACGCTTGAGCCAATCAAACACTCACCCCCAGTCAACTGATCTGGGTTTAATCCATCATCATTCTTTAGCTCACTCCACCACCCCAGTTCAGACATGGCCATATGCAAATCAGTCTGACCCTGTGCCTCATGGGAACAGTCCAGCCCGAACTGCCAAGCCATGTCTTCCCTGGACCGGAAACAAGCATCCTAGGACCGGTTTCTGGCATTCCAGCCGTCATCTGCCAGGCTTGCTTGAATCCAGTGGCAAAGTGAGCAAGGGACCCACGTCTGGGCATACCCCCGCCAACTTAGGGCGAACAAAGCGATACAAAAGGGGATGATGGACGGAACGCTTGAGCCAATCAAACACTCACCCCCAGTCAACTGATCTGGGTTTAATCCATCATCATTCTTTAGCTCACTCCACCACCCCAGTTCAACATGGCCATATGCAAATCAGTCTGACCCTGTGCCTCATGGGAACAGTCCAGCCCGAACTGCCAAGCCATGTCTTCCCTGGACCGGAAACAAGCATCCTAGGACCGGTTTCTGGCATTCCAGCCGTCATCAGCCAGGCTTGCTTGAATCCAGTGGCAAAATGAGCAAGGGACCCACGTCTGGGCATACCCCCACCAGGCAGTGCTTTACGCAGAAGAGGGGACGCACTCCATGCTGTGGGCCAGGATATTCACTTCTGCACGTGCTTTCGAAGTAGTTCATAATAACAAGGAGATCACGTTACGGCGCGGTGCGTCCATTGGGGCGTAGGGGCGTTGCCCCACTAACCACATGGCCACGGAGAAAGAACTTCACCACTGGGCGCGTCCTGACTCGAAATCCGAGTCAGTCAGGAGGACGCGTCGCTGAAGGGGGTGGGGCAGCACTGGAGGGTTGGGTTTGTTGTTGACTTCACTGAGTGACAGCAGGGCAGGCCCAGTGCGCATGTTCAGGTTTGGGCTGATCATTTTTCTGACCAGCCCGAACATGTGCACTAGTAGCCTGCAGTGCCCTGCATTAGGCGAGCGAGCTAGGGCGAGGGCTGCTACTGGCCAGTGGCCGCAGCCCCCCCGGTCTCCTATGGGCGGAGACAGACCGTGCTCTAGCCAATCCTGGCATCTGGATTGGTTGAGAGGCAGCGGCCACTGATTGGTTGAGAGGCGGCGGCGGACCACCCCGGCACAGGAACACACAGCAGATGCGGGGCGGACCCCCGGCGGCGGTCAGGTAAGTTTTCATGTTTTTTTTTTTTATTAACTTTATTTTTAAACCCCGCCCCCCCCTCGCACGACCCCCCGCGCGTATTGCAAGCCGCAACTGGTGGTAGGTAGGGGAGAGTTATGAGCAGAGCCTCCGGTGACAAGAGATAGGGGGTTGACGGGGGTCACCTGAGTCTAAGGCAGTCCTTAGCTGGGCAGCTGCGCTGACATCTGTGACAGATCAGAGTCCGTTACATTCAGACAACCTTCTGCTGCCCCCTCCGTGGAGCTGCTGAATAATGAATACCTTCTCCTCGGGAGGGGGCGGGGGCGACGCGCTTCTAGGTGAAGAGAAAGGAATGGGCCAAACCCTCGGGGGACATTCCCGGACATCTGCCCCTCGCTACAGCAGGAACATGGAGCGGGGGAGGGGACAGCGGAGGCGGGGCGGATGCTGTTGCTGCAGTCACTAGAGGAAAGGAGCAGGAAGCCTGGAGCAGGACAGTGACAAGAGAAGTGGGTGAGGAGGCGGGGCAGAGAAAGGGACAGGAAGGGAGCAGCAAGTGAATTAAACTGAAGAAGAGGGGCAGAAAGAGGCAACGGAGTAGAAGAGAGAAGGGGGAATTAAGGGGTGGAGAAATGGACAGCAGAGGGAATGCAGCAAGAAGGTGGGCAGAAGAGTGGGCACGAGAAGATGGAGTGCGGTAAGGGAGAGACGTCAAAGAGACCAGTGAAGTGGAGGAGAGGCAGGAGAGAGTGGGAAAGGGTGTGAGGAGGAGAAGGGACAGTACAGGAAGCGAGTCTAGGGAAAGAGCAGGGCAGCACAGCGAGTGAGCTGCTGGAGTAACAACAGGACTCAGGAGGGTGGCGGAAGAGAGTGTCCGGTGAGGGAAAGAGTTGCAAAATAGAGCAGCAGACGAGGGAGTGTGAAACTGAGCGATCGGATCAGGGGAAGGGAAGGTTGGAGAGACGAGAGAAAAAGCGGAAAGGTGAAGGAGGGAGAAAAGTTAGGAGAGGCAGCGAGAAAGGGGAGATAAATAATAAGGAGCAGAGAGGTAGTGACTGTAAGGGGGGAGAAGGACAGCGCACAGAAAGTGAAGGATGAAGGCGCGGAGAGAAGAGATGGAAAGGAGGGAGCGCTGTGAGGAGTACGCAGAAGGGATGGAGAAGAACTGATTGAAAGGGGTGGGCAGGAGGAAGGAAGTGAAAGAAAATGTTGGGAGAAAGGGCGAGAAAGTGAAAGGAGAATTGTGGTCAGTGCAAAGAGAGGTAAGGTGTCAGAGGAAGGACAGGGAGTGAGAGAAGGTCAGATTGCTAGAGAAAAGAGAGAGAGCAGATAGTGCGATGGGAGATGCAGTAAGTGAGCGCGTGAGAGGGGTAAATGGAAAAGAGAGAATTTGAGCGACTGATAATATAGTACATGGGGTCAGGAGGGGAAAGAAAGCTACATTGTGAAATAAGAGTATAGGTTTCAAATACGACAGTTTTTATCCAAAACGTGACGAGAGACAGTGAGAAAGAACAGATGAGATTTGAACTGTAGGAACCACAAAGCCGATGGGGAGGGAGGAAGGTAGGGAGAGGAGAGCGACAGGAGGAAATTACAAAAGATGAACAGTGTCTTTAAATTCTTATCTCTTACTCTGCATTTCGCCTACTTGTGCCACCTTCATCAGAATCTTTGCCGAATGATGTTCCCGTGACAGAAAGTCGCAGACGAATATGGTCCCCAATGGTTTTCTACATTTTAGCAAAATTTCAGCATGGATGTGATGCTAAGTGAAATGCGGATATTGACAGCATTTTCATCTTGCCTTTGGGGTACCCAGGGCTTTAAGTGGGATGAAAAAACTAGGGGGTCTCTCAAAGGGACGTGGCCAGTGTAATTAAGGGCGTGTCTTAAAAACACAAGCTAAAAATCTGTGCTTAGCATAGTGTGCCGCCCGACTTGTATTTTGCTGTTTCTGTCATTGCATCCATATATATCATACAAGTAACATTACACCTATAAAAAGCCAGGACTATTGGCATTGTCAATGGTTGTTAGTTGCATAAGATAAATAAGTAGCAACTATGCCTTGTATTGTATATAATATTGAAAAAGCTTCCACTTAAAGCCCTGGTGACACCACGACAATGTTGCTGCTCCTGAGTTTCAAAAAGAGCAGGGAAATCTTTAAAGGATGTAGGCATTTTTAGACCTTTTGTGAAATCTGGTGCCCCTTTGTATAGGGGGTTCTCCGTTGGATGCCTTCAACTGCTTTAACAAGGGGAATGCCTTGGTCTGGGTACAAATACCAAGGATCTAGTGGCAAAATGTGAAAAAGCAAGCTGTGCATGGAAGGTCCACAACTAGATAGTTGCATTAGTCAAGTCTGTGCATCACTCAAGTGTTAATAATTTGTCCTCAAGACTGGGAGGTGGGACATTTCTAACGCTAAGCAATTGGAACACAGCAGCTGTAACAGTGGAGGAGATAATACATTTATATCTCATGAAAAAGATACATTTTAACGTGGGTTCTGGTGGCAGGTAAAGAAGAATGTGGAAGGCAATGTTGCAGGAAGAGTGGGATCGGGAAACTCAAACATTGGAGATCATTGGGCCATCCAGAGTTTAATTTCTGTAAGGCACTCTGAGACGTCTTTTAAGGCAGAAGCCTACCAGATAGCGCAGCTGTGTGGTTTTAAAAGACTTCTTGGGGACATTCTGGAAGTTTCCCTGGCAATGCAGTCCACACATTGCGTACTATTGGCTTAGTATTTTTAACTTGCATTTGCTTGCTTTCTATTTGCTGGCTTTATTTGTTTTAGGCTGCCCGGCATGTCTTTGTCCCTCCTGTAGAGCATAGCCTGTTAACCACCTCTCTGACTTGCTCCTTGTATTCTTCCACGTGTGCTCACTTTCTGGGAACTCTTTGTTTTCTTTTTCATGAGGCGCTATGCAAGGCATGTCCTGTTTTGTGCTACAAGCACAATTCCCAAAGTTCTGTTGTTTTTTGTTAGCTCCTGATAGTGGACACAGTCCCTCCTGTCCGGGTTTGTTGATTTTTGCTGATGTCTGTGTTATAAACACACACACTTCTCTGTCCCCGGCTGCTTCCGTGAGTTTTTCTGTCTGTGATGTACCCACAGTTTCCCTTGTTCTGTTGTTTTTTAGTTCTGTGTATTTGTGTTACGTACATGGTATCTTCTGCCTGGTTTTGTTTGTTTATTTGCTGATGTTTGTTTAATACATGCTGTTTTGTTGGGTCTATTGTGTTTCCTATTATCTGCATATGTTAAATGCCACTTGGAACGTCCTGAACCTCTGAGGGTGTGACTTCTTCCTTTTCCTCTGCCTCATTTATCTTAACCAGCTAACACCCAGTGACAAAGCCAATCATACTGACAGGCTTTAGGCGTATGTCAGTTGTTGTGCCATTTATCAGGACAAAATTACATCTCAGAGAGAAACCAAAATACCGGTCTGATGGCACACTATGGGACTCACAGAAATGTATTTGGCATGTTCCTTTATAGGGAGCACCCACTTTTTTCATCTCACTTAACGACCTGTCTGCACATATTTCTATGTGACTGGTTGTTAGATTTGGGGGTCTCTAGTTGGCAGAGGTATGTACCTTTGTCCAAATAGGGACCCTTGAGTCTAGTCAGGGAAAGTAGGTACACTCCTGAAATAACCCCTGCTCACCCTCTTGGTAGCTTGGCACGAGCAGACAGGCTTAGTTCAGAGGCAGTGTGTAAAGCATTTGTGAACACATACAGTAATCAAGTGACAACACTACAAATGGACACCACACAGGTTATATATTTATAAAAATAGGTATATTTTATATAGATTTATCACAAGACCATAAACGACAAAAATAATCCACGATACTGTTAAGAATGCTTAGTTCTGATCAAAAAGGCTTAATTCAAGGTTCTGTGCGAGTCGGTAGCCTCCTCCGGCTACGGCGATGTCGAGAACAAACAGAGTCTAACAAATCAGCTGACCGCGTCGAGACGGGCCAACACAGCGTAGACAGACTCGGTCACAGTACCTTTACTTGAAGCGGCAGGCACGGGCGTGCGAGCCGGATGGCTGTTCGTCGCGGTCGCGATGCAAAAATGGAAGCGTTGCAGGACGCGTTGTCCCTCGATGCGGTGCAGGCAGCGGCTCGTTGACGTCGTCGAGACGGAGTCGGTGAGACCAGGGCCGTGCGTTGCAGGGCGAGACGGTGCTTCGATGCGGTGCTGGCAGGTTGCGGTGCGGCGACGGAGCCGGATTCAGGAGCTGGCGTCGATCAGTCCGGACAGCGGTGCGAGTCGGGCGGTGCGTCGCAAAGCGTGCGAGCGGTGCCCAACTCCGGTGCGGTCACAGGACTCGAACTCAGCAGCAGTGACCGTGTTGGTCGGACCAGTTCGATTCGGCGTAGCGAAGCGTTGCAGGACGCGTTGTCCCTCGATGCGGTGCAGGCAGCGGCTCGTTGACGGAGTCGGTGAGACCAGGGCCGTGCATTGCAGGGCGAGACGGTGCTTCGATGCGGTGCTTACAGGACACCGAGTCGGTCGTGAGAGTCGGTCACAGCTCCCTACCTCTGCAGCCACTGAAACAGAGTTTCCAGCAGCAATTCACAAAGGGGTGAAGTCCAGTGGTCCTGGGACTTCGGTCAGGGGGCAAGCTCTCTTCCAAGCCCTTGGAGATCCTTCACAAGTTGATGAAAGTCACAGCAAAGCAAAAGTTCCTTTCTCCTTTCTTTGGCAGTCAGGCAAACCACTGCAGGCCAATCCCCCAAGCAGCACTTCAGGCTTAGGGATAGTCTCTCCTCAGTTTTTTCTTGGTTCCGCTCCTCAGCAAAGGTTTCTTCTTGTTCCCAAAAGTGATCTAATCTTCCTGGGGTCTGGGTGCCCCTCTTATACCCTGATTCTCTTTCTTCTCTGGAGGCAGAGAGGCCTCAGCCTAGTCCAAAACCAGTTCTGGTCAGTCCTGGAGCACTTTGTTTTTCTGACTCCTTCTTTCCTTTCAGAATGTGGGGCAGAGTGCTCAGCCACCCGGCAGGAGGTGGAGCCAGCATTGTGGAAGGCAGGCACAGCCCTATTCAGACCCAGGTGCAACTCCTCCCTCCACTCTGGATGCAGATCTTTCTATTCAGCCCTGCGCTGACTCACCCTGTCTCCTGTAGCCACCCCCAGCCCCTGTCACTCAATCTCCAGACAAGGAATACACAACCTAGCAGAGGCAGGCTTGGATAGTTAGGCAAGAAAATACCCACTTTCTAAAAGTGGTATTTTTCAAACACAGAATGTTAAAACCAACTTCACTAAAAGATGCATTTTATCATCCTGAGTTCAGGCATACTAAATTCGTTTTTCTACCATGTTCCCTGGGTAAGTTCTGACTATAAGGTGTAATAGTCAGTCTGCCCATTCTGGCCTATGGGGAGCAGGTAGCCTTGCAATAGTGAAAAACGAAAATGGCTGTAATTCACTATTAGGACATGCCACACACACCAGGGCATGTCCTACCTTATACTTACAATGCACCCTGCCCTAGGGCCTACTTTAGGGGTGACCAACATGCAGTAAAGGGAAGGTTTAGGGACTGGTAAGTGGGTGTACTCACCAAGTCGACATGGCAGCCCTAGGCTGCACACAGGCTCTGCGATGGCAGGCCTGAGACACATTTTACAAGCCGCTTCTGTGGGTGGCACAACCCGTGCTGCAAGCCCACCAGCGGCATTGGATTTACAAGCCCTGGGCACACTGAGTGCACTGTACTAGGGACTGACAAGTAAACCAATCATCCAATCATGGAGTCACTAATACATATATCAATTAACGATAGGGAGCACTTGCACTTTGGCACTGATTAGCAGCGGCAAAGTGCCCATGAGCATCTAGTCCAGCAAAAACATATCGGCAACAGTGGAGGCATTACGAAAAATGGAAGGGAGACCCACGCCAAGGATGCCAGGTCTAACACGTGTCCCCTCCAGCTGAAATGTGGGGAGAACTATCCTACCCCTAGGGAGTTCTCATCGCTAAGGCGGAAAAATCTGGACAGTCCATCAGCATTGGCGTGTTCTGTACCAGGGCGGTGTTCCACCGTAAAGTCCATCCCCTGTAGGGAAATGGACCACCTCAACAGCTTTGGATTCTCACCCCTCATCTGCATCAACCATCTGAGGGGCCTGTGGTCTGTCTGAACCCGGAAGTGAGTCCCAAACAGGTATGGTCTCAGCTTCTTCAGAGCCCAGACCACACCAAATGCCTCACGCTCAATAGCACTCCATCTCTGTTCCCGGGGAAGTAACCTCCTACTGATGAAGGCTACAGGTTGGTCTAGGCCCTCCTCATTGATCTGTGATAGAACAGCCCCTACACCATGCTCTGAAGCGTCCGTCTGAACAATGAACTCATTGGAGAAGTTGGGTGCCTGGAGCACAGGCGCCGTGCACATGGCAGTCTTCAAGGTGTCAAAAGCTTTTTGACAGGCGTCAGTCCAAATCACTTTCCTGGGCTGCTTCTTGGAAGTCAGCTCTGTCAAGGGGGCAACAATGCTGCCATACCCCTTGACGAATCTCCGGTAATACCCGGTGAGTCCTAGGAAGGCTCTCACCTCTGTCTGGGTCTTGGGGGCTCCCAAGCCAGAATGGTATCAATTTTCGGTTGGAGGGCGCCACCTGGCCGCTCCCAACCTGGTGTCCCAAGTACACCACAGAACCCTGCCCAATCTGGCACTTACTCGCCTTGATTGTGAGGCCTGCTCTCCGCAGCGCCATCAACACTTCCCAGAGGTGGCGCAGATGTTCTTCCCAATCAGCACTGAACACTGCGATGTCATCCAGGTAGGCGGCACTGAAATCCTCCAGTCCAACCAACACCTGGTTGACCAACCTCTGAAAGGTGGCAGGGGCATTCTTCATCCCAAAGGGCATCACCCGGAACTGGTAGTGCCCATCTGGTGTGGAGAATGCTGACCTCTCTTTGCCCCATCAGTCAAGGCGATCTGCCAGTACCCAGACGTTAAGTCAAACGTGCTGAGGTACCGCGCAGCCCCTAACCGATCTATGAGCTCATCAGCTCTGGGGATGGGGTGGGCGTCAGTCCTGGTGACGGAATTGAGTCCCCTGTAGTCCACACAGAACCGGAGTTCTGGTGTGGCACCAGGCGCGGCAGCCTTTGGAACCAAGACCACTGGGCTGGCCCAAGGGCTGTTAGAGGACTCAATGACCCCTAGCGCAAACATCTTGGAGACCTCCTCCTTGATGCAGGCTCTGACCCTGTCAGTCACCCTGTAAGCCTTGTGCTGTCTTGTGGATTGTAGCCTGCCTTGTTATGTTGGCCTAGGCCTGGCTGCCATGCTGCTTTTCTTTGCGCACGTTACACTGAGCCGGGCCCCCCTCGCCCTTTGCTCGTGCCAAGTTCTTTTGCACTGTCTGCATTTTCTGTTGTTCACCTTTTTGGGCTCAGTCTGCACAAACATGTACAAGGTCGCATAACAATGTATTTTGGTTCTTCCTGATATGGCCAGTCTCGCGCACCCAGACATAACATTAGGTGCAATTGCCATGAAGAATTTGGTATGCTTTTAATACTGTGGTTTACTAGCGCTTAACACACTTGGAGAAATCCTTTTCAGTGAGAAGAGCTATGATGTCCTGCTGATGTAATTCTGCATCTAGAGACTGAGGTATGGGGGTTCGCTAGTCAAAGCCCAGAGGTCTTCTATTATTATAATGAACTATCTTACTGCAAGGGGAGGGTGGTAATGTTATTTATACGTTTATCCACTGAGCTCTGAGATGCTTTCCCCGTTTGTATTCTATGGAATTGTAACCATGCTGCTGATATTAGTCATATGTATTATGCTATTAGTACTGACACGTGTACTGTATATTAGAGCACGTAAGTTGGAATAAACATTTTAACCTACCCAGTGTCTCTTTCTACGCACCTTGTGAACAAGTACGAGTGAGTGACGAAAGAGTGTTCTTGCTTCTGCGAGTCCTGAGATAAAGATACCGTGTTCTGGGTTGTCTAATCATTGGTACTTGGGTGCTAATGGGATGCTAAGCTAGTTGGGTTGGGGTTTTTGGGTGCTACGGTATATGGTGGCAAACCACTGTATTCCGGGGTCCCATTTTCCTGTGCATAGCTCTGTGTATGTGCAGAAACCTTATGACATGGCGCGACCACCGTGGGGCAGCTTATCTGCGAGACGCTTGAGTAGTACTTGTGCTTGTCCACAAACCCCTCGCGTACGCTTCCGGAGGCGTAAGTGACGGTGATACCTCCTATATTGAATGTTTTATAGGTTCTTTCAAGCTTGATGTTATTAAAAAAGGTTAGTTAACAGACCCATTTTTGTGCTCCCTGTTAGGTTGTCGAATATAACTGTTTAGTCATGGCTGGTGTGGCGATTGCTGCACATAGTCGAGGAGCACTCCGAGATCACTTACGGGTGTATGGAGTGCCTGATACAGGGATCGATTTGGTCTTTGTGGTTCAAGCCGATCCGGCTTACCACTTTGAGGTGTTTTACACTTGGATCACTTTTGAAGCGGTGGAGGCAGATGATAATCTGTTTCATGAATATAAACCCACCGCTATTCCTGCTGCCTATCGACCCTATACCAATCTTGAAGTACCTCTCACGGCTTGGCAGCACCGTGTTTGGTTCAATGGCGCCCTACCACAACCAACTACCGCAGTTCGTTTAGGCCCCTTATCAATTCAGGGGGCCACTTGGCCTGTATTGGCCGGGTATACCCCGCATCCAAATTATCTGGCATTACCGCTTGCGGAACTGCGCACTATGCATACCGAATTGGTGCGAGTGCATCGAGCCCTAGTGACATACGTTACAGGTAGCCTCCATGGAGCTGCTCCTGTAGTCGCAGGCCAACCAGCTATTGCAGCTGGAGTGACCATAAGTCCTGTCATGGTAAATTCTGTGATGGGCAAACGTCCACAAAATAAGGACGACTATCCTTACTGGCTTGCAGAAAAGTTCGATCAGATAGAAGCAGTGTTTCCACATACATCCCCAGTAGATAAACACCGCATCCTCACGATAAGTTTGCCAAAAGACATAATCCCCGATTTGACATCATGTGAAAACTGGGGTAAGGTATTCGCAGCAGTTTATTCAAAATGTTTTGGAACTCCTTCCATGACGGTTCTACCCTCTGTAATTAAAAAAGTACAGGATGAACATGGCCCTGAAGCGGCTGTGGAATTAGGGATGAGACTAGTGGGAGTGTTTGATGTAGTAGCTGAGCTGATCCTTGGAAATGTCAAGGGCGATGCTATGAACTTTCAAGTAGCGAATGCTTTGGCTTTGGTCCCAGAGTTGGACAGGCCCCGCGAATTACCGAAAATTATTGCCCGGGCTTATAAAACAATTGGAAGAAATAGCCTAGGCAACAAGCCTTTTGTAAAAATGCAAACTCAATCGCAAACACAAGTTACACAAACAAAAAGTGCATCTGAGAAAGATGATAAACCAGTCTTCACTAAAAAGAGTTGGAGACAGAAAAAACAGGGTAAGCAACAAAAGAAGCCGGGGTCGAGAGGCGCTTCCCCAGTTTCGGTTTCTTCTGAACGTACTTATGATTTACGTGATAGGTCGAGGATTAAATCACCAGAAAGGTTTCAGAGCTCTGATACGCGTTCTCCTCGTTCTTCACAGGCCCAGACGTCGTCACAGGCTGGTGGAGGAGGACGGCAAGATAGAGGAAGGGGCCGAGAGGCTCCCCAGGAGCGAGACCAACCTCGACAACAAGTCAGAGGGAAAGCAGAAGACTTTCACCTTCCCCGACCGCAATTTCAGAAGAAAAAGGTTGCCGCTGTCACAGCGAAATATGCCTCAGACCGTGAGAACGAGACTCCAGAATTGGACGTGGGCAGTGACCCTCCTAGACAGCGCCGCGGAAGTTACCATAGTGCGGGAGGCGCTACGTCCTCATATGGAGGCGACAGCAACTGAAACATTCGTTACTGTAGAGACAGCTGACACGAGAGTGGCACCCCTGACAGACTTTACAACATAGTCATACAAATTGAAGGTGACATACCGCGTGAAATAAAAGGGATTTTTTGGGAAAATCTAACCTCTTCATATGACATTTTGTTAGCGGAGGTGGATTGGCCACCCCCATTCGTTTTAGCTGCACATAAAGGAGAGGAGGTAATCCTTCCAAGCTTTTCACGGCATGTCCCAAAAGACAAAGCTGAAGCACTTGCAGCTGAGTGGGCTGTGTACCTGGCACCAGCGTTATACCGCAACCATGTGGGATGGGATGAAGAATCACCTCCTCATGCAATACCTTTGCGGTCACTACCGCAGCCACAACCCCAATATCCCATCAAACGGCAGGCAAAAGGCCCCGTCTCCGAAATTCTGACACAGTTGGAATATCAGGGAGTAATTGAACCATGCGTATCACCTATGAACAATCCCCTTTTCGTGGTTTCTAAACCCGATGGATCGTACCGCTTAGTTTTGGATTACCGGCATTTAAATACTCATTGTCGGAACTTTGCGGTGCAAAATACACACAGTTCTGCGCTTGTAGACAGTCTTGTTCGTAAAAAATACAAAACGACACTTGACCTTTCAAACGGTTTCTACACGCACAACCTAGCCCCGGAGAGTGGTCAATCAATCAATCAATCAATCACGGCATTTATAGAGCGCGCTACTCACCCGGGAGGGTCTCAAGGCGCTGGGGGAGGGGGTAAGTTACTGCTCGAACAGCCAGGTCTTGAGCTGCTTCCTGAAGGAGAGATGGTCCTGGGTTCGCCGAAGGTCAATGGACCGCATTCACTTCCGGTGGTAAATTATTCCAGTTCCGGCGTTTACCCATGGGCTACAAAAATAGTCCGGGTATATTCGCCGCTCGTGTTGTTTCTTTGTTAAATGACATTGATCAAGATGCATGTTCGTACGTAGATGACATTTATTTGACAGACGACGAATTATTCCTGCATCTGTCCCGTGTGGACCGCATTATTCTTGAATTTGCGGAGCAGGGTTACAAATTTAACTTTGCTAAGTCACACATTGCTGAATTTACCGTTCTGTTCCTGGGCTATGAGCTCAATAACGAAGGTAAGGGCTTAGCCCCCCATTTCTTGGAAAAATGTGCACATTTGTGCCCCCAAATACTCTGAAGAAACTTCAGTCTTTGCTGGGTTTCTTGAATTTCGGGCGTACCTACATTCCCGAATATGCCCAGCGTATCAAGCCTTTGTATGCTCTGATACAACCAACTTATTCAAGGTCTTGCTGGCTGCCTGAGCATACCTCAATTCTGCAGTCTTTGCAGACAGACCTATTGGAGTCTAAATATCTTTTGACTCGTGATAACCACACAAACCTGGTGATTAGAATAATTCCGGGGGCGGTGGGATTCACATACTTAACCTTTAATGAAGGTGATACAGTACCCATCGCATACAAGTCACATCTGTACACTTCCGCTGAATTGCGCTTTACATCTGTCGAAAAAGTTCTAACTGCAGTGCAAATGGCGATTCTAAAAGAGCGCGCACTGGCACAGGGAAAGCGGATTCTGGTGGTAACACCCTGTCCTGCCCTAGAGGCAGTAACAAAGGCAAGTGTACCGAACTCAAAAGCAATGCATCCCCGTTGGATACAATGGGCTACATCCTTGACGTCT
Organism: Calotriton arnoldi; assembly: GCA_963921515.1. Lineage (NCBI taxonomy): Eukaryota > Metazoa > Chordata > Amphibia > Caudata > Salamandridae > Calotriton > Calotriton arnoldi. The sequence continues at coordinate 471,228 of CAWUFW010013218.1, forward strand.
TCGGACGTCACTTTTGTTTTTGATTCTTCTCTGCAGACTCAGGAGTTTTTGCAGTATGAATTCGTTCATCCTCCTCCTTTGTTTTTACTACCGCTTGAGGATTACAAATGTGTGATCTACACCGATGGTTCGGCGCAACCGGCCACTGGGTCCAAGCACGCTTATTCAGCTGCATGTGCTATTGTTGCGGGTTCCTTTGTAAATGGAACGTTCAAATCCTCTGTAGTGCACACTCGCACACTTGGAGATAGTACCGCACAATTGGCCGAGCTGCATGCATTGCTACTTGCACTTGAGTTCGCTTCTCAGGATGAGACAACTCTTATTGTATGTGATTCCTTCTACTGTGTACAGTCTTACAATGACAATCTGTTTTTCTGGTCGAAAAACGACTACAAGGACGCAAAAGGGAGCACAATTAAGCATAAAATGCTTTGGGTTCGAGTGGCAGAATTGCAACAACGTCTGCCCCTCACACAGGTGGTTCACACCTTAGGCCATCAGCGGGTGGGCGCACACGCTATTGGTAACGATCTGGCAGATGAAGCTGCCCGTTCAGCAGTAGTCACGTGTTCAGTAGCAGCGGTTACCAGGTCCATGTCTAAAATAGACCCTGTTATATCTAGCAGCTATTGCTGCAACCAAGGAAGGTAATAATTACCCTACAGGTTTCCCTTCCAAGTATTCTTACACATTAAGTCCCGATCAGGTTCCTTATGTAACTATACCTGACGTTGGAGATCGGCTGATCCCCAACGCGGACCGCAGGATTGCCTTGATATCAGCTGCACACGAAGGCATGGCTTCTGCTCATGCAGGTGTGTCAGCTACGGTTTCCATCTTGCAGCAGCGTTATTGGTGGCGTGGGTTATATAAAGACACCCGTGCTTTCGTGCTTTCTTGCGACGTTTGTCAACAGATTAAGCCTTCCACGGTAACACGTCCACCACAAACCCCGCTCTGCATTGCTAACAGACCCTTTGGGTGTGTTTACTTGGATCACTGCGGTCCATTCTCATCAGACACTGCCTATAAATACATCTTAGTGGCAGTGGACTCGTGCACACGGTTTCTCTGGGTCTGGCCACAACGGAGTGCTGACGCCCGAAATGTAATCAGGGATTTGCGTGTCTTTGTGGGAATTTTCGCATGCGGCACCTTCCATTCGGACCAAGGTCCAGCGTTTGCCTCTAGGGCTTACAAGGATGCAATGGCTTCGCTTGGGGTGCGGGTGAAATTTTCGTCTCCGTATAGGCCTGAGGGCAACTCTATCGTTGAACGAATGAACCGTGACTTAAAGCAATCCTTAACAGCTAGGGTTATAGGTACTGGCAGGAACTGGCTGGCCCATTTGTATACCGTTCAGCGTGCACTTAATAATCTCCCTAGAAGACCTCTGGGTGGGCGGACCCCATACGAAATGCTCTTTGGCATAAGAATGTTTGTGCCTGACCTTGAGGGTCCAGACATCGCGGCGCAATCCGCCAAGTTTGATGTAGATAACCATTCTGCTATGTTACAGGACTTACAAGAAGCCCGAGACAAACTTGCAACTACACATTTGCCTTCAGCCACAGATCCTGCGTTGCAGATTCCGGTAGCCGGCTGGCTTCCAAAAGTTGGAGAACTGGTTCGAGAGAAGGTTGAAAACAAAAAGAATTTGGCCCCTCTTTTCGTGCACCGGTTCCAGTTCTTGGCCTGAAGGGAACACGTACAGTCATTTTACCACCGCTTCCTGGTCGCAAAGAGAACAGATACATCTCAGTTGAAAATGTCAAGCTACAGCGCCTGGCCGATCCTGAATAGTGTCACACCAGCGGTCTCTTGTCCTGCCATTTATCGGACATATGTTCATAGTCCATCTGCGCGAACGATCGCTGATGCTGTAATTGAGATGGTTGATTTGCCTGAATCCTCTACTTTGCCTGAACCTATAATTGATCCCCAACTCTCCACCAACATCGACGAGGACGAGTATACCTATCCTGCATCTGAATCGGTGGCGCATCAACCAACAACGCCACTTGGCCCGACTCGTTATTCCTTTGATTCGGATTCCACTTCTTCAAAAGTCCCATCCAAGTTCAGTATTTTTGTATCCTGGTTTAGAGACAATTTTTTGATTCCACCCTGGACATATATCTGGTTGGTACTTTTCTTGATTTTTTTGTTCATGTCCATTGGCTTTGTCACAGTGTTTTTTCTACTAATCAACGGTCACTATTTACCTGAACGCTCTGCTGTAGACCATGTTTCTGGAACTTTGGCTCCTCATTCCTCGTCTCACATCATGAAGCGTGACCACACATTTGTGAATATTTCAGCTTTCCCAGTTGCTGATGGCATCGTATGGGATGCAGTGAACTATCAAATCCATGGTCCGACGGAAATTATTAATGTACCTAATGTCCTTCGTGTTTCAATGGGTGATGTAGTACAAAATAATATTCATTCTGATGATTGGGATGTGCATGCCGTTGAAGCATTGTTTGCCGATTTAAAATATTATGCATCTTTTAATGCTGAAGATTTATATATGAATTCTGCTAATTATGCCGATTTGTACTGTTACCAACATTGGGGTAATCATTTTCTCCATAAGCCTAGTGCCCTGCGTAGTTTTGTTAACTATACCCAATGGGAACATTGTCCAAACCCCTTGCTAGGTAGCTCTCAAACTCTTCGAAATAAGTTTAATTATTTTACTGATTTTAATCGGTCGAACCCTGCATCCTATTATTTTAAACTTAATAACACATCAACTCAGAAAATTATGTTAACACACACCAAATTGCTTTATTCAGGTTCCTTTCTAAGTGCCCTAGCTGTGGGTGGTTATGAGTATTGGGATAATACAGTGGATTTAAAATCTATTTGGGGCTCCAAGACATGGCAGGTACAGGGAACCGAGGCATTACATCGTGCTTGCCTCATCCCTGCCCAAATTATGTTCCTCAATGTCTCCATCTATCAGACTACATGTTGGGGCTTAGCAACCACTAAACAATTGAATACGCCATCAATACCATCCCTGTCGAGTTTTCCAAATGAAAGCTCACGGTTCAATCTGTCCCTCGTGTCCCTGCAGGCAATGTTACAAAATAATTCGTTTAATGTTTCTGAGCTGGTTCAGTCACCCTGGTTAGTATGGCCTATATCATCTAATGCATGCCAAATGCGTTTTCACGACTCAGGCACTAGCTACACACAGGATAGGCCTGATCCGAGATTTACTGCTTCCCGTACTGTCACTACATATTCTGTTGGTAAATTATGCAAACAATGGCTGCACCATTCGTCCCTTGATTCTGTTAAACAACATTTGTCCCTCCTTTCAGGCAATATTGATCTGTCCGATTTTGTTTTGGGACCTCGTGGTCCCCGACCTAAGAGATTCATTTATGAGACATATAATGAACTCTGGAAGCTATCACAAATGGAAGCTGCTTCCCGTCTTCGGGAAATAGATCAAGCAAATTTGGAAAAGGTGCTTGCTGTTGTTGACAATAGTATTAGTACCCTGTCTTCTCGCATTTACACTTTAGAGAATATTGTGTCCTCTGTTGTCGATATTGTACAAGATGATGTTTCTGTGTTATATCATGGTCAGAATCAATTGCGCTCAGTTATGCAGTTTGCATGGACTTTACAAACGCTTAAGTTAGGTAAAGTGCCTTGGCATTTTCTGAACACCTCTGCCTTGTTTCTACCTTTTAACTTAACTGACAAACAGCAATTCATGTCCATGAAAGATGCAACTTACACTTTATTACATATCGAAAAGATGGATCCTTTGCCGTTCTCTGTTGCAGAACTCGATTCTGCTGTATGGCTAGTTCATGGGGTTATAGCTTTACCTTTTTCCTTATTTGAATTTGACTCATGCATGAAACATTATCCTGTGGGCCGTTACAGGCCCTTGGGCAGTGCTTTCCTGCATGAACTCTGGTCCTTGCCTTTCATGTATAAATGCCTTCGGGACGGCAAGGAAGTCTTTCTCACGGGGGAGTACTGCGACTCGACCATGGGTCATTCGCTTATTTGTAAACACATTAAATTGCATGGCTCATGTAGCGTTTCCTCTCCTAATCTTGCTTGTGTGCTGAAAGGTATTCCTGCTCCTGTTATTTCACCTACTTTCACTCTCCTTTCCAATGGTAGTTATTTACTTTTAAATAACGAAAACTGTTGTGGCCTGCAGGCTGGCATTCCTTACATTGTAACAGTTTCACACAGGGTTGTCTGCTGCAAAAACGTGCTTTTTCCTCCCCCTCATGGCAAGGTTGATATCTCTATTTGGCCTTCCATCCCTACCATGGAAGCAGATTTCAATAGACTGAGCAGAATAAAGGCACTATTATTAAACGAGGAAGTTATGCTCACGTCCGCCCGGGAGACATTCATTCTCCAGGTGGCGAGTACCCACAGTGAAATACAGGCCCTTTTAAACACTAATCTCCCCCAACATTTTGGGGAGTTAATACATCGTATTTTTAACGCATCTAACACTGAAGGCCTAGTACACTTTTTTAAGGTTGTGGGGTCGGGCTTGGTGTCCTCCTTCCAAACTATTTTTGGTGTCATCCCGGCTTTCATACATTCTATTTTTTCCAGTGTCTTTGGCGGTTTCCCGTTGATCCTCGCTTTAGCGGCTGGTGTCCTGCTCTTAATTTGCTTTCTGCGCAATGGCTGCTCCCCGATGGGACCTGCTCGATCCAGAACGCCTACAGCTGCTCCGTGAGCGCCTCTTGGCTGGTTTTGGTGTACTGCCATTGGCGACACTGAGTGTGTCATATACTCTTTCATTCCGCTTTGCGTATTTCACTTGCGTGCAACCTGTGATGACTTGTATCCGCTGTCCTTTCACCTGGACTCTGGATTATTGCCTCTCCAATTCGTCATTGTCTGTTCCGGATTTTGTTCAGTTGATGGGTCCCTTAGAGGCCCATGAACAGGACTGTTCCGTTGCTGGCTGTATGGCGCGTGCGGCTGCACTGGGGATTTTGGCGCAATGGGATATCTGGGCGGCTGCCCAGGATCTCCTACATCAAAGCTATTTCAATTATCACGCAAGCTGTCCCGCATTGCTTCTGGATGCTCCCTTTGCTGAGGAGCATTCCTGCTCTTTTAATCTCATGGATTGGATGGCATCTATGTTTTTTGACGATTCCAATGATGTCCTTTTGGAGGGTATGGCTTTTTTCTGCACCTACACTATCATGGATTGACTTGTTCCTCGCCGTTTGGGCGCTCCCTCTGCAAAACTGAATTTTTTTTCCTCTGTCTTGGACGCCGGACTGTCCAGGGGAGGGTGTCTTGTGGATTGTAGCCTGCCTTGTTATGTTGGCCTAGGCCTGGCTGCCATGCTGCTTTTCTTTGCGCACGTTACACTGAGCCGGGCCCCCCTCGCCCTTTGCTCGTGCCAAGTTCTTTTGCACTGTCTGCATTTTCTGTTGTTCACCTTTTTGGGCTCAGTCTGCACAAACATGTACAAGGTCGCATAACAATGTATTTTGGTTCTTCCTGATATGGCCAGTCTCGCGCACCCAGACATAACATTAGGTGCAATTGCCATGAAGAATTTGGTATGCTTTTAATACTGTGGTTTACTAGCGCTTAACACACTTGGAGAAATCCTTTTCAGTGAGAAGAGCTATGATGTCCTGCTGATGTAATTCTGCATCTAGAGACTGAGGTATGGGGTTCGCTAGTCAAAGCCCAGAGGTCTTCTATTATTATAATGAACTATCTTACTGCAAGGGGAGGGTGGTAATGTTATTTATACGTTTATCCACTGAGCTCTGAGATGCTTTCCCCGTTTGTATTCTATGGAATTGTAACCATGCTGCTGATATTAGTCATATGTATTATGCTATTAGTACTGACACGTGTACTGTATATTAGAGCACGTAAGTTGGAATAAACATTTTAACCTACCCAGTGTCTCTTTCTACGCACCTTGTGAACAAGTACGAGTGAGTGACGAAAGAGTGTTCTTGCTTCTGCGAGTCCTGAGATAAAGATACCGTGTTCTGGGTTGTCTAATCATTGGTACTTGGGTGCTAATGGGATGCTAAGCTAGTTGGGTTGGGGTTTTTGGGTGCTACGGTATATGGTGGCAAACCACTGTATTCCGGGGTCCCATTTTCCTGTGCATAGCTCTGTGTATGTGCAGAAACCTTATGACAGTGCTTCACAGGAAGACTGTCCCCAGTGTCCACATCATGGACGCACCAATGAGTGACACTGGGAACCAGGGAGAACAGGTCAGGGAACTGTCCCAACAGTTGGCGACAGTCACCCTGCTGCTCAGGTGTCAGGGAGGTAGAGAGGTTTACTCCCTCCACTGATCCATCTTGCTCTCGGGCTGACAGGAGGTCAGGAAGAGGCTCGGTCTCCTCCTCCATTCCATCATCTGTAGCTAAGAGCATGCCCACTTGGGACCTCTCCAAGTGGGGCTTCAGGCGGTTCACATGCAGGACCCGCAAGGGGTTCCTGGGAGACTGCAAGTCCACCAAATAGGTAACTGGACTCTTGCGCTCCACCACTGTAAAAGGGCCGGTCCACCTGTCCTGGAGCGCACAGGGCTCCACAGGGGCCATGACCCACACTTTCTGACCAGGCTGAAGCTCTACCAGAGTGGCATTCTGGTCGTACCACCGCTTCATCTCCTCCTGGCTGGCTTCCAGATTTGCCTCAGCAAGCTCTCTGAAACGCCTAGTCTGGTTCCTGAAGGCCAGCATGTAACTGTATACATCCTGGGGAGGTTTCCTGGGAGATTGCTCCCAGCCTTCCTTGACCAAACTCAGAGGTCCTCGCACCGGGTGTCCATACAGGAGCTCAAAGGGACTGAACCCTAGAGACTTCTGTGGCACCTCCCGGTATGCAAACAACAGGCATGGTAAGAGGACGTCCCATTTACGCCTCATGGGTTCTTCCAGACCCATAATCATGCCCTTGAGGGTCCGGTTGAATCTCTCAACCAGACCATTTCCTTGAGGGTGGTAAGGAGTGGTGAACTTGTAAGTTACACCGCACTCCTGCCACAGGGACTTCATGTACTTGGACACGAAGTTGGTACCTCTGTCAGACACCACCTCTTGAGGGAATCCCACACGTGAGAAAATTCCCATCAGTGCCCGTCCCACCACAGGGGCCGTCACTGTCCTCAGAGGGATGGCTTCAGGGTACCGGGTGGCATGGTCCACCAAGACCAGGATAAACCTGTTGCCCATGGCTGTCTTGGGGTCCAGTGGCCCCACAATGTCAATACCCACCCGTTCAAAGGGGGTGCTGACCACAGGGAATGGCTGGAGAGGAGCCTTGTGCTTCCTCCCACTCTTTCCACTTGCCTGGCAAGTCTGGCATGTCCTGCAGTGAGTGGCGGCACTCCTGCGCATCTGGGGCCAATAGAAATGGGTAACAAGCCTGTCAAAGGTCTTGTCCTGCCCCAGATGTCCCGCTAACGGTACATCATGAGCCAACCCCAGTAGGAAGGCTCTGAAGCGCTGGGGTACCACCAGCACACGGGCTGACCCAGGCTCAGCAACCTTAGGCTCTGAATACAGGAGACCATTCTCCCAGTAAACCCAATGTGATCCAGACTGATCACCTGCTGCCTAGTCTGTGGCCTGTTGCCTCAGACCCACGAGAGAGGGGCATGCGTTCTGCTCCTCGCAGAACTCTTCTCTGGAGGGTCCTCCTTCTTGCTGCCAATGGGTCAGCTCAGGTAGGTCCCCCAGTTCAGCTACCTGTTCCCCTGTAGGCTCCAGGGCATCCCCCTCAGGGTCTGCCTCCTCCTGGACCGTGGGAACTTCGGGGGCCGGTTTCCCGCGCCCCTGCCTCCTCTCTCTCCGGCAGGCACCTGGGCCTCCCTCTCAGGCTCCAGGTCCTCTTGAACACCTTTAGCTGCCATTGACCGGGTGGTCACACATGCCCAATCAGGCAAGCCCAACATTTCTAAATGCGCACTCCGCTCCACCTTAGCCCAAGGTGAGCTCTCCAAATCGTTCCCTAACAAACAGTCAACAGGCATGGCTGGCCTCACAGCTACTTGAAGAGTACCCGAGACCCCCCCACTCAAAGGGAACCTGAGCCACCTTGCAGTGACTCTCTGTGTTGTCAGCGGCAACAACCGGATAGAATGCATCAGGGATAACCTGCTCTTTAGACACCAGGTGACACTTGACAGCTGTCACACTGGCTCCTGTGTCTCTCAGAGCCTCCACCCTATGGCCATTGATGGTCACCCACTGCCTGTATTTCTTAGTGTTCTCAGGCAGCGGGGTCCTAGGGACCATCTCAGAGTCTCCTAATGAGACAAGGGAAAACACTGTGGGATCCCCCACCTTGGGCACCCAACTCCTCCCCCAGGGCTACACTAGCCAACTGCCGGGGACTGCACTGGTGGGTGCTGGTTTTCCATACAAAGGGCAACGAGGATCGTTTGCCTTGTGGCCAGGGGCGCCACACTTGTAACATACCAGTGGTCCCTGGTGAACAGGGGGCCTGTCGGGGCCACTGGCTTCTTCTCAGGGGGAGGCTGGGAACCTTTCCCTTGGTTCCCTTGGGGTTTACTTTGGGGCCCTTTATGGAACTCCTTCTGTTTACCCTTGTCCCCCCACTCTTCTGCTGGGGACCCTGCCCACCCTTGGCGGAGTCTCCCACGTGACCCTTGTGGACCCGGGTACTCACCCAGCGGTCCGCCTCCTCAGCAAGCTGCCTAGGGTTAGTCAGCTTACTATCAATCAGGTGCTGGCGTAGCTCAGGAAAACAATTACCGGACAAGTGCTCCCAGGCAATTAAATCAAAGAGCGCCTGAAAATCAGCCGCTTTGCTACCCTTTACCCAACCATCCAAGGCTCTGCAAAAGAAGGTCACATATTCAACCCAGGTACTGCTTTCAATCTTACTACAGTTCCTGAACCTTTGCCTATAAAGCTCAGGGGTCAAACCATACCTAGTCATTAAGGCATCCTTCATGTGGCTGTACGAATTATAGACTTCAGAGGGCAAATCCAACAAGGTATCCCGCCCTTCACTGAGGAACCGTCCCCACAACCCGCTCCCCAATCCTTCTCAGGGACCCGGTGGGAAGACATGGCTACCTCATAGGCTTTGAACCACTGCCCTATGTCATCATTTTAAAAAAAAATCCTTAACCACATCTTTTGGAATATACACCCTAGCTTCAACAGGCACAGGCGGTACACTGCCACCAGAGGGAGTAATCTCTAAGCTCTTGGCCTTCAATTCCAACTCCCTCAAAACTTTCTCATGTTCAAACTGCATTTTCTTTTCCTCTAGGGCCAATTTCCTAGTTTGCATTTCGAATTCTAACTGCCCATTCAGCTTGAGCTTGGTCAGCTCCATTTCGTGCATCCTACTCTCTTTCCTGTCCTCCAACTCCTCTGGAGACAGTCCTCTGGCAGAAACACTGCTACCTACTGGGGAAGGTGGTCTTCTAGCCCCTAGACCCAATAGCCCCTCCAGCTGCCCTTCTGCATTCTCAGCCCCTTCCATAGGTATAGGGGTGCTCCTTGCTTCAACCCAGGCCCTCAGCGCCTTTTGGTGCTCATCCTTCTTGGTGAGCCCGGTCATGGAGACTTTAAACTTCCTGCAGAAATGCTTGAGCTGTTTGAGGGTGTAGCACTCCAGCCTCTCTTCTTCCCAATCACACTCAACAGAGGCTACTGATACTGGTTTCTCCATAGTGACTGAACTTGGCATTTGCAAAAATAGGAAATCCCAGAAAAAATGCTATAAAAGTATGTGGTTGCGTTTTGGTCTGCACTCACTAAGTAGTGTTCACCAATCACTGTACATGAGTCACAAATGCAAGTCCAGAATCCTCACCGCTGACCACCAATGGTAGATTTGGGGGTCTCTAGTTGGCAGAGGTATGTACCTTTGTCCAAATAGGGACCCTTGAGTCTAGTCAGGGAAAGTAGGTACACTCCTGAAATAACCCCTGCTCACCCTCTTGGTAGCTTGGCACGAGCAGACAGGCTTAGTTCAGAGGCAGTGTGTAAAGCATTTGTGAACACATACAGTAATCAAGTGACAACACTACAAATGGACACCACACAGGTTATATATTTATAAAAATAGGTATATTTTATATAGATTTATCACAAGACCATAAACGACAAAAATAATCCACGATACTGTTAAGAATGCTTAGTTCTGATCAAAAAGGCTTAATTCAAGGTTCTGTGCGAGTCGGTAGCCTCCTCCGGCTACGGCGATGTCGAGAACAAACAGAGTCTAACAAATCAGCTGACCGCGTCGAGACGGGCCAACACAGCGTAGACAGACTCGGTCACAGTACCTTTACTTGAAGCGGCAGGCATGGGCGTGCGAGCCGGATGGCTGTTCGTCGCGGTCGCGATGCAAAAATGGAAGCGTTGCAGGACGCGTTGTCCCTCGATGCGGTGCAGGCAGCGGCTCGTTGACGTCGTCGAGATGGAGTCGGTGAGACCAGGGCCGTGCGTTGCAGGGCGAGACGGTGCTTCGATGCGGTGCTGGCAGGTTGCGGTGCGGCGACGGAGCCGGATTCAGGAGCTGGCGTCGATCAGTCCGGACAGCGGTGCGAGTCGGGCGGTGCGTCGCAAAGCGTGCGAGCGGTGCCCAACTCCGGTGCGGTCACAGGACTCGAACTCAGCAGCAGTGACCGTGTCGGTCGGACCAATTCGATTCGGCGTAGCGAAGCGTTGCAGGACGCGTTGTCCCTCGATGCGGTGCAGGCAGCGGCTCGTTGACGGAGTCGGTGAGACCAGGGCCGTGCGTTGCAGGGCGAGACGGTGCTTCGATGCGGTGCTTACAGGACACCGAGTCGGTCGTGAGAGTCGGTCACAGCTCCCTACCTCTGCAGCCACTGAAACAGAGTTTCCAGCAGCAATTCACAAAGGGGGTGAAGTCCAGTGGTCCTGGGACTTCGGTCAGGGGGCAAGCTCTCTTCCAAGCCCTTGGAGATCCTTCACAAGTTGATGAAAGTCACAGCAAAGCAAAAGTTCCTTTCTCCTTTCTTTGGCAGTCAGGCAAACCACTGCAGGCCAATCCCCCAAGCAGCACTTCAGGCTTAGGGATAGTCTCTCCTCAGTTTCTTCTTGGTTCCGCTCCTCAGCAAAGGTTTCTTCTTGTTCCCAAAAGTGATCTAATCTTCCTGGGGTCTGGGTGCCCCTCTTATACCCTGATTCTCTTTGTTCTCTGGAGGCAGAGAGGCCTCTGCCTAGTCCAAAACCAGTTCTGGTCAGTCCTGGAGCACTTTGTTTTTCTGACTCCTTCTTTCCTTTCAGAATGTGGGGCAGAGTGCTCAGCCGCCCGGCAGGAGGTGGAGCCAGCATTGTGGAAGGCAGGCACAGCCCTATTCAGACCCAGGTGCAACTCCTCCCTCCACTCTGGATGCAGATCTTTCTATTCAGCCCTGCGCTGACTCACCCTGTCTCCTGTAGCCACCCCCAGCCCCTGTCACTCAATCTCCAGACAAGGAATACACAACCTAGCAGAGGCAGGCTTGGATAGTTAGGCAAGAAAATACCCACTTTCTAAAAGTGGTATTTTTCAAACACAGAATGTTAAAACCAACTTCACTAAAAGATGCATTTTATCATCCTGAGTTCAGGCATACTAAATTCGTTTTTCTACCATGTTCCCTGGGTAAGTTCTGACTATAAGGTGTAATAGTCAGTCTGCCCATTCTGGCCTATGGGGAGCAGGTAGCCTTGCAATAGTGAAAAACGAAAATGGCTGTAATTCACTATTAGGACATGCCACACACACCAGGGCATGTCCTACCTTATACTTACAATGCACCCTGCCCTAGGGCCTACTTTAGGGGTGACCAACATGCAGTAAAGGGAAGGTTTAGGGACTGGTAAGTGGGTGTACTCACCAAGTCGACATGGCAGCCCTAGGCTGCACACAGGCTCTGCGATGGCAGGCCTGAGACACATTTTACAAGCCGCTTCTGTGGGTGGCACAACCCGTGCTGCAAGCCCACCAGCGGCATTGGATTTACAAGCCCTGGGCACACTGAGTGCACTGTTCTAGGGACTGACAAGTAAACCAATCATCCAATCATGGAGTCACTAATACATATATCAATTAACGATAGGGAGCACTTGCACTTTGGCACTGATTAGCAGCGGCAAAGTGCCCATGAGCATCTAGTCCAGCAAAAACATATCGGCAACAGTGGAGGCATTACGAAAAAATGGAAGGGAGACCCACGCCAAGGATGCCAGGTCTAACACTGGTTAGAGCATATTTTTCCAAAGTTAATGCTGCATGCAGTGCAAGACACTGGGCAAGCATACATTTTAAAGGGCTAAAGTTGTCATGCAGAACAATTGACATATTACAGTAACTGTTGAACAAATTAATGCAAGAAGATACGGGGCAGTTTTTAATGTGTTTAATATTTCAAGACTATACGTTCCCACTACTTAATAAGCCTTGCTTTATCGCTGCATTCATTTGCTTTACAATGCACCATTTGCCAATCTTTTTAAAAAAAAATCTCAGGAGAGGGACTCTCCCTAGACCCCAGGTTTGTCCATTGAACTTGTTCACATCACTAACTAGTGTTTTCTATTGCAAAGGGTAGAGCCAAAGCAGTCTTGCTTAGTACCCTAGCCCTCTTCAGAAGTCAGACTTGCTTGGCAACCCAGAAATTCTCTGAAAGAATGTATGAGTTTTCTTTTATGAATGCCTAGAAGAACTGAATTTTTAGTCCATTTATCACAGAAATAGTGCTAAAATCGCACCAAAAAGATGCCAATTTTAAAAAAAATTCTTCACGGGGGGATAATCCCCCCGAACTCCACTTATTGCCGTCGGGCTCACTCGCTGCGCTCGCTCGCATACGTTGATTCGTTCTGCATACGCCGCACCAGTTTCAAATTCCACCAGCCACCCCTGGGCAACAGCAAAGGCAGCCAATGTGCCGATCCTTTATAATTCTTCTGCAGTACTTTTCTTTCTCTGAGGCAAAATTAGCACTTTAACTCAACAAATCATACAGATTTTACACATGTAGCACTCCATGCACACATACACACACACCATGCAGTTCATCTACACACACTTAAGCTAAAAACCCATTCTGTCACGTCAAAATTCTGCAAACCTATTACATATTCAGTGCGTCGGCATAGAAGCACTTTTTATGCCACTAAAATGCAGCAGTAGTTAGACTGAAGATGCAATCTGAATGACTGTGCAGTATGTACTCCACTTTATTAATGATTAGGAATGAGAAAGTGAGGGCTGAAAGAGTATTGGAAGAGTCTGCTTCCATTTTGAATGGGAAGCTGAAATGTGTGACCATTGAACAAAACCAACCACGATGGGACTCGAACCCTCAGTCTTCTGATCCGAAGTCAGATGCCTTATCTATTAGGCCACACGGTCACCCATGCTCTTTGGGTAATTTTTATAATGTAGGTGGTATGCATGGATGGAGAACATATTATTGAAAGTTATCTAGCTTTACATCCCATATTGTTTTTTCAGCTCCTTTCGATGAAAGCACTTTTTTGGAATCTATATCATGAGAATTTCACGAGTACGATAAGCTTTTGTTTTACTTTTTGTATTTAAACCTCTTTCTTCATTTGTTTAAAGCTCAGTTTTATGCTCTACATAGCTCTGGATGTTTCCAGAAGTGGCGTGAAACTGTTTTGAAAGTAGTACAGACTGCTCCTTCCTGGATATGCTAATTTACACACTCACATAGGTTATATAAGTTTCATGAATCCTGACTTGACCTATTCAAGTAGGTGAAAGACTGTCACCACCTCTAGAAACAACATTCACACCAATCCAATTCAAATTAATTTTTCCAAAGGAATATGCTTCAGCCGGGTCAAAAATGCATCTCCCAAAGAAAGGCATTTAAAAAGCTACTTTGCAGTTTCAGAACACCAACATGACTCTGAAGTGTACAGAAGTAAAATGGGACCGTTTCAAAGTACCTAATCCCTCATAAGCTTCTGAGAGGAAGCCAGTAATAAATATATCTAGTTTTCTGGAAAAGAAAGAGTAAGGATATTAGTTTGCACCTCAGATGGGACTTGAACTCACAATCCCTGGCTTAGGAGGCCAGTGCCTTAACCATTAGGCCACTGAGGAACACATGCATGCTTGCTTGCTTTCTAGAGGCATTATTTAAATGTATTCAGGGCCGTTTCTGCCATTAGGCAAGACTAGGCGGCCGCCTAGGGCGGCAAAAGGGGAGGGCGGCAAAAAGAAGCGGGCAGCAGCACCTGTAAGTGGAGTTCAAGCGCACCTGCTTGTACATGCTGCGCGCACCCTAGCTAGTGGTGTGTGGAGCGGGCCGGCAGTACACACTACCAGTGTATGTGTGGGTCCCCAGGGCCGTCAATCTTGTAGCGCGGGATAGCGCTACCAATGACAATGACGGCCCTGGGCATCATTTCTGGCCAATCCCCGAGCGGTGCTTCAGCAGCCGGTGACGCGCACCACCCTCTCTCTCTCGGCACGCGGGGGCCGGACTGAGGCCAGCACGAGTCTGCAAACAGCACATCCGGGGTCTGTTCCGCATCCCACATAGAGGAGCGCGTGGACGTGACTTTCACCCGAGCACAGGTGAGTCACCGCAGTCAGTGAGCGAAGCTATGTTCCGAATGCGCAGGCCTGCGAACGTGTAAAATATTTGGGATGTAATGTTGTAAAAGAGGCCTGTGAGTCTCCCAGCTCGTCCTCACGGCCCCAGAGACGGGCGCACAACAGAGCCGGCACTGATCCAGGAGCATAGAAAGAAAATGGCCGCAGAGGTCGCGCGAGGCCTCCTGTCACTGCTTCAATACAGCAGGACCTCGTCGCTTGGACACCAGGCTAGTAGTCCCATACATTGGAAAACAACTGCGAACCGCTTGCCACACTAGTCGCACAAACAGAACATTTCACTAGGTATTTATGGAACGACACTGCCGTCCAGTTTGGAGCAAGAGACACCATTATTTTTCTTTCAAAAGGAAGTGAAAATATTTAAAAGTGGAATAGCAACAAATTCTTTGTAAATTGCCTTGGTATTAAATGGTAGAACCTGAAATACGACATTGTTAATGTTATTTGTGTAAAATATAGATTCGTGGAGAAAAGGCTCTCACTTTTGTAGTCTAGTAAATTGAACTTTTTCATGTAAAGGGCTGGTGAAGGGAAATCTGGGCCTAATGCAAGAAAAAAATCCCCACTACATTCTGATGTCTTAAAGTGATGCAGGTACTAAAGTTTAAAACCTGAGCAGAGAAGGTAGTCTCTGCAGTGATAAAATCTCACAACACGAGCACGACTGTAGGGACGTTGAAATTATCCCAGTAGTCCCAGAGAAAGGGAGGCTATGAGCTCCCAACAATGCCTTTTCATATGTCCTCACTCTGAATCATGGATCCCGAGGAGTGGTGTGGCGCAACGGCCAGAGCAGCTGACTCCGCAGCTCACGGTTCAATCCCCGGCACCAGCGGAACATCAGTTCTGAATGACGTGACTCTGGGCAATAGCTCACATAATCTCCCCCGACGGGCCCCAGTGCCTTGAAACCTGAAGGGGTGATAGGTTCGCGCATTACAAATATGGATTATTATCCCGTTACCTCCAAGAACATTCAGAGTAATGACGGCTTCCAAGTTCCCAAAATACTTATTTCGAGTAGCTCAACAGGGTTGGTGCACAAGAAGTTGTGTAACTAGGCTTGGCAGAGTTGTCTCCTCTCGCGTGTACTCGGTTCTTCGTTCTAGTCATTTGTAGGCTGGTGATGTTTGCTGCATCAGTGTGTGTCTTGTGGCTCATGGCCTCCTGGCCGGTCTGGCTGCGTTTCCGCGGGCCTGGCTGCCATGATGACTCTTGCGCACGTTATTATTGGATGTTGTTCTGTCGCCCTCTGTTATTGCCAAGTTATTCTACAACAGTCTGCATATTCTGTTTCTCACCTTTTCTCCTGTTCCCTTTTGGGCTCAGTCTGAACAACAGTTACAAGGTCGAATAACAACTCCCTGGTTCCTACTGATTTGGCCCGTCCCTCGCACCTAGACATAACACATGTACAGCTGCCATTGAGAAATTAGTGTGCTTTTAATAATGCGATCGCTTGCTCTAAGATAGCACTTGGAGACGACCTTTCCAGAGAGAAGAGCTGTGATTGTTTGCTGATGTAGTTTTGCATCTAGAGACTGAGGTATGGGGGTTCGCTAGTCAAAACCCAAAGGTCTTCTATTATCATAATAAACTGGCTTCCAGCACGGGGAGGGTGGTAATGTTAGTTAGACATATCTCCACTGCTTTATGAGATGCTTTCCCCGTTTGTATTCTATGGAGTAGTAACTATGCTGATTATATTGTTCTTATGTATTATGCTACTAGTACTGACACGTGTACTGTATCTTAGAGCACGTAAGTTGAAATAAACATTTTAACCTATACAGTGTCTCTTCATACGCATGTTGTGGACAGGTACGAATGTGACGAAAGAGTGTTCTTGCCTCTGCGAGTCCTGAGAGAGAGATACCGTGTTCTGGGTTGTCTAAGCATTGGTACATTGGTGCCAATGGGACGCTAAGGCTAGTTGGGTTGGGGTTTTGGGTGCTAACCACTATATTCCAAGGTCCTATTATCCTGTGCATAGCTCTGTATGTGCAGAAACCCTATGACATGTGTACTCCAAGTAAAAGTGCATCAGCTGAACCCAATGACATGCTTTTGAAATCATCAGCATAGAGTGTCTTCAGTAATTGGGGGATACTTTGCGTTCAGAATAGCAGTTGTCCTTTTTGTTGTTTCCTTGCAGGTTACCACTTGTGGGATCTTATACCAGCAACCTTGTTCTAAGTAAAAGAGCTGTACTTCAAGCTTTGGAAAAAGAACAGCTTACTTCAAGCTTTAGATAAAGAACGGCTGTACTTTTAAAATAAGGAATGGTGTGCTTAAAGCTTTAGATAAAGAACGGCTGAGGGTAAACTTGTCTGCCCTCACTTCCCAGAGAAATCTATTTCTTTTGTTTCTAATGACCATGCCTTCTTCTTCCGTGGGTCATAAATCATTTGCACTTCACATGAGCCTCAAAGACCCCGAACGATCAATTTATGTGTGAAACTAGCCACATGCTCCAAACTTCATTTTATTAAAGATAGTCCATGAGAGTGGCTTTAGGCAGACTGGCGTTATTCATAGATCACTAATTGTCACGTGTTGCTTCGAGTAGGTCGCTCAGCTGAAAGTTCCGGAGACTTGCCCTTGAGAAGGAGGCCAATAATTGTTTTAAGAGACAACTGCAAATTATCTCAACGCTGTGATGTATTGTACCAGGCTATGTTGAGAAACTGAAGAATGTTCTGATTTAAAGGCGTCTGAATAACTTGGGACCATTCAATTTTCCTCTGTCTTTCATTCACTATATTGCGATGGCAAAAACAATGAGATACATTTAAAAAATGCACAAAAAACGTAATAAAGAAAATCATTGAAAGCTGCTGCAAACCTGCAAGAGCTGTGTGTCCTTAATGAGCAATGGTGTAACGAAAATAATGGGCCCCTGCAGAAAGTGAAAAGGGGCCCTTGAGTCTCCCATATCGCACAGCTATTCATTGGCCTTGGGCTTAATGGGGGCCTTTGAAGGGTTGGGATCCCCATTTCGCCGCAGGGGTTGCAGGGGCTTGCGTAACGCCACTGTTAATGAGTATGTTCCTGTTTTTGTTCCGCATTTTATATTAAAAAATTTCTCTTTTTTCAGCGCCACTTCTTGCTTATTGGAATAGGAAATCATTCTATAAAGAATATAGGAATATGTTGTTACATTTTCTTTGTAGAACCCTCAATCACCACAATTGCCATCTACGGAATGTATTAACCCTACAAACTAACTCTGAGTTCCAAGGGGTAGCATGCCACGAGAGGGATATGGATGTTGGCGCGGGTTTTTAAATCTAATGCATTAATTCTTCTAGCCTGGATGACGGGGGAGAGAGTGATGGTAGTAAAGGGGAGGGGCGGCATTTTTCAATTCTCGCCTAGGGCGGCAAAACACCTAGAAACGGCCCTGAATGTAT